>JAWWLZ010000174.1:8142487-8160974 GCA_035041345.1 Poliocrania exsul
GTGGCAGGGTAGAAGTAACCCTAGGATGGTATTTACAGATAACCCTAGGACTGGATCTGGTTCATGTTCACAGTACTTAGACTATTCATCACAGGTCAGGTCTAAATGCACGTGCACATGGAAAGCATTTTTTATGCGCAAAGTCCGAGCCTGATTTTCACTATTTAAAAACAAAGTTTCCATGGGGTTACGTGTGGTCTAGAACCTCATCTGTAACTTGGCTGAGGATCAAGGCAGGCAAAAGTTCATGTGGATATTGATGGTTATAAAGTTATGCTTTCAGACCTCTATGAGCAAAAAGATAGCAAGTTGTGGTCCTCATACTAAGCTTGATGAATCGAAGAAAGCTGCAGAAGCATCTAATAAATTTAATAAATTAGAGCCATTAAACATTGTCATCTACAGTGGTTTCTTCAAGAGACTTATTCATATCTCTGTTAAAAGTTAAGTTCCTCAAAATACTCACAGAATTAATTCTTTATTTTTTATTTTAAGTAAATGGTCTGAGTTTTTACAAAATCATCAACCAACCACTATTTGCTCTCAATGCAACAAATACAATCAATTTCAAAAGTTCACATGCAAGACACAGAAGGAAGAACTTCCGAGGAATTTGCTGCACTCAGTTTAATGAGAGAGATGGGTAGGAATATGCGACTGCTACGATTCAGAGAGTTAGTGCCAATAGAGACTATGGTGTTAGAGGTACTCAGAAACATCATTGTACAAGAGAGGTCCCAATGTAGCACCCTGCATTAACAGCAGCAAACCCTTGAGAATTTTCCAGGCCTTGTCAGTCCAGCCCAGCTGTGATGAATGGTATAAACAGAAGATGAAATAATCACTCGCTAGTTTACAAGCACTAAAGTACAGCTATTAAAGACTTCCAGTCTCCACTATGACAGAGGAACAGACATGCTTGGTAAACAGGCCAATATCCAAGCTTATGGTTGTCAGACATCTAGAAATCTTGCCTTCATTTTATATCTCTAAGGCTTATACCTCCAAAGACAAAATAGGGTTCTCCTTCTCGTTGCACTTCCCTACAGAAAACAACTGAGACTGTCAGACTCAAGGGGGTTGCTCCTCTCCTTGTCAGCATTTTTAGATAATGGCTTACCATTCAAGAATGTCCGTCAATTTTTCTGTTCCTTGTAGTTAGTTGGTGATAAGAGAAACACCCAGTACTATAAATAAAGACTTAACAAACCATATTAAGGAAAATAAACATAAGGATGAGGTTAATGACAATGAGCATACTGACATTTCATGGTTAGAGTCAATGATCTTAAAGGTCTTTTCCAACGTAAATGATTCCACAATTCTGAACTTATGCTCCACGCCAGGGAGCACTGGGGTCACTGATTTCAATTCTCTACAATGAAAGGAAAATACAACCAAGGAGTCAGGAACACATCAGTCCTGGGGACACCAAGGATTATTTCCTAAAACATCTACCACTGGTTTCAATGAGTGGTTCATGGACCAATCTAGGCAATTAAAAAACAAGTCTGTTCTCAGTACGTTTAAATTATCATCCCCATCAAGAACTTTTCCAGAGGTACAGAAGTAAAAAAAGCTTGAAAACAACTGGTCTACATCCATCCCAAAGACCAAAGGCCAAAGACCAGAACTATGACACAACTCAGGAGAAGAGCAGAGGAAATTCAGGCTGACATGCTGACCCCAACAATACCAAGAGACACATTATATCATGTAATTCAGAAAATCCTGAGAAATGGATCCAAACCCACACAGCACAGAGAGTAAAAATTAAATTAGTAGCAGTTCCTCACTTATCTCACCAGGAAGAAAAATTTGTTCCCAAGTCCACCTCTTGTTTAACCCACTTCTGCTTCAAGTGAATGCAGTTGGGTGATGACAGAATTAACCAAGAGGTGTACCAGGCTAATACACCAAACACCTCATTGCTTCCTCTGGCCTGTCTGGTACTTTGGGTGGCCAAAGGATGCCAGAGATAAGAAGACAGGGAAAGAAATCAAGGGATGAAACAAAAGACTACCATGCACCTTAAGATGTGTTTCAAGAGGAACACCCCTTCACAGGCCCTTCTTGGTGAGCAGAAGGCATGAACTCTGTGATAACACTACGTGGCACTGGGAAGAGGAACTCCAATCCCAAAGATACAAACAGAGGTCACAAAGTTTTGTCTTCCTTTCTGTGTTATACAGGTCAGAGCTTGGAAAACATATGAGAAACTCCAGTGGGACTCCTATTTCCTTTCACCTGGCAATTTTCATCAGCAACCATAGTTAGAGTCAGACTTACACAATTTAAAACTTAATCCAGGACCAGCATCCAGAAAAATCAATTGACCTTTCTCTGTATCAAGATAACTAATACTCTCAACAAGTTTACTTTCTATATTAATACTTTTCTATAGAAAAAGAGATAAAATTAGTTTCCTATAAAATCCCATCAAAAAGGGAATGTAATTACTGGGAGAATGGAATAATCCTTTTTTAAACCAATATATCCATCTTGAGGCAACCATCGATATACTTTAGAACATTTCAAGCAATTTTATCAGCATTTAAGAAGGAAAAAGTATGCCTTGAGGCCAGGCCTGTCAGCAAATATTTCCCATCTTCAACTTAAATCTCAATATTATTCTAGGTGAATGCATCGTAGGCACAATTTTTTTAAAGTAGTGTGAGCACTGTTACATTGATGGTGCCACTTCTCCCACATGGACCATTATTTGTATATATGGACACTCTGGAAAAAACCCATAACTGGTAATGTTTTGGAAAGAACACAGACACACTTCTTCTTAGCAACTTCTCATGAAGTAACTCATAGAACTTAGTAAAGTTAGATTTATGAGACCAAGATCAAACGACATCTGCCTTTGTATGTCTCTATGGTTTCATAAAGAGAATGTCATATCGGTTAGAAAAGTTTCTGACTAAAAGCTAAAATAATTTGATTTCTTTTAATCAATATTAAATTATCATAAATATTTTAAAAAATAATTGCAAAGTGCTTTTTTGAGACTGTTTTTGAGAAGTGATTTCATTTTCCCTCATGTATGTTTACTTCAGCTTTAGAGTAGCTTCCTCAGCTTGTTTGCATGTTATCAAAATTATCATTTTTCTATCAGTTCTCAAACTATTTATTATCATTGCAATAATATACTACATCTTGAAGACACTACTTAAAATTCTCAGCTTCAAAGTGCATTATCCAGAGGCCCTGGGATCTATGACTATTTCCTAGTTAATCTGATAATCTGACAAGATATATGCAAATTGTACATTTAAAGTAACCCTGAGGAGATGGAGATATAGCACAACTTTCTAAATCTGTATATTTATCCACATTTCCTAAGTCTGATACATCTCATCAAGAAAGTAGATTTAAATAGCAAGTTGATGCAGGACTTCAATTTTCCATAGGAAACTTTTCTGGGGCACTGGAGCCAGCAGAGCCTTTCCAACTGTCCCTATGCTGTTCTGCACTCCAAGGAGCTCCTCCAGTTTTTTTCTTTAACCTCAGAGAGAATGATTTTACCTTATTAATTCACTGAATTGTCACAGAAAGTGAACTGAGCAATCCAGGATAACTGCCTGTCCCTTGATCATCTTGAGACTGAGTTTAACTTGAATTTAGCCAGGTAAAATGTTGTGTGTATGTATGATAGATATTTTTTCTCTAGGGCCTTGTACAGTCGTTCTCTGGTCTCATGTGCTGCATTTTACAGTGTACAAATTTTACAGTTAACTTCCATTCCATGTACAAGTTTTGTACAGAGGTAAACTACACCCGTGGGCAATTTAGCAGTTATTTCTGGAAGGAGAAAGTTAAAAAAAAAAAAAAAAGGAAAGAAGGAAAAATAAATAAACCCAACTTTCTACATTGTGAGACTGTCACAGGTAAGTTACAGACTAAGATTTTCTCACCCGCAAGCACAAAAGAACAGCAACATTTTAAAGCACATTTTCTCTTTTTACAAACAAAGGGGATCAAAACAATTTGTTTCCCTCTTAATTAGCCCATGTTACAGTTTGTTCATTTATTTTTCTGAGAAAATATATTTCAGAAGCAAACGTACAGCATCCTTTAGGAGATGTGCCACTTCCACTGACTCAACACAACCATCCATTACTTCTCAAGGCAAGAGAGAAGATTCCAGACCGTGTATAGTCCCCCTGCAGGCCAGCAACAATAAAGACCACTTATCAGAATTACCAAAATTCAGCTTAGAGCCCCATTGCCACCATGGGTGCAGGACATGAACTCCAGTTTTTGATCAAGAAATTATTTTTCCACACCCACCAGGCACTTTTCTGCATGTTGAGCTGCCTAAGGGACAACATCTCTTTGAGGATAATTAACATGAGAAAAAAATATAAAACTACATTAAAATTATGACAATACATTATCTGCCTTCTAGTTCATGGGCATTTTATGAAGTGGTTTTTAACCATTTCAGTCTGAATGCATTTAACTGCTACCCTTGCCAGAAAGCCCTACAGCAAATACAAGTGACCACTGTTGTAATTTGTTTTTTTTTTACATTCCTGATATTTTGCCACTCTTTAGGGCTACTGTGATGCCCTCAAGAAGCCCCTCTGGTTTTCTGTCCACGTGTGTTCTCCATTTTCTTATAATGACAACGATATATAGCTTTAAAGCTTAAAATCTAAAATAAAATTTATTTTTTAAAAAAGAGGAAGATTACCCACCAGTGAAAGCAGTATGAGACTTAATTCTGTCATACAAGGCTCACTGCAGCAGGTAACGCAGAGGAAGCCACATGAAACTTAAAGGTTTCACCTGGGGGTCATTATAAAGTAGAAAGAACTTTTCATTTCTATAATGCAATTTCACTTCTTTTAATGTAAATGAAAAAGACAAAACCTTACTTTTCTCATGTAGCTACAGTAAGCATTTACAAACCTTAGCATATACTCTGAAAAAACATCTGTGTACTGCTCCCAACAGATGTTGTCATCACCGTGATTAAAATGCAGTGGATACAGAATAATCCAGCAAATCACAAAAAGCCTGTTCATAAAATCTATTGCATTGAGCAGTGGCAGGGAAGAAGGAACTATAGGGGGAACACCATGTTGCCCAATAGGAGAAGACATATAAAAAAGATATCAGAATTTGGAGAAATAATTTACATTTACAAACCTCACCAGGAAGTAGAATGATGGACCTGCTGGCCATACAAAACAGGGCATCACTAGAACAGATGAGGTGGCTCTGAAAATCAGAATGACAGCCAGGAAAGTATGTGTCTCCCAGCTACAGGCCTTTGAGAAAGTGGAGTTTTGGTTAAGCACAACAGGCACAACCAGCTACAACTGTACAGTCCCTGACTTGGCAAGAGGACACTAAGAACAAACCAAATGGATAACAGAAGGAAACCCTTCCTGAGACAAATACTAGATTACTGCAAAAAAATCTAATGAAAGACAGTAAAATGCCTCTTGAGAACTAGGACTGTAGATCTGATTCTGGAAGAATCAGGTATCACTAGTCATTGCATTGCCCAGGCAATTCTGAGTTTTAGCTGACATGACATTATATTCTTAAGCAAGTGTACAAACAAAGAGGACACACCATGGTCACAAAAACAAACTGCCCTCAACACATGGCAATGCATTAAGCCTTTAGAAACCCATTTGTGAACCAAGCTTGGCACATTCTGCCTGCCATGGGCAGAAAAGGGAAGGAAAGATTCCTCCAGCCACCTACTTTAAGGAGGCTCTCTCTAATCATGCTTGACAACAGCACTTCTGCTTGCCTGTGCTGCTGACTGCATGAGCACCCATCCAGAGGCCAGGGAAGCCTCCCCCAGCTGCCAAAGAAGAGGAACACAGCTGGGGATGCTGCTTGTCGAGAAGCCTTGCTGCAAGACTTCCTTCGAAATGCTTTAAGAGTTACCACACACAGCCCATCAGATCCCTTACAATGTGTTGGGGGGTTTTTAAGGAGAAAAAAAAATTAGGTAGTGCTGAAATGTGCAATTACTTTTCATGTGAACACTTGAATCCAGATATAGCCACTCTCATTTCAAGGTGTCGTGGGCAAGTGGCTTTCTGCAAGCAGTAGTTTAGTCAACCTCAACTTCTGCTAGACTATATCTCTCCCCATCTTGTCCTCTGAGCACACTGTGGAAATTCCTTTTCTTCTCTTGGAAGTGAAATGCCTGCCATGAGCTGATTATTTGCAAAATGGTTTCTTGACTAACACTGTGGCACCCCTGCCCTTCTCCAGCCTCTTTAAAAATCCAGACCCATACTGTGCAAGCCTCTCGCTCAGACCAGAGGAAGAGCAAACTTTTTCTGTTTGGGTCACTAAATCCTGCCTATATCAAAAACAGTGTTATGTCCACAGTAACTGAACAACTTCACGGCAAAAGCAAGCTGAAAAGAAATAGAAGAAAAATAAAGTTTCAGTAAAAATAAAGCAGATAATTGGGTTGCTCCCTTTTATATTTTTGTGCACTTCAACACCCTAGTGCTCTGCAGTTTGACCCTGGCTGACAACACATCCTAAGTTTTTCTCTGACCAAGTCAGATAACTGTTCTCATCCCAAAAACATTCTCAAGTAAGATAGAAAATGGGCAAATCATCAGTCCTTTCTACTAAAATTCAGCTAATATTTCACACAACATTCAATTTATACCTTGGCATTCTAAAACATTTTTGAACTAAATGTAAAATTAAGTCAAGGGTTTGGAAACACAAAAAGGCACTGAGAGGCTCTGTCTCCCATTAACCAATTCCTCCTTCCACCATCCCTAGTTTTACCTTTATCCAGGAGCAGAGAGGTTGAAAGACAAAGGGCTGTGGAAATGCAGTTTCTCTATTGAAAGTATTATTAAACAGCAAATAATTGGTGTTTCCTAAACATCAAGTAATGGTATGAAGTAGGGTTATTTACCCACTGACAAAGATAATTCTCATTAACTTTACAAACATTCATTTTTATGGAAAATCCTTTTATTCCATTTCTAACTAAGAACAAACCAGATTGCCAATGAGATTCTGAGGACATGGAAAGCCTTCCATCAGCACTGCTACTAGTTAAAATCTCTAAGATTTAGATAAGTAAGTTAAAAAGCAGAGGATTAAATGACTGGACTGAGAATAAGATACTTAATGAAAGCTTGGGCCCACTGCGAGTTTTTTGGTTTGAGACTGGTGTGTTTATAAGAAAGAAATTAATTTCTTAGATATTATTCTCTTGAAGATGGGGGGTGGGGGGGGAATTGTTTTCTTACTGTCCTTTTACTCCCTCTGTGAAAGGTTGCTAAGGGAATAGTTCTCAATAAGGTCAAGCAGTAGAAACCCTGCTGTGTGTTTTAATGCAGCCAAACAGCACTTGAAATTAATGCCTCTTGGTTCTTTCTACCTTTAAGCACTGGCTGTTAGCACTTTCCAGTATTCTTACTGCATAACTGAATATGTAAGAGGCAAAAGGGAAAAAATGGACAGGCACCAAGATGCCATAACAGGGTCAAAGGAATGGAATTTCACAAAAGCTGTGCAGTATAGACAGCCTCTTCCTCATCAGACAAACCTTTCAGGCTATAAAAAGCTCTCCAAACCCACAGACCTGAACACTGCTTCAAACACAGCAATCAAGTCTCCAAATTATAATTAAATGCAAGCTATTAGGAAAAACATAAAAGAAAACCTTTTAACATAGCTCTCATTTCAGATATTTATTGCCTTAAAGTTATGTAAATGAAAGAAAACTTCGCACATTAGCATATCGTTATTATCTGCCTTTGAAATGATTACAGATCTACATATGCTATAAAATGAGGTTCTCAAAATGTTGCATGCTGTTTGACAGTCTCACTTCAATTTTCTCATCAACAAGAATCCTAATAGCAAAAGAGCTACACTAAGGATCAGCCGCAGTTGCTGCCTTTCCTTGGTGAAGAGTGAAAGGGAAAGGCTTCTCAAGATGACACTCAGGATTTCAGTCTCAGAGTCGACACATTTTTCCGTAAGGTGCTCTGCATAACTTGTATGTATCCTGTGCATAAAATGTTTCATTCCTCGGTCTAAAATCTGGCCAGTTTCAACAGGTTTCCAAATAGAAAGGACCACATAGCATTTCCAGTGTTAAAAAACCATTGCAAGGACTATTACATAAAACAAAACAAATAAAAAAAAAAACACTTGTAAAAAGGGGAAACTGAACATGTAGACCATTTTGGAAAATCATCAACTCAACTGAAATGTATCAGGAAAAAAAAAAAGAAAAACAAGATCTGTGTGGACCATTTTCATTCTAACAGGGTACTTTCAGATAAACACAGATATTTTCAGGTTTAAAAAAAAATTAATTTCCTATAATTATAAGACTCCCATAGCAGCATGATTCCAACAATACAATCTAAGTAATTTTTTTTTCTGAGGGGCAAATTGAAAAAACCACCTCTAAGCTTGCGATGACAGAGACAAATAAAGACACAGCAGGAATTCCCCTCAGAGGAAATTTATTATGAATCAAAGTATGAAAAACATTTTGATCTTTGCCTAAAAAATGACTTTGACTATGGCTGCTCTGAAATGAAAAAAGTTAAATCTGAAATAACTTTTTCAGCTACAGCCTTTGTGTGCTGTAGTCTTACAGTCAGGCATTAGTATAGCTGTATAACTAGGCTTTGTTTTGTTTTCCATCCAGTAAATAACTATATCATGAACATTTAATAAACATGATGATATCCCCTCTGTTCGAGGAATGTGTAGCTTTAACTCCTTTCACTGTGTGGCTCAACCTTAGCATGATAAATCACATCAAAATATTAAATTCCTCTCATTCAGCAAGTATGAAGATGTAATTTAAAATGTAATACTTAGATAGTCAATCCCCTAATCATCTGTAGCTGGAAGATTCTGAACAGAGAAAGGCTCCAGGCATATTCCCTGCTGGACACATTATAGTAAGTCTAGCAATTAAATTATTTGTACAGGCTACATGGGCAGGCATGTATATGCATATATACAGATTTGTTTCACAGTTCAGGATCCTTATCTTGACCCATCATTTTAACTAGACCAGGCTGAGGCGGTTTTGTATACTCATTTCACATTACAGATCCTCCTCCACATTAATGACTGAGAACAGCTGCCACAGACAAACACTCAGAATTTTTTTCCTTTAAAAAATAAATAAATAAATGTATAAGAGAATCATAAAGAAAATCTTTAACCCTAAAACACATTCACTAACACTTTTAAGCACACTGCCTCTTTTGAATCTTTTGGGATAATTTCTAGCATACCAGTTAATGATGTAGCATATTTTTTATAATGAAATCTCAGAATAAAAACCCAACTACACCTCCTTAGTAAATGAGCAGGATCAGTGGGAAAGTCCATTAAGCACTAAAAAAGAATTGTAGCCCAACCTGCAGCTGCTCTTGTAAATGAGACTCTTAAAACAGATGGGTGACCCACACACAACATGGAAATAAAGGTGTCTGCAACTACAAGAGAGAAGAAATGAGCTTAACCTGTGATGCAGATGGAAGAAGTCAGGAGGAAAAAAAAAAAAGGCCTTCCAGACTAAATAAAAGTCTTTTAACTGCAAAGCATGAAAATAACAAGGGATACTGAGACACGCCAGAGCAAGCAGGACTGAGATACCTCCCATGGCCACCTGTTCACCACGAGCCTTCACCAAGCTGGGGCAGGACTCTGTGCTCCAATCGGGTCCCATCCACACTCGCACTACCTCAGGATGCTGAGCTGTGACCGACAGCAGCACATCCTTCCCCTGACTGCTGCACCCGGTGTGGGACAGTGTCCCACACTGAGCCCCGGGCAGCTCAGCCCCCTCCTGAAGTGATGGGAGCCTCTGCAAAAGCAGAGCACATGGCTGGGGTGGAACTAGCCTCGACACAGCCCCTAAAATCAACCAAGTTGTACCATAGATGTGTTAAGAGTGGGAATTCCTCCCCAAAGAACCAAGTATTTAGCACCTGTGGTTAAACTGTTACCAAAATCTCAATAGCTGTTGGCTACACAGTAACAGAACACAAGTGGGGATCAAACAACAAAACAACAGTGTATTTGGATGTTTGCCCGTAATCTGTAAATTGCATTCATCCTCAGTGCCCAAAGGACTCCTTCATGGCCTATCAGCTCCTGTCTTTCCTACTGCAGGTCTCTGCTTTCGGCATAATAAAAACACAACAATGGGAAGAAATGGACATTATAATTTTCAGTTTTCTTTAGCTCAGCAAAACACTCTAGTTTGTAATACACTGAAACATACAACTACAAAGCATAAAAACACAAGCACAATGAACTGACAGTGTCACAGATGTCTTCACTGTGGCAGTCCTTAACAAGTTGTGGCCTGACTTTAGAGGGCACAAGGAGGTAAAACTGTTAAGACCATTCACCCCACTGAGCAACAGCTTTTAAATGTAGCAAACTAGTAGAAAAAAAACATGTAGTTGCACAGCAAGGCCTCTCTCACCAAGGGAGGGAACCCCTATCTACACTCTTTCTGGTTGGTTTTTAAAAAGTGTTGAAAGGTGACATTAAATCTAGAGAGGGTGGGGGGAGGGGTGGGAAATACGTAACTATGTGTTTTCCAGAGAGTTCAGAGTGTACCTGTCAAAAACTTCCAAATAAGACCTCACACCCTCATGTGAAACTTGTGCTCAAGCAAACCATGGGAGAAGAGCACATACAGTTGCTTCAGTTACTTGATAGTGAAAGACTCAAGAGAAAACACTTCAGAAAAGTTGACAGTACATCGATATAAACCAATCCTTTGCAATTCCAGCAAATGAGAAATTGTTTCTATGTTTTGCTTTAAAAATCTAGATACATTCTATGATATTTATTTATGCAGCAAGTCCTCCAATCCAGTGCAGTCAAATCAATAAAGTCTTCTGTGGGTTGTTTGGGGTTTTTTGTTGTTTTAAATAGTATTAAGTTTTATATGTAATATTTCACGAACAAATGTAAATAGCAATAGAGCTGCTGAATCTCATTCTTCAGGTCTGTATTCCGTCTTAGTTAGCTATGCATTAATTAGCCTACAGCTCAACAAATAAAACTTTCAGAAAGTAACAGTGGTAGTAACGTGAAAATATATACACTGAGGCAAGATAGATCAAGAACCATGTGCTGATCTCTCCTCCCTGAGATCCAGTTATAGGATATGCTGGAATGGTTCAAAGCTGCACCAGGGAAAGTTTAGACTAGAAATGAGGAAACATTTCCTTACTGAGAGGGTGGTCAAACACTGGAACACCCTTTCTATAGAGGTGCTCAATGACTCAAGCCTGTCACTGTTTTAAGAGGCATTTGGACATTGCTCTTAACAATATGCTTGAACTTTTGGTCAGCCCTGAATTACTGAGGCAGTTGGACTAGATCATGGTACTTCACTTCCAACTGAAGTAGTCCATCCTATCTATTCTATGTCAAGCATGTATCAGTACCAAGTGCTGCAGACTGTGATAATAGATGGGATTCACTCAGTGGTATACAACACAGATACCCAAAAAATGATCAGCTCCAAGTTGGTCTGAAACCACAGCAATGCGTATGGGACTGACAATAAACCCATTTACAGAACACCATTCTTGTCTCAAATCACATTCTGATTTTCCAAATTTGATCTGGTTTCCAGGACTGACAGCATTTTAACATCAACAGGCACACATACAAGGCTGTCCAAACTAGAAACAATTCATTTGAAATTGTTATGCAGAGAGAACAGTAAGTTTCACCTCCAGGAAAGCTCCACAGATATGTAAGCGTCATCTACTGAGAAACAAGGTTTGAAAGTTTTCACTGTCTGAGTAACAGCCTCCTTTGTACCCCCTCTCCTAAGGGCACTACAAATGCTAAATATTAGCTTTCTTATGCCCCAGTTTTGACCTGCAGCTAACTGCACTCCCTTCAAAAGCAACATTTGAAAAACTTACACATTAGTTGTGTTTGGTTTGGTTTTTTTTTTTAAACATGCCATCACATTTTCAAGCCCATCTGGAAACCTGTTTGCCACCCATTTGTCATATACACAATCTCTTCTCAACACCAATGGCAGGCTCAAAAATCCCAGACTGAACTGAAAGCTTAAAAGTTTCTCATACCTTTGAGCTTATTTGAATCCTTAAATCACAAAAAGGTTACCACAGTACTAGCCTAAATACACACCACACAGAAATAAGCACTTCTTACCTCACATTGCAGTCACTTAACTGAAACTGAGCAAGTAGCTCTTTCAGAAGCAAGGATATGGTTTAACTTCATGTTTGTAATTTGAACTCATTTCTCTCAATCATACGAAAAGAATGATTCCCCATGTATATTACCTCCTATGACAATCAGGGAGAAAACAATTTTTCCCTCAAGCAATTGCAAAATTCTACAAAATGCAATGATTGCTTGCAAGGGCAGACCACAAAATCCTATTTTATGCATACACCAGGGTCTGTTTACTGTTATTGTCTTGCTGTTACACCCTGTGCCAATGGAGTTCCTTCAACCCATTTGCCACACTTTGTTATAGAATTACTTTGATGGGGCCAAAACCAATCTCATTACTTATCACCAAAAGAGGATTCAGTTTATGCAACATATATTAAAATTAAAGACAAAGAATGAAACACAATTTACACCTTTTGTTAATTACTGCTTGCTAACACCTGACAAAACTGTTAGCATAAGTGTCCACTATGACTTTGAAGAAAAAGCATCTGGATTTTTTTTTACCCAGTTCAGTCATCAGAGATGATCACAATAGGGCTCTTCTCTCTCTAAAACACAGTCCCTAATTTTTTTTTAGGGTGGATTGTTTGATTTGCTTTTTTTCAAAATCTTGCAACACTTCTCAGAACCATCCAGCACTGAAAACAACTCTGCATGCAAAGAAAGGTATGCACTGAGAAAACCATACAGGTAGTGCTGAACTACTGTTCCATGCTTCCTACCCAGGCAGAAGTTCTCCAACCGCACAATAAATGCCAGATCAAATGCATGTTAAAAACTCCCTCCATCAGTAACTAAAGGCTTATCATTGTGTAGTAGACCTCATTAGATGGAGTGATGACTCTCTGCAAGTTTACCAGCACAAAATCACTGAAATGAAGGTCCTTGCTAGTAGCACTCTTTTAAAAGGACTTAAGGAATAATTTACAATGTCATTCCACAAGACTGTGCAAAAGACGACTCTAATGAACACAATATTTGTGACCACTTTGTTCATGTGGACTATTCTGGTGATAGTACCACAATAGCCTACATTTTATAGTAAAAACCAATTTCGAATAAAAGTTCCATCCCTGTGAAACTAAGGCTTGCAACATTGATTTCTATGGTGCTGCTTGGAAAGACACTGCAGAAGAATAATGTGAATGTCAAGGCAATTTACGTAGCGGCAGCAAGATCCTGGGAGCAGTTTGGGCAGTGGGTTTGCTCCAGGTTATTTTGACTACTACGTGCAATATTTTACCGAGATGAGCAGGACACCCGTGTAGTGAGACACAACGAGATTTTGAATAGTTAAAATAACACCAAGTAACACTGGGCAGTGAGACTCTGCTCAGTGGAACAGCAGCTTGTATGTCCCGTGAATCATTCTGTCAGCATGTTGCATAATGACTTCAAAAGTAGGAAATCTCAGGTCAAATTAAAAAAAAAAAAACAAACCTACAAAAAAATATACCTAAACCAATAAAGCTAGCCAGGGAATTGAGCAAAGTCTGATATTCTTTTCTTACCTCTCTCATTTTGCCAAGCTTTTACTTGCAGATCATTTCATAGTCCTCCCAAAAGGAGACACCTTGATAAGCCTTAAGGAAGTAGTGATAGAGAACAAGATCTTTTGGGAATTGTGAACATTCATCAACCACTTCCTTAATTCTCCAGCTCGGTATCAGTTCATC
The DNA here is from genome assembly GCA_035041345.1 of Poliocrania exsul. Taxonomy (NCBI): domain Eukaryota; kingdom Metazoa; phylum Chordata; class Aves; order Passeriformes; family Thamnophilidae; genus Poliocrania; species Poliocrania exsul. The sequence continues at coordinate 8,156,398 of JAWWLZ010000174.1, forward strand.
AAAGAGCAATTCTAACTGCAATGGCTACATGAGCCCTGAAGAACATCTTGGAAGGGGCAGTAGAAAACATCTTAATTTACATATATTCACGTAGCACAAAGAAACTATACTAAAAAGGTTGAAAATCCAACCAGAGTCTTTTAAGGGGATGCAGCATTAAGTTTCAACAGAGAAATTATAAATGCAATACTAATCTTCAAGGTTAGCAAATAACCCAATTTAAAAAAGAAAAATATTACTAGATCAAGAAGAATGCTCCAGTGGGTCATGCTTTTCTGCTTTCAACAAAACTGAGCACAGGGACCCCATCCACCAGACTGCCAGATCAGATCCCTGGGCATTCAAAATTGCTTCATAAACTTTAACTTCTGAGAAGAGACATTGTTGAAAGCAATTGTTCAGCCAGCCAACTACTGTCACTTCCATGAATATGAATAAGCTCCAATATAGGACACTGAGCTTTTTGCAAACGTAAGAAGATCCAGTTGTTCAGTTATTCTTTGCCAATAAATCAACCCGACATTATTTAGAGATTTTTATTTTTCTCTAGTGCCTGAATATGTGGGTGGAGATTTGTTTTAAAGTACCCTTCTTCCCAATTTTATAAAGACTTTTTATACCACCTTGCCAAGCTTTCAGAGCAGCAGGAAGAATCCTACTGTCAATGGGATAAGGCACTTAAATAAATATATATATATATATATATATTACTATTTCTCCTGAATGTGCATGATATTAACTAGCACCTACTCTGAAGAAAACAGAGAGCAGAAGAAATTGTTCAGAGTTCATGAAAATTAACATTTGGTGTAATTTTGTAGCCATAATTTGCATGTACACAACTTAGACATAAATACATATGGATTAATGCAAATTTTCATACAGGGAAAGATTCACAGTAAAACTAAGGGTAAGGCTGGTGATGAATCATTTTTTTTAAATATTCTAGTCTGGATATATAAATAGCTCTCTGTTTCTAGAATAATTACTACTGAAAATCGCAGCTTCTGAAATAATCTAGGCCATAATTAACCTTCGCTTCATTAAATCACAAATAATATCTTTTTAAAGTCTTATTTGTAAAGGCAAGCTGATTAATTTAAACGTTTTCCTTTTGCAAAAGATCTAATTGAAATTATTTACCCACGTAGGTACTTGTCAGATCTCAAACTCAGGGAAGGTTTTCAGGCGGCTCCCTTGCCTTTTTCCCAGCCTCCCGGGAGGGAGCTCCGCGCTGACCCGGCTCTGCCGCCCCTCGGGAAGCGGACACTCGGGGGGAGATGCCGGCGTGTGCCCCGCCACCTCCCGCGGCCGCTCCCGCAAGCTCCGGGTGCCTCTGCCCGGCCCCTTCGGTGCTGCACAACCCTTTCCCCTCCGGGTGGGACCCCCTCGCCTGCCCTGCCCGCAGCATCCGCGCCTGGTCCTGATGGGGGACCAGGGCCCAGCCGCCCCTCCGCGGCGGAGAGAGGGGACGTTTGCGCATCCGGGGGCGATGCGGAGCCCCCCATGCCCTGCCCTCTCTCCGCAGCGCGGCTGCCGCCCCAGCCCGGGCTGCCCTGCTGCGCACGGCCGGGCACGGCGCCGCCGCACCGCGCCGTCCCTCCCCTTTCCTTGTAAGACAGCGCCGACCCCCGACCGAAGAAAAGTTTCCAGCCGAGCGCCAGAACAGGTCCGGGTTGTTCCCGGCGCTGACGCCCCCTCCCCTCCGGGGACGGGACGGTCCTCCCTCATCCCCGTCCCGTCCCCGCATCCAGCCCGCCCGCGCAGCGGGTGCCACCCGAGGCGCTCACCTTCCTGCACTGCATGGAAGGGGTTGTTGGCCTCTATGAGCTTGATGGAGTAAGTGATTTTCTCACTCTGGAGGATGTCGTCATTGAGGTTCAGATCCGACACCGCCTGCTTGAACACCTCGTCGTCCTTGGCAGCATTGCCTTCAAAAATGGCACCTGAGGGGAGGAAGGTGACAGAGGGTGAGGAGGGTTTGGCCGTTTGTCAGCGGCTCGGCCCGCCCGCCGCCCCGGAGCCCCCGGTCCCCCCTGTGCAGGTGCGCACGGTGCCAGGGCAGTGCCGGGACACACGCGTGGGCGGTCGTCGTGGGATGCGCGCCCTCGTCCCGGGCACGGGAAAGCTCAACATTCCTCTCGACCACTCTTGTTCCACCGACATTTATGGAGTCCCGAACCGCAGCCACGCCGGTGCGAGGGACTCGCTTCGCCAGTGAGGAGAAAAGGAGCAGGCTTGGGAACTCCACCAACTTTTTGCTCGCTGCTCCGCCGCTCCTGGTATGCTGCCTTTCAGGCCGCGGTTTTATTGAGGCTTACAAACACGCACGAACGTGAAGCCAGGATTTGTGTCCAGTAACCTGGAAGCTGTAATTTCACTGTCCTGCTTATGCAGTTAACGTGAAAACATCTGGCGATGTGTGTTACATAAAATCCCTCTCTACGGAGCGTGTGTGTGCCCACGCCAGGCTTACTGCCCTGCTCCTACGCGGCGGTGGGAGATCTTCAGAGCTGGCAACAAAGCAAGCAAAAAAAAACAGTATTCCCCAGACTGGAAAAGTCCTGCTGATTCACACCGTGCATCCCCCTATGGCTGGAGCCTCTGTGCACTGCCCATCTGAAATCAGAGCTCCGCACACAGCAGCTTCTCGCTCCTGCCCACCGGACCGCTATTTTCTGCCAGCACTTAGCAAACACCACTCGGGCTGAAGTTCGTGCGGGGAGAAGCCGAGGTGACACGGTCCCCGCGAAAGAGAAGACGGGCCAAGAGGAATCCCCTCGCCCTCGGGCAGGGTACTTCCCCAAGGCCGCCCCCCTGCCTCACCCTGGGGCCGGCCCCGGTGCCACCGTGGGGGTGCCTCCGGGCCAGAGTGCCCCGCTGCGGTCAGGGCTGACCCCGTCTCCTTAATGGCTCCGCAATGCTGCCTGCCTTGGCTGCGCCCCCAGGCTCCGGAGGCGAGCGGCGACGACCGGAGCCTCCTCCACCTGCCCCGGAGCTGTCCGTGCCGGGAAACTTGTTACAGGGCTGATTCCCCCTCTCCATTTCCCCGCCCGGGGTAGACACGAGAGTTTTCTCCCGTTTCCGTGGGGCCTCTCCTCGCCACGACAGTTCCTGCCCCGGCCCCCTCCTTTTTTTAATATCTCCATACTCCCCCGCCGAAAGGCTGGTGGAAACTACGGCTTTTCATTCCCGGCCGTACTCCCGTCTCCTCCTCTATCATCCTCCACAAGTGATTCTCTCCCCCCCTCTCCGACCCTAAACATCCTCATTTTCTGTCCTGCTGGTACCTTTCAACACCAGCCAAAAGGTGACTGCAGAGCCTCGCTTTCGCTTGCCAGAGGCTTCCCGCGGACATTTCCATGCCTTGCTCCCAGAAGCCATAAAAGTTCACATCAGCCTTTCCTTTGCCCCTTATTCATCCCTCTCTTCCTCCCGCTGCTGATCCAGCCTTCTTGCTGCCCAGGGGTTTTAATGAGATCTTATTCAAACCACAACAGTTGCGCGCATAGACACACACGCACATACACACAGAGCCGCTGCAAAGCTCGCCTTTCTAACCCTTTCCCAGCCAAGTTCCCTCCCCGCCCCCCGCATTCCCGCTCGGATGACACCTGCTACGACAGGGGATGTAAACCAGGGGATTATCTCCCCGAAAGTTTTCCCTGTGAGCACGTTCAGATTATGCCTCTCTCCTCTCGGGTGATGGGGGCGGTTGTTTGTTTTCGGTGGCAAGGAGGCGGGGGGGTGAGGGGGAAGAAAGCCTTGCCACGCAAACAGGTCCAAGCCCAGACTCCCCAGGCACATGGGAGACCGCAGCGGCGGCCTCGGCGGACCCCCTGCCCGCTCCTGGCCCGGCAAACAGACGGCATTTCGCCCTTAACTTTACAATCGGGGAGAGTGGGGTGGGGAATTCAGCTGCCTTTCTCCCATTCCTGCTCCTGTCTCTCCACGGAGTTGGGTTCAACCACTGCCTGTGACATTATCGCGGCTGAACGAGACGCTCCCTTTATATATTTATTTATTTACACACACACACACACACACACCCGGCTCCCTTTCTTACCAATGTGGATGATGGAGTCCGCCCGCACCGAAACGCACTGAAATATCCAGGGGAAAAGCCAGAGCATCAACACTTCCATTTCCAGCCTCTCGCACAGCACATCAGCCCGGGTTTGGTGGGAGAGATAGACAGGGAAAAAGAAGAAAAAAGGAGCAAGGGCAGGTGAAGCACGGCAGCGGGCGAGGGGGGGAGATGCCCAGACACCCCCCCTCTTAGAAAAAAAATCCCGAATTCCCCCAGTGCTCCAAGAATTTCCCAAAATTGAGCAAAACGGGCGATGGGTACAGAAAAGGGAGGAGGAAAGAAAAAAAAAAAGAGAGGAAAAAAAAAGAAGCTGGGGCTAAAAAAAAAAATCACGGAGGTAGATCCCGGGTTGGCAGGCGGCGCGGCGGAGCCTCCAGCGCTCGGTGTGTGCCGGGGCGCCGGCAGACCGCGAACTGCGGAGCGGCCCCCCCGCCGCCGCCGCCCGCCCCCCGCGCCACGTGACTGCGGAGCCTCGGCGCGCGGTGCC
>JAWWLZ010000174.1:8161041-8203808 GCA_035041345.1 Poliocrania exsul
GAGCCGCGGGAACCGCCGCGCGGAGCGGGGGATTGGCGAAGCCTGGGATGGCTGGATACGCACAGAATTAGATACATATATATATATATATATTTATATATAATGTATATCTCCCCGAGGAAAGGGGCAGGGGGACCGATGCTCCAAGCGCAGAGAGGCGAGGCGGGTGGGCAGCCCCCCGTTGCAGGGCGCGGGCTGGTCTGCGGGGCCGCAGCGCTCACCGAGGAGAGCCCAGTGTTGCGCGGCCTCCCGCAGCCCCCGCTCGGCCCGGCTCCGCGGGACGCCCCCGCAGGTAAGGGCGGGGGGCTGCGCCTGCTGCCTCTCCTACAACTTCGGGGCACCGCGCCGAGAGAAGGGTGGAGGGAATCCCTCTTCCCTCCTTCCAGACGCTCGGACCCGGGACATGATGATCCACGTTTGAGGAGCGAAATGGAAATGCGAGGTTTTTACCCCCACACAGGAGGCAAGGGGGTGGGGAAGAAAAGTGGTACAGCATAACCTTTTCTTGTTTTGCTTTGTTCTAGGTTTCAATGAAATCTAATTCATAAATTGGACATGCTCGGGCTCAGAAGACTAATTCATCCCCTAAAACAAACGCATCAGTGATTGCAGGCACCCAAACGTGACAAGCGTCTCAATACACCGAGGATCCAGAGAAAACAAATTCATTCAGGAGCCCGAAACGTAATTAAAACTACTGCCAAGAAAATGAGTTGAGTGCAGGATGTTACCAAGATTATTAAGTTGCTGTAGGTCTGAAGCACGGAACGCTATAGCGATACATACAGATAATGTCAGCCTTTGGATAACGGGAGGCAGAGCGATTCCTGGAGGTCGGATTCTTGCAAGCGCAAGCCTGGTAACAGCGCGCTGTGGCCGCATCCTGCTCCCGGGAAGGGAACGACAGAGCCCGAGGGCTCGGCGGGCAAGGACTGGGCCCCCGACGCCCGCTGAGCTCCAGGAGGCTGGACACGGAGGGACCAGTGGCCTCCGTAGCCCTGTCACTCACTACAGTATCCCTGTCATGTCTATTCAGCACACTTTTTATAACCATTACCTGTATATGCTCTAGTAAATTCTCCAGATACTTAGCATTGCTTGCTTGCAGGAGCGATTGCTGCAATATATTTATTCAATACAGAAAGCATTTTTTTTTTCATGCAGAGCACAGTATATGGCAAGAACTGCTCAATGCTAAGGAGTAGGAAATCTAGATAAGCTTAACAGTGGATGGGCAGACAGAAAGAGGAGGGAACGCACGGTATAGATGGAGCAGAGTGAAAGGGAAGGAAGCTGAAATGGAAATGATATGAACAAGAATCCCTGGTGATCCACATGCATCAACAGCCTCCTATTCAGTAGTAGTTACAAGCACAGCTTTTGAACAGGGGAGAACAGTGGGTAAATAAAACAAGATATGCTTTTTAAAAATAAATCACTTGTTAACTACTCTTACTTACAAGTCCTTGTCTTAAATATGCAATTTCACACTGATCAATGCAGAATGATATATACTATACTCTTCATTTCATGTAATAAAAACACTTAATCCAGATAATTGGCTTCTGGGACAGAGATCAATAGAAATGTTCCTTATTTGACTACGTTAGCAAGTCAAAATTAATTCTAATTTACATTTGCTTCAAATCAATATGCACTTAGTGACTTACATAGGCTCTTTAAAAAGTTAAGCACCTATATTGACCAAAGTCATATATATGTCAGTAACAAGTACATGTGTGGGAATTAGAGAGGGGGAAAGTGTTACTGCAGAACCAGTCTCTGACTTTCATAGAGTAAAGGAGGCTAAATTTATTTGTGTTTGACTAGTGCTTTGGTGTCCTAGCCTAAAACCTGTAGAAATATGCAGCTATTAACCTCATGATTCATGCAGGCACCCGAACACCCCTCAGTAGCACTCCAAGCACTTGGGAGCACGCTTGTCTCTTCCTGTAGTTTGCACAGTGAGGTCCTGACCTCAGCTTGGATGCCTAGGGCTGCTATTTTAGTAATAATAATATAAAACATTTAAAAATCTAAACCCAGTGAATTGGACAAGTTACAAAATTTCCTGTGAAATCCATGACTGCTTGCAGAAAAGGAGCCAGTCCCATCCAAGGGAGGAATGGGGGAAAGACAAAAGCCCAGAATACTGTAAAACAGACCAACTGAAACAGGCCCCCAAAACAGGCAGAAGGTTACAGTTAGAGGACAACAAACAAGAAAAATGCCTAGAAGAAATCTCAGATGCCATAAAATCTAATTTGCAACATACAAAGTACAATGAGACCTAAACAGATCCACCACAGCAAAGAGAAAAACCACGACTTCAGTAGCATCTCTGCAAGATGACGAGTTGCAGCAGTCAGGCTGCATTACCTTTTCTTTCCCATTATTTGCATTATTTTTTTCCTTTCTCCTCTCCCTCAACTCTTTTAACAACAACAACAAAATAGCTGACAACCTTAACTAGGATTATGTCTTTCATAACACTTACTGATTCCCTTATGATTTCCTTCCTCCCCAAGAAAGCTATCAATGTTACATTTCTAAGCCCAGTATAAACGAGACTGCTTATTTCAATTCTGCCATTCATTGTTTGCCATCAGGAGAGCACTGACATTTTGTAGTGAGTGGACACTGTTTAGATGCAGAAATCTACTCTAAAAGGCTAATCCATTTGCCAACATTTTGCATATGAAGAATGTTATAAGTTGCTGTGATACTCCATCATCATTGTGCAGGGGACTCATGACGCATTGTTATACAAACTACCACTGGATTTACAGTGCCAATGGGAGAATGACATCTTGTTAAGAACATGCAAGGTAAATACCCAACTCAAGTGACAGGCACTATTCAAAGTTCAACTCTGTGGCAACAGATGCAATTCTGTGCAGATCTCAGACAACTGTATTACCTCTGCAAACCACTGTGGTGATTTTAAGCTAACCTATCACAAGTTATTGCTGTGCTTATTTCTATTATCTGAATGAATGCGGTATGAAACCTGTACCAAATGGTTTTGCTACCACAAGAGAATTGTCTGAGTAATGCTCCAAAAACTACATTGCAATTAGAAACCTAGAGTATCCTAGAAAGGTGAACTGAAAGTCTTGAACTGAAAGTCTTGTGCAGTGCCTTGTGCCCAGGGCTCCGCCCCTCCATGCTACAATGTCAAGAATGAAGCACATTTTGAAAGACATCATCAAAACTATGGCTGCAGGATACGTCTGAATCTGGAAAACCCCTCATGTTTACTGAGCATTTACAAAGCTGCTTCATGAGCAGGAACACTGCAAGACCATAACATTGAGACTTCTATCATATTATAGCCTATCTTTAGAAAAAATGTAGTGCTGCAAGATTCAGCATTTCTCCTGTCTTCTCCCAAGTTCCACCCATTTAACACAGCTAAGCTGAGGCTTCCACACATGAAAATATGTGCGTATGTATCTATGTGAGTACACATAGCAATAGTTATTTACTCCTTCCGAAAGCAAATGAAACTCCTTCTCCCTATATAAGTTACAGGGGTGCAAGGGTGCAGCAAATGCTTCCAACTGTTAGCTGCTTAGTCTCTAGAGTTGGAAGAATGAAAACACAAACAAAAAATTATAATACACAACATGGTAACAATTTCACTCCTTCCCCAATAGCCAAGATGTCTGTTGTTAACACACACACAATCAAATTTCTCATTCTACAATGCAATGAAATTTAACAGTTGTGCTTCATTTTGGAAATAAGACAAAACATCAAACTATATGTTCCTAACTCTATAGATGTGTATGTTTAAAAATTCATTTTTAATTGTCTTTCTCTTGTGGTGATAACTCAAAGTTTCAGTTGTTTTATTGAAGCTTCCTTTAGATTATTGAAATCACCTTCTCTCTTTTCATGGTTGATAGCATAGTATGATAATCCTCCAGGAGTAAATGGATGAAAGTCTGCAAGAAGAGGCTGCCAAATGACAGAGTTCTTTGTGGGACAGTCAACATTCTTGATTAATTTGTTGTGTGTCTACTAACAATCTGAAACTTTGCTACAGTCAACACTTTGGATTGACATGCCTTTTAAGATGTCATGCAGAAGGCAAAGCACTATTATTTCCACATTTTTACCTGATTTAATTCAGTAGAGTACACACAGCCTAGATTTGATTTAATTCATACTTATGTTTGCTTAATTTCATCAGTTCAATATCTGTTGCATCTTGATAAGATTTGTATTTACTTCCCTACTCCTGTCTTCCAGCTATGTCTTTTCACACTTTATTTACTTTAACAGACATTTTCTTTACCATAGGTTAGGGCCTATATAGGATTTTCCAGCCTCCCACAGTTTCATAGTTGAATAAATGCACTCCTAATGTAGTCCAAGGCAAGTTTTATTGGTGTTGGTAAGTGTAGTCTCTATCTTTGCATTCGTATTTAATAAACACTGTGATTCAGAAGAAACTAAAAAAACCCCCACCTCCTTATTCACAACATTGTAATACCACTAATACGTATTCTATTGAGAACTCTAACACACAGGTGGCCAAAGAATCCTTTCTTATTACTGTATGGGATCAGAGTGGAACTCATAGTTACAGGAAAACTCCTTTCTCCTTCAATTCTAAGCAAGCTCCTTGTCATTATGTCCACTGGACACAGCCTAAAATCTGTAAACTTGTTTTCCTAAGCAGAGACCCTTCCTTAAAAAAAAAAAAAAAAGGAGCAAAGTAGGTATGGTTGTCATTGCTGTTACAATACAGTTGAATAAGAGTGCAGACTCTCCAAGTAAAAGTGTTGGTCAATCATTGCTGATTTAATAGTAGCCATTATCTCTGAACTAACTTCACTAGCATTCATCTGAAGGGGAAAAACAATCTACGAGATTCTCCACCAAACAGAGAAAGCCCTCTCCAGGGGAACTTCATTCAAGAACACCTTGCATGCCTCATCGATCCATCCACATTGTACACACAGTCCAGTCTCAGGAGCTGTTCAATGAGCTGCCTGTTACAGATGATGAGGCATTGCTAGGACAGCTGTCCTCTGCCATCACAGCCACCCAAAGAGACAGGCACATCCCAAAAGTAACAAGAAAAAACAGATATAATTCCTTGTGTAGCCACCATAAATACTGATCTACTCATAGTTTCATGGGCAGTAATAGGCCAAGGATGACACTTATATTTTAAACATATTTCACTGGCAATACATTTCTCCTTCCACTATTATAAAATTCACCAACACTTGACCATAAAAATATATCCTTGGTTTGTTAGAATGGATTGAAACTGCAAGATGGGTATGTTAGCCAGAGGAGAAAGGAAGTTACTAGAATTTATTTAACCTGCAGTTCACCTCAGTTGGGTGAGGACTCCAGAAAAGTCACATTCTTGCTGCTTCTCACTTTACCCATCTAGACAGTAAAAAAACCCCAGCAAAGTAGAAGCTGCTTCATGGTGAAGCCCATAATGAGAAATGGCTGAACATGTTCATTCAAAAAGTTCTGCCCTCCAGCCAATACACAGTGACTGATGTTGTGTTTGTTCCTACTTCACTGCAAACTCCACCAAGGAATGATGTAAGCAGAAAGATTTTGCTACAAGCCAGAAACTTGAACACTGCCCTTTGCCTCATCTCAGGCAAAGAATAGAAATGTTTTCAATTGCACTAATTCCATCCTTTGCCATCAGTAAAATCTGATGCAGTCTGTGTGTACCAAGTCCTTTAAAAGGCTCACAATGGAAAGTACTCTAAGTGGAAAGTAATTTTACCTTAAAAAAATAAAACAACAAAACAAAACAAAAAAAAAAAAAAACAACAAAACTCTGAAAAACGAAAAACCCCACAAAACAAACAAAACCCCCACAACCCTGATCTTTCTCAACAGTCCATTCTAAACTATATTATTTTTAGTGACTATCTCTCAATAGGTCACTTCTACCAGCTGATAAGGTGTCTTTTCTGACTTACAATGCTGTGTCATGGATTTGGTGGGTTGGGTTTTCTGTTGTTTGGGGTGGGGTTTGTTTGTTTGTTTCCCAGTGTGTTTTTGTAACATCTACTTTGCAGTTATTCAAACAAACAAGGACATATTTACCTTTTCAGTGACTCCATTAGCATTAATGGCAGTCACACACACAGAGCAGAAGAGAATATATTCTCCCAGGGATTTGTGTTCTCTTTCAGAAAAGGTTCGCAGTCATGGAGTTCATAATTCATGCTCATGTTTCCAGGAAGGGTTGAAATGAAGATTTTATACCAGAACCATCAGCTTGACTCTCACTGTATGCATGACTCTAAAATTTATCCTTTCAAAGCCTTTGCTTGTTATAGTTTTTGTCTCTTAGAGGAAACAAAACCCCCTCAAAATAAACAACAAAAACAAACAAAAGAGACATAAAAATATCAAACCAAAACAGGATGGCAAACTGCCATGGTATGTCTTAAATTTCCTTCTCAAAAAAGGAGATTTTTGAAAAGGCAGTGCAATCCAGCCATTGGAGCAGAGGGGCCATGATTCCTGGGCTCCATTCCCACCACAGTCACTGATTCATTTCATGACTAATTGAGTGGACTGTTGCATGAACATTGTATTCAGTTCTCAATGTAAGGGTGAACAAGAACATCAAGTTCCTTTCCTCAGTTACTGCACTCCATCAGCTGTCCTACTTCTCTAGGAGGAATAGGGGAAACAGGGTAGGTTTATTTTTGGCTGGTCAACAAATAATTTTAAGTAATTTCAAGTTTGTATATCATACAGAGACTAGAAAATATTATCTTATTAAAAATCATTTTGAACAGAAAACTCTTTTTGTGATTCTTGGGAACAGCCCATTCCATGTAGCTCAGTCTGAATGCAGATTTTCAGTATCCAAGCTCCCTTGCTGACCCAAGTAACAGGACTTCAGCTGTCTAATGATTTTTTTTTTTCTTTTCAACTCTTTAACCATAGTGGGGAGAGGTGTGTGATGTAGGGAAAACACCTCATATGGAGGTAGGTAAGACAAGTTCTAGAGACAAACCCACCAGAACTACAAACCAGTTATACTCATCTCTTAATTACATTCAAGTCATTTCTTCAGTTCTGCTAGAGTAGGCACCTGAACTAGGTCTTCCACCTGAGAAAGGGATGTCCTGATGATGAGGTGTTGGAAAAGGAGCGGGGGAAGACACCTCTTTTGAGAAAGAGAAGTTATAAAAAAAAAAAAAAGTACAACCACCTTGAAATATTTCCATATGGCCTGGTGAGAAAGGGGGAGAGAAGAGAAAAGGAAAAGCGTGCTGCTTGCTTCCTACTTTTAGGCTGTAGAAGGCATCTGTGCTCATGAACAGAGTAGCAGCTTTCTAACCCAGCTTCCCTTGTGTCAAGAAGTTTGTTTATGTCAGGTTGATTTTCTGTGGGCATTTTATGCCTCTCCCTGAAAAGCAGCTATTTCTAAGAACACTCCTGCCTATGAAAACACCCAGGTATGCACAGTCTTTCCCATGGTTTAAGCCATGTAAACCAGGTCTTAGTGATGCCTCATCCCTTCAACACTTAATCCTTTCCTGTTTACACGGCCTCAGCAGAAAACCTAAGTGCATCAGAGGTACATTTACAGTATTCCTCACAGTGTGGCCACCCAGGACCACACGGCTTTGTAGCATTCCATGTAGCACCATTTGGGTATTATTGACATAGTAGAAAAGTTTAAACCACCAAAAAAAAAATAGTTTAAGAGTTCCAAAAGACTTTGGTTCCTGGTACACAACACCTGAAAGCACTGGAAACAATTACTTGTTTTTATTTATTCTTATTGGAAATTCACTTCAAACTATTATTTTACATACCTGACTCAACTGTTCTCATATCAAGAACATAAAGAAGCCAAAACCTGTTTTTTTCTGGCTTTCTGATAACTTGGAGTTATTGTGACAAAGGGTTTATGAAAAGGACAGAGAGGATAAAAACCAGGCGCCAGTTTAAGCATTGAGCACTCCATGAGTCACAGTCCCTGTCTCAGTGCCCTTATGGAACTTCACCAACCAATGGTTTCAAAGTTCCCACATTCTCCAATGTCTTCATAATGTCATTAAGTACACTGTTATCATGCTCCCAGTCCAAACAGTGCTGCATTATACAGCAATATATTTTACTACAGCTACGTGCTATCCAGCTGAATGTAAGCCTGCAGTTGAATAGCTTTGTTTGCTGCAGTGCTGTATTATCACACATGACTAGACCAGGAAACATTGATTTTTAAGCAATGGCATTAATTACAACTCTTATTTTTAAAATGCTGTCAGGATTCAGCCCTTAGATAAGTACTTTAAGACCAAATTTGAATTGCATTTCCCAGCAGCTCTCCTTTTTTTACAGAGGCCATATAATAGAATTACAAGTAATGCTACTGACTTCAATATGTATTGAGGATTTACACCAGTACGGTTTCAGTAATAGAAGCTTTTAGCACTTGAAATTTACACAACTATAATATACTTTAGATTTTTTTAAATGCAAAAAAAAATTTTTAGCTCCAGTAGCTAAAAAAGATGCTTGTTTTCCAGAGAGATAAATTTATTAAATTGAATTTGACCTTTTAGAGCATAGTTAGGTAGGGATTTCTGTTCCCTGGAAACACAAGAAATTTTTCACTTACTACTCTGAGTCATGCAAGAGTCCACAAGCAAGAAAGCAAAGCAGTCTTGGAATAACACTTTACATTAAAAGTATTATGCATGGGGAGAGGGCAAGCAACAACAACAACAAAAAAAATCAACCTCAAACCCAAAGTACATCCTTATACCTACATTTTTAAATGACATAACTCTGTAATAATTTTATACCCTAAAGTTTCCTGCTCCCAAGCAGTCCTCTGGATTTATCACCACATCATTATTTGACCAGTTTCCCCTGGGATAGTGCTTGCTCCATTTCAAAAATAACCATTAAACACCTCTCCAAGGTTCCTATGCAAATTGTGCTTTTGTTTTTCAAGTTGGTAAAGACCTCCTAGATATCTTACCACTTTGCTAGCTTAATCCCAGTTTGCAAGGTGGAATTCTTGCAATGATGCACAAGGACCATACTTTTCCACTTCTGGCTTTCTCCTGCTGGGAATACTGCAAAATGAATCAATGCCATCAGCTGGGCTGGTCTATCTGTAGATCCACAAAACCTGGTACCCAAGGAGATGAACACCCTTTTCCTCACACAGCAGTTGGTGAAAACTTAAGAATAGCCAGTCTTCACCTTTTTTACCACAAGTTCTTGTTTCACTCAGGAGTTACAAACACCAGGAATACAAAAATCACAGTTACACTGTGATCTTTGCGTCATGGGTTACAATAAAGCAAAATTCTGTTTCTGAGCCTTATTTGGAACATTATCACTAAATTGTTGTTAGGCATTTATGGTTTTGATGGACTTACCATTAGGGATAAATTTTATTTTACTTTTATCAGTGGTTTGTTCAGAAATCTGACTCCACCACCTACTCGGCTTATTAAGAGATAGGTTTCCCTCTCAAGAGGCAGATCTACAATTAGGGTCTAAAGAAATCCAGTAGAAAGATGGGTCTAAAGAAATCCAGTGAAGATGCATTCATTATTCAATCATTTATCATTGTTCCTATAATTTACCAAGCAAAATGTCTTTAGGAAAGATAGGTATTATAGCAGTATTTACCATCCTATTGTTTATTCCAAGCCTCTTTTTCCAATCTGCATTCATGGATGACTCTTAAAGGCAAACCAGTCCAAAGAAATGAATAAAAGTCATAACTGCTCCACCAACTTCATCTATGTCAGCTGAATTAACAGGACTTACAGAAGGGGGCTCAGGATGATCAGCAGCAAATGCCATAGCCCTCATGAAACCCCAAAACCTTCTGCATTTGATCTGGGAAAGTCCACAGAACAGAATGCCTTGCTCTCCCCTCAGCAAGTGACAAACCCCAAATTTCCATGCACCAAGAGCAGAAAATCAGATTGGCCTAATATTGCCACAGTGACACTGTCACTTCTGCACTGCTCCCTCGTTTCACTGCCACGGGATCCAGAGCCTCACTCCACCCAGAGGGATGCAATTGCTTCACACCACACCATGGAGAGCAGCTGGAGAGTTTTCCTTCAGCCACTGACTTTGGTCCCACTGATCTGTTGGCACCTACTGGGATTTCTTTTGAAAGCTCAGAAGTTCTTACTGCAAACCACCTACTGATTACCTTTGCACTATACACATAAAATAAGCCTTTTAATAAACACATTACAGACACTCTTTAGTGAACTTCTACCTCCCTCTAATTCTGCATTGGAGAGCTATAATAGAAAGGAACAATTATAACGAGACGTATCCCTGCCAAACACTGTTTCTTGGTGCACTTCATCAATTCAAAGTTATATCCTCTCTCTCGTTTGAGAAAACATACCTCATACTTTTTTTTTTTCTTAAAACCTGACAAATACTGAGTGCAGTATTTGCTTTAAGAGGAACATCTTTTCTCCCTCCTATTTTTCTTTTCAGCCCAGCATGCCCAAGGTACTCAGTTCAACAAATCTTTGACAATGCCTGATAAATGTTAGTAATGTAGAATTTTCTTTTTCCCTGTTTCAAGTGAAAGTGCATATGGGTGCATGGATTTTGTGCAATAGTCTGAGTGAGATTAGTAGCTCTGCATAATAGTCTGGGCTCAGTATTGCTTTTAGCAGCAGCATTTTGGCCCCAGAAGTTGAAGCCTTCTGTCAGCAACATCATTCCTTTTCTTTTTGCCCAACCACTCACAGAATCACATAATATGCCGAGTTGGAAGGGACCCATAAGGATCATTGAGTCCAATTCACATCATTGCCTGACTACAAAACCTCATAAGCAGAGATAAAAATCCATCGAGTCTTTCAAAGTCACAGATAATCTGCCAGTCATGGTCTCATATTTATCTAGATCGTTACTAGCAAAGACCACAAGTACAGAAGTTTCCATTAGCGGCTCCACACCCTGGCTGTGCAGGCCAACCACAGGGCCAACTGCCGTGGAGACCAACCCTATAAACTTGCCTAACAGTGTGAAATGGATGGAAACTGTAAACCCCCATGGTCCCTGCTGAGGCCAAACTACATGAGTGCTTCCTGCATCACACCTGCTAAGCACCTACACAGGCACAAAGGCACAGCTCAGTGCTCTCTCTCAGTGGCAGTAACACTGCCTGCTCAATTCTGTCAGTGGTTGCCACCATATTTTATTGTGCTTTAGCTAATGTGACCCGAGAGGATGCATTTTAAAAGCACAGTGAATGATTTCTTCTATTTAGACCTCTGAATGCCGGAGCGGAAGTTCTCACTATCTGCAGTTAGAAGTGAGTCATGTGAATTTGTGTGCACAGTATGAAAACACCCTTCTGTTGATGAAGGTGGCAACACAGCAGCTCAAACGATTTTCCATTAGCACACAATCAGACTTTACGTTGCTTATGGAGGGGAAACAAATTCACACTACTGCTTGATACTAAAAGAAACTCTTGAACACTGGTATGGAAACAAAAACAAAAGGCAAGCAAATTTCTCATCTATTGCTTTCGGTAACCTTGAGCTCATCTTGTTGCAGTGTAGTGGAATAAATCTGTACTGTACAAGTATGGATTTCATTTCAAGGCTTAACAAGAAAAAAACATTTAAATAACTAGAGTTGTTCTAAGCTGATTCAATATACAGTTTTACTAAAGATGGAATAATGCAATGAAAAAAATTGAGTGAACAGTTACAATTAAATCAATAGATTAAAATAATCAGATCACTAAATTAATAGAGCAACTAATAACCAAATCAGCTTGAAAGAAGAATATGGTTTCTAGCTCACAGGAAAAAGAATTAATTGCTTTGGATTAGTGCTAGAGAGAAGTTTTAAAGGGAGAATAAACTCCCTTTCAACACAAGGCCATAGCCAGCTCTAGCTTCTTCACAGTTCATGAACAACACTGCTAAGGAGCACAGGTAACAGCTCAGTAGACTGCTTCAGATTTCATGAGACAAAGTATAGACAAGGAAATAAAGCCAAATGGCCAAGAGTGGGGCTGACCTCAGACTTTGGTCAAGAGAAGTTTTTTAACTGGGGTGGTATCCCCAGGTTCTTGCCCAGTGAGGCTCTGCTCACCAAACTTCACAGCAATGTCATTCCCACTTATCCTTCATCGTTACTATGTACTACTGCACAGTGATAATTCTTCCTTTACAGTAACCAAAAGATGATGTTTAGCAGCTTTTCAGCTTGACTCCTTAGTTTCAAAAATCTCGTTCACTGATGTGTTTACATTTCTCTCATGACATTTTTTTGAGGTGGTCTCTGGCAATTAGATATAATGGCCACTAATGCAAATGTGCTACTGTACACAACAGAACTTTGCAGGACTGTTCCATAAACTTACAGTGTAGCCATCACCCAGCAGAATTATTCCTTTTGGCCTGTTTTCTCTGAATGTCCATTATCATGGAGCTTAGTTTCAGGTTGAGTTTTTTATATTTTAAATTCTTGAAGAAGAGAT
This sequence comes from Poliocrania exsul, assembly GCA_035041345.1. Lineage (NCBI taxonomy): Eukaryota > Metazoa > Chordata > Aves > Passeriformes > Thamnophilidae > Poliocrania > Poliocrania exsul. Next base: position 8,173,556 of record JAWWLZ010000174.1, read on the forward strand.
GGAAAAGTGACTGAAACACACCTATACACATCAATCACCTAAACCTTTCCTATCTTTTACAAAGCTAGGCAGAAAAAGTAAAATATAGAGGTCTCCCCTTTAAACAAGAGATAAAAATTAAGAGCTCACCCTTCTAATACCTGCTTGCTTGGTCTCTAGTTCACACGGTAGCCAGAAAATCTTGGCCACTTTAAAATGCATGAAATTTTTCCAGGCTGAATCCTTAGTTACTGCTAAGGAGCTCAAGTTTTCACCTCTCCATTTCTTTTTCTCCACCAGTGAAATGTTTATCAAGAATACTCCTGCAAAAAGTATGGCTATCTTTAGTACTTTGATAGTGATATGTAAGTTAGAACAGAACCGAGCCCTCTATGTTTCATTGTTCTAAAAAGACAACAGAAATATAAAAATCAATCCCTTGTTTATGATTTAATGATTGCCCTCATAGGCAAGGGCAACAAACTGTTTGACTGCACAAGAACTGAGTCTGTGGGCTTGTCACAGGGATAGCTTTAAGCTCAGGCTTTAGACCATTTTTTGCATGCCCACCCTCCTGGCTGGACAAGCACATTCTCCAATAGCCACAGCACAATCTCTGGCTTTAGGGAGGGACCTGGAGAAGCCCAGGCAGCAGAGTGGCTGCACCAAAAAAACATAGATTAAGCTCAAGTTCCACCCATAAAGAGCCATTCATGGCAACAGGTCCAATTCCCAGGTCTATGATCATTCTTTATGCATTTTTACCTACAGACAAATAGTTATTAATGACATTGTTGTCAGGCTACTGGTCTCTCTTCATTAAGATAAAGAGACAGTTTTACTCCTTGCATGACATTATCTGCTGACAAACAGTGTAAAGTAATTGATTAAAGAACAAAACTTCCCTTTGTATGTTTGCAAGACATCTTCCTTACAAAAATACTTATTTTCTGGAACAAAATAAAGGATCATCCCAAATAAGTATGACTTGCCATGTATAAAATTCAACCCCGGAGTGTCACAAACCAAAATAAATACCAGTAGGAACCATCTCCCTCCTTGAGAGGTGAGGAAATCTCAGATGATCTGTTATCTGGGGAGAGATTAACCTTTGCCAGGAAATCATTAGGAACTGCTGATGCAAAGCAAAAACCTTTCCATGGATGTAGCACCAAGACCTTAAATAAGCCAACAAGACTCTGAATACACAAGGAAAGGAGATGTACAAAATAATGAGGGTTCTTTTCTGTGTGATACCTTCTGTGTTCCACAATACACTTTTGATTTGCTGATCTATTTTCTTTTAACAAGATCATTTAGTTCATTACTTCTTACATGACTAAAAGTAGCACATTGTTTTCCTTCTACAAAAGACAATAAATAACATTAAAGGAGTTATATGAGAGAAGGTAGAGTAACTTTACAACAGAAAGAACCTCATAATGACAGGATACAGGATAATAGTCTTAAGGCAACATCATAATAAAATGTACTTTTTTTTTTTTATGTAACAACCTTTTAGATTGATTTTTCTACATTCCAAATGCTCCTATAACCATCTTTTGACATTTCTCCTGCACAGCTGGTTACACCATCCATAAGCAATCTCTGTCTTCCTGGCGTTATTATTTTAAAAGCAATCTCTTCCACCTCCTTTTAACTAAGACTTCAGTTATATCTAATTGCCAGTTACCACCCTTCCTTCCAGAAAAAGAAAATCTGATTTCTAACCATTTGAAATCCATCCTTAATGCAAACTACAATATAACCATAATACCAGTATATGCACATTATAGGAATATGATTTGCAGAAGACAAAAAAAAAAGGAAAAAAGAAAGGGGACTACTTGTGCTTTCTGTGTCTCACATGAAATGTTAACTCACAGATGAGCACAGACTCATGATAATAACACCATATATATTGCACGTAGAACTACCAGCAAGAAGTAAAAAAGATATTAGTTGCTTCTTTATGATTAATAAAGTAGTTAACTGAGAAAGATTATTATTCTTGCTGGGTGCTCATTATGCATTTGATAATCTCTATTTATAGGACAATGAAACATGAGGCTTCTAAAATGCCATCTGTTGGTTTCTCTTTAATGTATAGGATTTCTGACTTCAGGAGCTGCAGTTCAGCAGTATTGATAGTGCCACAATATATAATGCCAAAGACTTTGGTCATGACAATTTGAGCCATTAAACACCAATAAGTAGGTTGGATACACATCCTGAAGAGTGTGTCTTCAATCTTCTTATTCTAGTCTATTTAAAAAAACATTTATACTTGCATATAATTGATTTTGATCAGTCACTGAAATAGCACAACAGACACAAAATTATATATTGCAATGATTCACAACTGTGATAGAAGTGATTTTGTGCTTTGATCTCCATAAGGGATGTCTCGAGAGAAGATCCCAGAAATCTGTAACAACTACAGGTGAAATGGCAACTCCTTTTTTTCTCTAACAAATTAAACAAAATCACAGGCTTTAAAAAAATAATCTTTCTTAAAATACAGAGTTAGAATCAGATGTATCTGCATTAAATTCATCAATACCTAAAGGACGCATTTTCCTACATATTAGCTATGAAATCAAGCACTCAATATTGGAGTGCATCACCTCTAGTAAGTTTGACTGACATTGACTCCTATACCTATTTAAGTTACCAAATGGTCCAATAGCCAGAGCTCAGGTTACCTTTGAGCAGAAACTACTGATTTTAATGCAATTAATGAAACCCTGATTGATTTTTTTTTTTAAAATGGGTCACTGTTTATTCATATCAGCTGAAAGTTAGGGGGGGTTCTGTCACTGGCTAAGGGTCTAATTAGGGCTCCTGACTCCTACAGGAACCATAAACACTAAGCTGCTCATAGGTCAAGCAAACTCAGGAAGAAATAGCCAAGCACTGTCAGAGACAATTTATACTTTGGCAGTTTCTTAGGGACATCATACAATTTCTGTTCCCCCTTTCAATTGCTTTCACCTTGACTGCAGGCTCTGCTGTTGCCTCAGTGTTCACCCCTGCCTTGCCTCAGCAACTCTTTGTGTTGCTCCATCACAGTGTGTCAGATAACTGGGAGCAGGAGCTGCCCAGGACAGGAGCTGTCGTCTTTGCTATTTCTCTACAGCGCTTTGACAAAGCAGCCTGATGTCTGAACCAACAGGATTGTAATGCCTTCCACCCCCAGAACACAGGATTTGCTTCCCTCTCAGAGGTTAGAGAAATGGTAGAAATCACTGCATTTCTACAAAAAATGAAGTCACTGTGTTAAGCTTAAGACATGTTGATGTGAGTATTTGAGGAAAATTGAAAACTTTTGACAATAACTTTACATTTGGTTTTTTGATACACAAAGAGCAACATGTGCTGGTTTTAGCCTGAACTCAGTCTAGGAAAGGCCATTAAGAAAAAAAAAAAACAACAAACCAACAACAACAACAAAAAACCAACAGACAAAACCACAAACAAACAACCAAAGGCTGTTCCATTAAAGAGAATCCAAACAACTTCCAATATTGATGTTTTCAGTGATGCACCCAAAACCCAAACTAGTGTTCTCCTTTCTCTCAGAGGCACAGTTTACATTAAACACCGGAATTTGGCCAGGAGATCAAGACTCAGTGCAAATGGACTGTACTTTTTGGGGAGGGCATGGAGAAGTTCCTGTTTGTGTCCTATAGTTGCCATATGAAGGAAACATACTCTTTTTCTAGGCAATTTACTGTCAGTGAGGTATTTTATAAAACTCTGAGATTCTTTAACTAACAGCAGACAAGTTTAGCAGGAGATCAGGGTGATCCAGTAAACCATGTTGGCACAGATCACAGCACCCTTGGTTCATGAAATGTGATTCAGTAATAAGATGAAGAGCAATGAATAATATTAAGAATAGCTGAGATGAGGGACTAAAATGCTCAATGATAGCACAAATAATTCTAAAATGAAAATTGAAAACACATTGCCTGTAATTTAGTTATATGGCACTATGAAAAGTTTCTTCATACTTATTGAAATTAATGGGGGTTATCTCTAGTTGCAGCAAATAGATAATCAATGTACCCACATGCTGAAATCTCTTTCAAGTAGGACACAAATAGATATCATTTTCACGTCTTTGGAGAATATATAGTCATGATTCATCTTATGCTTGCTAATAATATCTTTCTCTTTTTCCCCTCCTCTCATTTGTTGGGTTAAAGGCTGCTCACATGTCATTTACCACAGAGTATTTTGGTAGTAACTAGTGGTGGGGTTGTTAGAGCAATGTTCCAGGTTATGCAACATTTTTGCATCCCTATCTTGTGCAGTAGCCTAGAATCCCCATATGTTTTATTTTTTAAAAGTCACAGAATTCCCTAAATGGAACCCCAGAGGATGATAACATCCACACTTAGCCTGGAGAGACAGGTCTCCAGAGGTATTTTGCATCATTTTAATTAAATTTTTCTAAAGGTCACTGAGGTGCACACAGGCATCAATTAGCCAATACTGAATGGTTCCCACAGAACTGAAACTCCTAATCAGCAGAAGTCCTGTAATTAAACAGTTATGAGTGTTAGATTTTTTTTTAATTGATCTGAATGGAAAGGCAAACAGGGGCTTGTACATTTCCAGAAAGAAAGAGGATCTGCATTAGTGCCATACAGTGTCCAATTCGAGAGTAGTGTTCCTGCAAAGATGAAAAGTAAAGTACAAGGGAGTTTATTTACAGAGTGTGCCTTGAGCCTTCTTGAGTTGAACCAGGGAGGTGAAAAGCACACACAGAGCTCCCTTTGGTTGAAACTCTGCTCAGGCAGAAACTTGCTGCCTTGATCTCCCCCTCACTCTCTTCAAGGGCTCCCAAAAACAGTAAAGTGAAGCCATCTGGTTAACACACTTGCTTCCCACACATCCTTTTCCCTCAGCCCCTGCACATTCCACTTTCGAACCTGCCATCCCTTAGACCTCTCGTCTTGAGAAACGTGACTCTGCTGTCAATTTCCCCTTTGATCCGCTGCTCTAAAGAGAAAAGATGCAGAGATCGAACAGCCCAAGCAGTGCTGACAGCCACTATTGTTGGGCAGCTTTAATCATCACCAAAGACAGTTTCATTATGGGTGTCTATAACTCAATGACCTTTAATACAGAAGTCAAGTCCTGCTCTTCTTTTAGTGTAAGCAATATTAATTGAGGATGAAACACTCTAAGGTGAATGAAAAGATAATTAAAGCACTTATTTTCTATCATAAGAAGTGAAAAATGCATCTCCTATTTTTGAAATATGACTGATCATGGAAGAGTGGCCAAAAGAAAGTCCTTATTTGTTTCAAAGTGCTAATAGTTTTACTAAAAAAGCCTTCCTGAAAACCAACATTAACATGGCCATCAGTCACACTTGATTTTCACAAGTTTAAACCACAGTTGCATAGGGAGATATTTGTTTCTGTTGAGACCTTCAGATAACGTGGCATGCCAAGTCACTGAATGGGATAAGGAAACAGGATCACTCAATCAGTTCCTTGAAACAGATTTTCATTTGTAATGCAGAGTTTAACAACTAAAATACATTGTGCTATTAGGTACTTTAGGCACCAACACAAATTGTTTAACTGCTTATGAAGCACAATTTCCACAACAATGGACAAACAGATCCTAGGAAACGAGAGAACCTTTTATATGGCTCTTGGGTCCAGACACAGTAAGTAGACTTATGATCCACCAGTGTTTGGTCACACCAGACTTCACTGTGAAACACTTCGCAAAGCACATCAGAGAATTTCTAAACTAATTCCCCAAAAATCACATTATACAGCTGGTGCAAAAAAAGAAAATCTTCAGAAGACAATGCAAAAACTCTCCTAATTAAAAAAAGAGTGAGCAACCAATAGATTGTTTCCCAATAGCAAAATAAAAGTATGTTATAGACTCAAATCACTATTGCTAGTCATAAGGCATATCTGAAAATGGCTCTGCTCCTTATGCAGTGATGGTAATTTTCATTTGCCTTTTTAAACTCTTTAGCAAGTACAGTTTAAACTCTGTTATTCAGAGAACATGATTTAAAAACACCAAATCTTCAGATTTCTGGTGTGTGTGGCAAACATACACTTTAAAAACAGGCATGGCTTTACCCATCCCATGTTCTGGATTAGGCAGAAGGCTGGAATGTACTTCTCCAGGGAAGCCCAGCATGGAAGCCTTGCATTCCCCAGGGAAACATTAATTCTGCACCAAAGCCTCTATGCAGTCCTAAACTAACTATGAAAATAGTCACAGAGCCAGAACTTAGAAACCTAATGTCTTCCAAGAGAGTGTCCCTTATTTTATTATCCTGCATATAAGTCCTATATAATTTAAAGGAATTTATCTATGGAGGAGGAAAAAAAAAAGATTTCAGGCTTAGAGTTTAAATGGATGAGGCAACACTAACACAAGGATGTTGGGAATGAAAATTCTGAATACTTATTAATAAACTCACAACTTAATCTTGGTGTAAATACTCCATCTGTAAAGGAATAAATAAGGTGGAATTAAACTTCCCAACAGTAACTTTTTGACATCTGTATGCAAAATCCCTATCCAAATAGAGTTTCAAAGGAGTTTACATCTTAAAGTCCAAACCAGGGTGCTTTGAAATGGAATTTTCTATGTATTCTACATGGCTCTATGTAGAGACCTATTCAGACTATAGCAAACCACAACCAAGTTTAGATATTGAACAACTGGAATCCAGCAGTATTTGCCTCCAGAGTTCCACTTCATCTTTAGCTGTGGCAGATGTACAATGAGGACATTTCATAGCTGCCTTTCAAAACATCAGAATCACCCAGTTCAACAGTCTTAAAATAAATAATGCATCATCAGCTTAGTATTGAAATAAACTTTTCACCACTTCATGCATCCTCAGCCTCAGTTCAGTGCATGGTGGGTCATCAGCATTTTAACAGAAACCAATTTCAACAGCACTAAATGCCTAAGTGCCACACACCCTAGATTAGTTTCACATGGATATTCCTCACCATGAATGACAGGAAGAACCTTGCTGTAGACAGCTGAGGCTCAGACAGGGTGTTCCAGAGACATTTCAGTGTTGTCCAAAGGGGGAAAAAAAAAAATAAGGAGGAACACCATGATCATGTACCTGGGCTTGCTCTTAGTGCAGAACACTTGGAGTTCTGTGTGACATTCCATAGAATGTTTTCTAATGCATGTGGTGAGTTTGAAATCCAAGGCTAAGCTTGTAACTTTTTTAAAGTGAAAAAGTTTAGTTCTCCTTTAACTCCCTAAGGTAACATTATGTTCTAATACTTTTAGGAGGCCTGGCCTTGGCATGAATGCAGTGAGTAAACTTGAACTAGTTTTTCAGCATCTGCATTGTTTCCCCCTTTCTGAAATGGGAATAATGGTATTTTTTATTTCTAATCGTGTTAACACCTATCAAAAAGTTCCTGGCATTACAAATACAAATAACTAATTTTCCCTCTAAATTCTTGCACTTATGACTATATTACTGCAGTGTTACTGCAGGTTTACAATACATTTTTAATGATTTTTTTTCAGTCTGGCTTTCCCCACTTCAAGTTAAACCAGCATAATTGGTGACCACCTATTTAGCTCAAGCAAAATAATTTTCCAGTGGTTCTTCTGTCTTTAAAGGTTCACTTTTTCCATTCCCAGCCCAGGAAGAAGTCATCACATAACCACACACACAAACACACATCACATGGTCAGGTGAAGATTAAAGATGAAAAATTCACTTTACTCCAACGTATTTCTTGAGGAACATTGTTCTAAGTTCAAAAACTAAACCAAAACAACAAGCAGAATAAAGAGGACTCTGTCCAAAATAGCACCCGAAAGAATATTTATTACCTTTACTATGCAAGGTGCCAAACAAAACAAACCTGGACACTTTTAGTGTGTTTCTATTCATGCTATTGCCAGGCTAACACATGATGAACATGACTGTGTTGGCACTGCATAGCCAGTAGGCAGACAAGAAATACTCTGAGCCAGCTCCCTAACTGTTCTGCTGCCCCTGAGCCTGCTACTGACCCACTAAAAATCAAGCAGTGTTAGTAGGGAGGAAAACAGTTTAGTACCTTTTCCACTGAACCTATGTAATCTCTTTCTAAGGACATCCACCAAACTCCTGGACAGCAGTGACCACCATCAAGCCAGGAAAGACTGGTTGAATATAGTCCAAAACGAAGCACACTTCACAACTCATCACCAGAGCACCACAAAATAACCAACCAATATGTCACCTCCCCTCTCTAAGGCAGATGGTGAGACCACTTTTAGCATATATATATATGTATATACCTTCCTTGCACTTGACCCTTGTAATACAGGTATGGACCTAGAATTAAGTCAAAGGACTTCTTAGCTAATTATCTCTTTCTAGTGATGGATGAGAATCAGATGTCTCGTAATAACACTGCTATTATTAGCTTGATTTGCTGCCTTTGATACTGTCACAGAAGGATACAGGTTATCTCTAATCTGATTTGTCTTGTCCAGAAAACAAATTGACTTCCTCAGAGTAGGAAGGCCTTGGAGTTGAGTCACCTACACACCTCAGCAGGCAGCAATGGGGCTGTCCTTCAAGTGAGAAATGAAGCTCCAGTGAAGCATCTTGCTCTCAGTCCTTCCCACAGCCAGCAGGAAGGTAGACGATGGGGAAATGTGGGTTCAAGCTGAATAATTTTTATTGTTTGTCCCAAAACTAAGCTTAGTGAACATTTTATATTTACTTTTGAAGCCAAATGTCATGTTGAAACTTTTTTTTTTCCCCTAAGTGCAGTGACAATGAAATGGTCTCACCAGAGTTATCCATATCTTTTCCTTCTGCCCTCCAAAAATACTACATGACATCACATCACACAGATTGTTTCACTTAAATCACTCATACATTTTCAGGGGTAAAGATTTTGTTGCAGTTTAAGTGGAGGGTTTCTTCTGAGGTTTCATTCTTTTCGCTTTGGATTTTCCTGCTGATAGTCACAGACATGGCCCTTTTTTTTTCCACTGAAGGTTTCACATCACCAGTTTGTAGTGGTTGATCAGTGACAAGGGGCCTAAGCAGAAAACACGAAAGCCAGTGTTTCTTGTACACTGACTCATGTCATCTTTGCAGCTATACCTCATCCAAATTGTACAGTTTAGCTTAGGACTACAGCCCATGTCTTGCTGAAACAAAGACACAGCTGAACATGAGACAGCCACCTTTCAAGTAAAGCTAAGGGAGTAACAGTGGACTGGTGGAAGGCAGACAGAGGTAGCTGCATTCCTCCAAGAAAAGGGACTGAATTGTTGAGCTAATTTCAGCAACAGCCTGCTCAGCTTTTCCTGCCATCTGTATTTTGAATGCAGACTTTGCCATTGTTACCTACACTTTCATCACCTCCAGACTGAGGCTGTTAACAACACATCCCAGATGGAACTCCATCTGAAGATCATCAAATGACTGAAGCAGAGTTAGATCCCTCACTGTCATGTGCTGATGTCAGTGCACAAGTAACAGCTCTGACTGCACTCAACGAGCTGCTAAAGTTGAAGGTGCTGATCAAGGTCTACACTGCCTTCCATGGCAAAAGCCCATCCTTCAAAAGAAATAAATTTGGTCCATCTGCCATGTTTCTATGACTGTGGTGAGCCAAGACAAGCAATCTAAATGCTGCTGCCAGGTCCACCACATAGTCTGCCCATGTGGACCAGGCATCCTTCAGAATTAGCCCCTCTTGCCCTAAAGAATTTCTGGATGAATTGCTGAAGACAGCGATGTATTAAGGCTTCTGAGGAAGGAAGTTTGTGTTTTTGCAGAATAAAAGAAAGGTAGAAAGCCTAAATGCTAGCTGGTTTCATTTTAAATCTAAAGTAAACGAGTGCCTTAAACTATGTCCACTGCTAACAACCAATTTAGGTGCATGTTAACACATTCTTTTGGGGGTTTTATAAACATATAAACTTGCCAATAACCCAAATCTGACATTTTATGCAGAATTATTTCAAGTAAATCTTGCCATAATACATCTGGTTTGTCCGCTCCTTTCCTGGTAAATAGCAAGCCCTTTTTATAAATAGAGATATTTTGGATGGAAGGTTGAGGAGCTACAGTGCAACAGTGCCATCCCCTGTCTGCAAAAGTCATTGTCTCTCGGAACAGCTGAGGACTAAAATGCACTCCCAGTGCTGCCGTATCGACACGGGAGGTTACCGAGAACAGCGACACGAGCTCCGTGTGAGCTGCATCCTGCTAACGTTACTGGAGAAATCCTCTGTACAAGCCAAGTTCTGAAACAAGTTTCTTTCCAGCTAGTGCCATCAAATTGGTGTCAAAATAAATCTTTTGGTTCTGCAAGTTATAAACTTGAACTCAGTTTTCTTGTTACCCAGCATGCAGTCCAGGTTAAGAAAAGAATTTTGCATCTTTTTGTAATGAGCAGAAAGGAGGAAATTCCAACAGACTTGTAGACATCCCTGAAGCAAATCTGTTCATTTACACTACTGCTTTGCATGTCCACTTCTGTTTATATTGGAAGCAATAAGCACTTATTATTAAATGTCTACCTGAGCACTGTAGCAGCTAAAGCACCCCATAGCTCAACATAATGTAGTTTAAAATCTGAATTAGAATGGAATATTGCAACACAAAGAAGGGGTCCAAAGAAGTTTGGGACTAAGCAGTCAGAGGTTCCCAAAGGAATTTCTCTACAGAATTTTGAATGCTCTTACATACTCAATTAGTATTTTTCATTAACAGGACTCTGAAAGGGGTTTCCATGGGCTAAGGGCATGTACAAGGCACATTTACTCTGACCCTTTCTTTTTTTGTCTCTTTTGGATGTTAACTTTGATCCTTTCTAGTGCATTAGGACAAGAACAAGAAGAATCTGAAATTAAGCAACAAGCTGACCATGTCGTTAGTTATGCACAGTTACCAATTCCCTGCACTTGACAGTAAAAATTCAAGTTGATCATTCTTTGCTAGAAGTAAGGAACAACTTAAGTGCCGTCTACAAGTGATATCTTCTGGGAAGATTGAAAAACAAACAAACAAACCAATTACCAAAAAATTCCCAACAAACAAAAAAATCCCCCCAAACACCCACCCCACACAACTAGTATATTGCACTATTAGTGCCTATTTCCTAAGCATATCTCATTTAAGTGCAAGTGAAGTCAGAGACATTTGCACGATCTCCTCCAATCTCTTCTTCTTACAGAATAATACTAAATCAGTCCTGCAGGCCAGGAGCAGGCCTACCTTCTAAACAGAGGGTGGTCTCTGTCTCTTACATGCCATCGATCCTCTACGACAGGCTACTACACAACTACTTTAAAGAAAAGTTAAATCACCAACTTTAGAAGTTTACCCTGATTACCCTGCTTCAGTCACGGTTCAACACCACCTTTAAAGCAGCTGCAAGATGGATTTGTTGTGTTTTTAATATCACCTTTGCTATGGTGGTTACCACTGAACAAGTACAGGGTATTAGAGCCTTCTAAATCACTGAAGTCCAAAGTATTGCCTCTTGCAATAGGTCTCTGGGGAAACTGCTGCTGCAGCATAACTGCAGGTTTTGCAGTTCTTACACAGCAGCCCTGTGATTCCTTTGCTTCATTAGGAATAAATGACTTGTCAATGACCTTCCCCCTTGGCTTTTCTACACCCACATTGCCCATCCTTCTGGGGAACCAGTGATGGGATTTCACTGGGACTGGTCATCCCTGGCAAGCCAGCTCACATATGGTCTTTTCACATTTTCTTCAGGGCAACAGAAGAAAAGCCTACAAGGAAAATCAGAAAAGAAACCTTACTCTTCATTCACTGCTCTCCTTAGAATACTTCTAAGAACCCTCCAATTTCTTCTTTGTGCTTATGGGTCCTTGTATTAAAATGATCTTCTAGATAATCAGCCAGTATGCCAAGTTCAGCTTGCTATTAATGTTCCAGTTTCAATCTTCAGCTTGTATTAGCTCAAAGCTCATAAAGTGATTCCATGAGGGATATGATAAAAATGACAGGAACATTGTCTGAAATATTTTATTTCTTATTTTCATAAGCCTGAAATATTTTATTAAAATCCTATCTATATTAGAAGCAGAATCTGATAGCTATCTAATATCTCAGCCTGCACTAGGCAAGTCAGCTTCCACTTTGTTGTGGACAGCTTATTGTGATCAAAACTAACTGTGAGAGTCTTTCCACAAAAGAAATAGTGGGGCACAGGACATGACACAAAGCAAAACAAAACCTAACCTCTGCAGTTAATACATTGCCAGTTAGCACATAGGGGTTAACTTCACCTTAGACATAACTGGCCATCTGTACATCTTGTGAAGATTGATGTGACCTCTTCCTGAAGTATTACATAAAAAAAAAAAAATCCAACTGCAGGCAAACTGATATGACTGAGAATTAGCTATAACACCTATCCCAAAGAAGCAGGTTCATCAGTTATATTTTAATGAGGAAATATTGTTACAGCAGTCACCAGGTGGTGCTGTTAAAAATGCTCATTTCACTTGAGAAATGACATCTCCTCTTTGAAGAGATACTGTCTTTTAAGACTCCCTCTCTGTTTTAGATGCAATTTTGGAGTAGGATTAAGCTTGAAAGAAGTAGTCTTAGTCTCCTATCAAATTTTCCAAGAGATGCTTCCTCATACCATGCTCCTAGACTGAATTTATAGGCAGCCCTGCTCAATTTCCACTAAGAAAATATACTGATTTTGCTCCTAACATACCAGAAATTAACTTACACAGCCCAAGTTACAGGATCACACTGAGGAACAAGATGCAGCCTAAGCAATATCCTGGATCTAAGAAACAGCAAACTGTTTCCACCACATCAAAAGAATTGTCTGGTTAGTTCCAATACCTTCTTCTTCATGTGGAGTTCCTTTACAGCATATACATCCTTGATGGTTATAAAGCAGAAGAGAGACCATTACTTGAGACATGGGATAAAATTTTTTACCCCCTTCAGATGATCTTTTTCTGTTCTGACCACAGGCAGTCTAAGCATCATCCTTGTTGGAGATAATACAAAACAGAGACCTACATGGAAATGAAACTTTTCTTAGTTCAATACTGTGAACCACGGGGTCCCTACAACAATTATCCTAGAAGCTGGAAAAGGCATGGAAGAATTTTATTACTGTCCAGTTAAGATACTTGAAACCATTTTTTCCAAAGCAACTCATTTTTCTACTTCTTACAAATAGAACCGTAAACAACTGAAGTGGTACAAAAGTGACATTTGGATCGAAGTTCATGGAAAATCTTCTTTGGTACCTTCTGTGGTTAGACTAATATGCATGATGCCACTTAAAAAGACATCCTAAAGAATTCCACCACTGTAGAAATGTTTCAGCAACGAATGTAAAATACAGAACCTCTTCCAGCAGATCCCCTGCTATATATTCATTGTTGCTACTTGAAAAGTGAAGAAAAGTATTTTCTAAAGAACATTTTATATGAATTTCATACAACAAATTCATTTTCACACTCATTTGATTCTGGATAAGATACATTTATTTTTGCACTGGGTAGAACAAGGTCTGCTTCAAGGCAGTTCTCAAAGAGTATCATTTCCTTCAGAGCTAAAGCAATCTTGCTGGCAGAGAGCTTCACCTCCAAAAGATGGCAAGATAAAACCAGCATGAAGGAAGAGTAAAACATCCTATGGGTAAGGCATGTGCCTCTCTATGGTCCATCCTTCAAGTACTTGTAACATGATAGCAGCCAGAGATCCCTTCCCAGAAAAGTTCTTACTTTGAAACTGCAGCACAGAATAAGCCAATTCGGATTCAATCACCAAACACCAACCTCCATGGGATCTTTCAAGGCTTCATATGAAAGGTCAAGGATTTAACTGCAGATTTTCTGGACATAAAGTTGCAATATAACAAAGGTAGAAAAAACCCACACACTTCTCCCAAGCTGGCTTCCTAAACCTTTTGTTAATCTATAATATCACATCATTTCAACTCTGGTATTTGTTGATCCCAACTGCAAATATTTACAGATCCTGAAAGTCATCATGTTTGCAAGAACCCTCTTTTTGTATCACTAAAGGTACTATCACAGAGTTCCACCTGTGGTTACAGTGTCTCAGCCAGGCCTCCAAGCAGGGCCATTCTGCCTTGGCCAGCAGCACTGTTATTTCCTATCTTATGCCAACAACAGAATCAGAGGCTGCCTCAGATTTAGGCAACTGTACATGAGCATAAAAGCCTTCTGGATTGGAGGAAGTACTTTAACTTTGTTTTAGTTATTTATTTTATTTTAAATTTTATTACAACAAGGCAAAGGAAAAAATATGAACAAAAAAAGAATTTATTTCCCAAGGTTTTGTTTAGATTGCCTATAAAACTCTACACCACCCCCTGTCTTGTTAAGCACAGTCTTCCCACCTGCTCACTACTAGCATTTAATTAGAGTGCTTCACAGTTTGCTGCTTGCACTTCTCAGCAAGGTAGAGTTTTGCTCTAAACCTCTGCTTGCTCACCTGTCTGTAGTCTGTCTTTCATGCCAACAACAGCTCTTCTTTGCACTTAACCACATTTAGGCCAATTTGAACATAGCTACATGCTCAGACATTAAGAAGTCAGCCTGCCAAGCAGATTCAAACAACAGGGGCCGTTAAAACCACAGCTGGATTAATGACTCCAGCAATAACTTTGTCAGAAAAGCATAGGTCATCTTCATTTTTATCTTATGCCAAAGCAAAATTTTGGCCCACTACTTCAGTGATTTTTTTAAAAGGACAAAAGATCTATGGACAACACACACAACACTAGGTCATAAAAATTAGTTTCCAAGTGACCAGTGAGAATTAAGAGCAAGAGTTTCCACACAGAAAAGTGCTTGGGAACACATGCCCTGTCTGAAGTCTTTTCTAGAATATCAATTTTAAGAAAAAAAGAAAAGGCTAGTGAGACTTTTGCGAGAACCATCATTGTCCTACCTCCTACCTGACAATAAACAACTTCAGATGGTACTAAAAGAGCCTAAGGGTCCAATATTGAAGATTCCCAAATCCTTGGGGGTGGGAGGGAAAGAAGGGTGCCCTCTTCTCAGCTGAAAACATCTAAACCACAAATGGAACACAGTAACCTTGCCCCCAGCTAGGGACTCTAACTGGGAAGCTATAATTCTTTTTCAGTGGTTACATTCTGCAAGAAAACAAGAATAGCCTTTTATGGCAAAGTACTGAAGCTGAACATTGTTCTCCTTTTAGTGTTTATAATCCCAGTTTGCTGCCAAATCACTTTCCCAGGAGTGCAAACAGCCCAAGCTTCTGACTACACTGGAATACCTGGGGTGATTAAATACCTGCAGACCTCCCCATATTTGCAGATCACTCTGTGGTTCACAGAATAAAGTAAAACTCACCAAACTTTACAAGCAATGTGATGGGGAAATACTGATCAAATGGTGACACTATCTAGTGCATACCCAGTCTTTAAAAGTACAAATCAAAAATGTATGAATTCCTATGTTCATACCACATTAAACAGATGTTTCTTAAGTCCAGATTACTAATAAAAATCCACACAGATGGAGGGGGGGAAAGAATCCAAGAACTAGCCAAACCACAAAGGCAACCATCCCTCTCTATACCGAGGGAAAACACATCCCACAAGCTCTCTAACCTAGAATGTTGATTTTGATATTACTCTTGAGGACAACAAATAGCACAAAGCACTTAAACACTCTTTGAAGCCTTCATTTGTAACACTTACCATAAAGTATAGCACATAGTGTTGTATTGACAGTGTTTTCCTTCCATTTTAAACAAAATGCTTCTCTTAAAAGGCTCTCAATGCAATTACCAATCACACTCACATGCACATCAGTTCCAAAGCTGTCATTACATGTGCCAATTTCGAGTATTGATCTCACACTTCATACAGCCTGCTCTGGCATTTAGCTCAATTTTCAGTCCTTGTGATAACTCCTGGAAACTGAGTGAAAAATAACCCTTTGCTAGGACTTTAGAGCACACAGCCTAAGATCCAATATTTAAACTCACATGGCAATAAAATCAAAAGCTCCGTTAAGCTTCAGATGCTGGTATTCCTGAGAATAACTGAAGGTGGCAACTGCAGCTGTTATTTTTTTTCCTCAAACCACACTATGAACAAAGAAAGAGTCATTTTATGTTCCCTATACACCTCCTTTCTCTGTAGTTCTCCAAAACACATTAGTATGCGGTTTAACTATTGATCCTGCAAGGTTTCTGAAATTCATGTTACTTCAGGCAACAGAGGGACCAAAAAAGAGCAACCCAGAAAACACAACAGTCATCACTGTTTCCTCCTCACTACCTTCAAACCAAACCCTCCAAATTAATAATCCCAAAGAAACCAGACTCGAAGTGTCCCATCAAACCTGAAATCCCCCAAAAATCTTGCCAAGCTGTGTATATCTGTCTATAACACACTTCTCAAAGAAGCTCCTGAAGAACAGGGGGGAATAAACAAGGAGCCTGGAGACAGAGCAGATTCAAACAGAACACAGAATTTAAATTTGACAAGGAGTTTCATGAAGCAATTCAGAATCTCTCTTGCCAATTTGCTTCCCCAAAAACATATGAGAGTCAAAGTGACCAATTGGAAAATGAAGAAGAGCTGCACAGCAGGCTTTCTGTTTATGACCATTACCTAAACTCCCCTCAATTTAAGAGTCCTTCTTGTGCCATAGGAGTCCTTTAAGGCAAATGCTCAGCAAGGAACACACCTTGTTAAAATAACATGTGTAGGGAAAAAAAGCAGCTGTCAGTCTCAGACATATTATTTGTGATTCTACCACAGAGCAAACCTCCTGACATTAGGGGTTTTTTGATTTAGGAATATAAATCTCAAGGAATAGGAGGAAGTGCCTGTTTCATAAGCAATTTGAATCAAGATATTAGATACAATGAGTCACAAAACACACCTACTCTCTTCTTTCAGAGAAACTTAACTCCAAATAGTCTATCTGTACAAGATATTAAATATGAGTTACAAAATACACTTACTTTTTTCTTTCAGATATGCTCTTTGGAGTTAAGCTTATCTATAAAAAGATGCAATATTCTGTTGTGTTATCTTCTAACACCAGAGAAAAATGTCACTGAATCTTTACCACAAGTTTACAGGTATTAGTAAGTTTGACTTCTTCAGCCGACACACACACAAAAAAAATCAGGGTACACTAACTGCAGAAGTAAAATTTAACATTTAAAGAAAAACAAAGAAACTCCAAATTTACCCATAGTCAGATGATGGCAACTTGTACTGTCATGAGTGGTTTTCTACTCCACAGGAGAAGAAGAAAAAAAAAAAAAGGAAGGAGAAATGGCACATATACAATAGGCTCATTTCCATGCAACTTATTTTATATCTCAGCTACAATACCAATACTCTGGAAAAACTCCACCCCTGCTGGAAACACTGTTAAATGCTTCTTGTATATTTGGAGCATTTATCCTGCAAGTTAAGAGCTGCCTTTGCTAGGGAGTTTTAGATCTATGTAGAAGTCATGATAATTGAGTTACTGAAATTGAGCCTTCTTTTCCACCAGTAAATGCAAAAAGACAACTGAGTTTCCAAGCAACAATCCTGCTACTGAGGCTTACAGATGCAAGAGCAGCAGGACTGAGTAACCATAAGATTCAACATATGGCAATAGAAAGCCCCTACTTAACCAACCAAAAATTGTATTTGCTTCTGCAAAGGTAAAGCGGGGCTGGTGCTTTAGTATGTATATCATCTGATAATTTGTCTGGTTGAGGTTGGCTTGTTTTTATCATTTGGAGGTGCTTTAGAGCACTGCAGAGGTGTTAGACTGACATGCTCCCAAATCAGAGTCCTTTCTGTATGCAGGACAGTCTTCATCTGGACAGAAGTAACACTCGCACCCTGACATGCCTACTTACCAAAGGAACTCAGTCAAAAAGGATGGGGTACTTCAGCATCCAAAATAAGGTTTTCTACTGTACTCAGGGACTAGCAGCATAATATCTCTGAGATGCAGCTCTTTACGAGGTCTTGTAAACTCTTCTTTTTTACTAGACCTGAGAATGATGCACAACCTGATTCCACAGCTCAGTCCAATCACCTCAGCTGCTCCATCATCTGCTTCTATGAGGCTACAGGCTCTCTCCTGCAGAAGCAGCTGCTTTCCCCATTCTCCAAGGTTATCTACAGCCTCTGTGTGAAGCAGCCCCACTATTGCCATCTTCCTGTATGGGCAGTGTTCAAACCCAGGCACTGTGCACAACTGCTCCTCCTTAGGAAGCTTCTGAGCCTCTCTCATACTAAGAATGTGCTTTGGCCAACTCCCACTTCTCCAAGGTACTTTTTAAGCAGAAAGCCTGGTCTGAAAAAGCATCCTTCCCTGTATTTCCAAAGTGTTCCTGGTATGGTTCTTAAGTCTCTATTTTGCATACTCATGAACATTTGCTTCTAAAATGTGCCCCTCTTCAATTTGGGACATGCAGATAGGAGCAAAGTTCAGCTCAATGCAGTCAGGTTAGGGAAATGGATGGAAATTAGGGTCAGACTGCAAAGACTCTCTTGCTTTAAATGCTGAAAAAGAGCACAATTTCCTCTGTCCAACAGCTTGAAAAAGGAAACAGGATGCATAGTCAGAAGAGGGAGGGTTTTTCTTTATAACACACTCCATATACACAGCTTTGAAAAGCTGACAGGCAGTGCAAATAATCAGTCTCCCGGGGAAGGAGGAAGAGGGGTACACTTTCCTCTTCTCTGAAAAGATAATATTAATCTTAACCTTGAGTACTCAACCTGTTAAGCAAGCGACTGAAATCATCAGGAGGTTGTTGATCATGTGGACCAAGCCTCCACAGAAAACTCAATCTAGTTTTAATGGCCTCTCAGACAGCTGGAGTGAATATTTCTGTGCAGAATTTTGCTATGAGAAGGCAATAATTGTCCATTATCGAGTGATGCTGATTACTTATTTTAACCTAAAGGCAGTTCTCTCATTTTGAAAACATGGAGAGTTTAGCTCATTTCGATTGATTAACACTAAAGCAACAACTGCTGATATGAATGATCTCCCAAACACCGGGCTCTATTCCTATAGACTAGGGAGTGCAAAAGTAGAACAACAACAACAAAATAAAGCAAAATCAAAAAATATTAATCACAAACACTGCATTCCCTTGTTTCAAATGAGAGGTATAAGAGATATACCTTTATCTCTTAAATTCTCTTTCTGCCCTCCCATTTTATACTTTCTCTACACTGTTTGAATGAAACAACTGGAAGTTGTAACAGAGCAGAAGAGGAATGCAAAGGAGCTTGAGTCAGCTCTCCCAGCAGGAGCCCTGCAGACATACACAGAGTCCTCACCTCTAGGTGGGACTAGGGTTAATTATTGCTTAGCTTTCTTCCCCGCACTCCTACCTTTTCCTATTTTAGAGAGGGAAAATACCTTGACAGGATGAAACAATTGTAAACACCCTTCAAGGTTCAGGTTCTTCCTCTGTTTTGGAATAAAAGAAGCAGTGTTACTTTAAGACCAGAGTAAAAGACAGAGGGAAAGAAGGCACATAACTGCTGATAGCACAGCAAACTAAACAGAATTTGAATTCTCCGCCTTTGAAACATGAAGAAACTATAAATCCCACTAGGAGAAGACCATTTGCTGACAGAGATTGTAGATAGCAGGTGTTAAATTACTTACTGTCCATTGCCATGAATACAAATGTATTGAGAATTACGTTCCAAAAATAATAAACCAATAAAAGAACAGAGTTCAAACTGACTCACTGGGAAATGATGTAAACTAGCCAAGATAACATTTCACAGATCATAGCTGTTTCCAGACAGTCTGGCTAGGGGATGTTTGCCCAGCATGTCTTTCACATTACATTAACCTACAGCTAATATGAGACTCATTTTTACAAACACCATATTTAGATAAGAAATTTAAAAAAAAAGAGAGAGAGAGAAAAAAAAGAAAACACAAACACAGAGAGGATCTTCTGCAAATAAACAGGTAATAACTGATAATTATTCATGGTGTGCAATTACAGAGGAAATGGAATCCCAAAACTGTTCTTGTGCACACATACAAAAATCCTGAAGAGCCAATCTTCTTCTACAGACAGGGAGAGTAAACAGATATCAAATATGTCCATAATGTACCTGTCACCATATGAGAACTATGTTTTTCCTAAATGGTTAACACTGGGATAATCCACCTTTCAGGTTCTCACTCATTGCAGTAACATAGTCCACAGCACTGCCCTAATCACAAAAACATATTCAATGCATAAGCCAGACAATTGCATGGACAAGCTCCCACTGCTGATGTGGATAAGTGTGTGCTGCAGCTGGGTGGATATAAATTGTGATGCACAGGTAGGTATAACCCCTCACAGAGCAAGCTACATGTGCAGAGTGACAATAAAAGAACATCCATCAAGGCTGAGAGTTTTACTTTTGAAAGAAGTAGGGGGAGAAGAGAAGGCAGTTAGAGAAAGCATTTGGTTTTATAAACACATGCAGGTTATTCCTGCACTGGCCTTCAGTAAGAGCTCACGAACAAGAACATCTTTCCTATGAGGGAGACAGTGTTTCCTTGGTTACATTGCACAGTCCCTCTCATTCCTGTTCCACCACATTGCAACTTTTTGCCCCTACAGAGATATAAAAACTAGTCACACATTTCTGCAATATCATTTTCTAATCTTGTATCCAATAAATATTTGTTTTTGTGAGTGCTGCTGGCCGAGTGGCATTTGATAAACAGTGAATACTGCAGCATAGTTTCCTCATCAATCAAGCCATATAAAAGGCCAATCCAGCAATTTAATCTCCTGTTGCTGCAAGCTGTCTAAACACAGTGTTTTTTAACAAGACAGTTTTGTTTTAAGAGTACACACTCCATCCAAGTCTTGTCATTAATTTGAAAAATTGCATGATTCCCAGCCCCTGGGAAACACAGAGCTGTCTTAGAACCATTCTTTAGAACTGAACCTCTTTTAAACAGAACTGAAATGATCACTAACACAATAGCTGTCAAAGCAGAAAAATAAAACTTAAAATTCATCAAATGATTTCTTAAATGGTTCCTGATTTCTTAAAGATTTTCTTTGGTGGTTGGTTTTGTTTTGAGTAATATCCAGATTATAATTTTGAATTTAAACAGAGGTCAAACAACTCAAAATTCATTCCTTAGTCACGCCTACTACAAAGGCTTGATGTCTTAGAAATAAAACACAAAACCCCAGGCTTTTTTACCCCCTGCTTTTCTAAATCAGAAAAGAACTCCACTTATTGGAGCCATATATAGATTATTTTTCTGCACAGAAGGTCAATAGTCTCCTCAATGTCTATCAGTGACCAGAGCATTTGCTACTGACACTGGAATTCTCTATTCAGTGTGGCAAACTGTTGTACATGTATCCCTAGTCTGCCCTGCAGGACAAGGATGCTCCTGCCCAGAGCAGACTGCAAAGAAGGCCATTACAGAAACCTGGGGCAACCTTCCAGTAGGAGCAAAAGGGGCAAACACCCAGCCCAACTCATTCCAAAATGGAGTCTCAGTTTATTGCAAGGGTTATGTTACACAGCTGCTGAAATTCAGCAGCCTTTTCAGTCCAAAAATTTATTTCCCTCCTCAGATTATATCATCAAACTCACTTGGTCTTCAGAGGAAGGACTTTTATAAACGAACAAGGTTTTCAATTCCTCTCAAGTTCAAGGTGGTATTTACTGCAGTGTCATCATCCCCTTGGAAAAGACCTCTAAACAGCTGATCAGTACTGATGGTTTCTGTTGGGTTCAAACTGATATCTACTGTGGAAGTGAAAGTCTCTCTACTATTTTACTGATCCTTCAAGCAACCTGGTGTGCCTATTCCCTTATCTTCTACCCCCTGCAGTAAAGAGGAGTTAGGAAAGGACAACCAAAAGTTAGCTCCAGGAAAGTTTCCTTTGAAGTTATACATCATTCATGCATTATGTAGAAATTCCTTTTATTTTGACTTGTAAAAGTTAAAATCTCTCCTGACCTGAAAACGGGAGCAGGAGACCTTTTGAATTTTTCATCATGGAAACTCATTGTAACAAATTAACTTTTTAATCCAGTTCCCTTTTTGAACAAATTTTAAAATGTCAAGTATTTCACACTAAATGTATCATCGTGCAGAACATTTCAATTCAAGAATGCTAGAGTGTCTTCCAGAATTATTCAAAATAAACAATCCATTAGTGAGCCTGATCCAGTTGAAGTTGTCCCTAAGGACTAGATGAGCTTTAAAGGTCCCTTCCAACCCAAATTATTCCAAAATTCTATGAAAGCTTCTGCATTGCTGCCCACATACATCTGATTTATAAGCAAAGAAGAGCTTTTTTCCTCAGCCTTGGCCCTGCAAATTCAACCCAAGGTCTCAAAAAATAAGTTATACTCCTTCATTGTAGTTGATTATCTGCAGATGCGGCTCCCTGCAGTTTATTACAGTACATACCATTGTCCAGGCAATGCTTTGGTGATGGGATCACAGATAATGGACCCCTAGATTGTGCAGAGAGCCAAGCAGAATCTTGTTTGCTCTCCAGCTGCTGTTTGTTCCTGCTTTCTGTACAGCAGCACAAAAGCAGGCCTGCCAGCTATGAAGGTGCTACATTTTTACCTTACTCAGGTGCACTGTATGTCTGAAGTTCTAACTAGACCACTTATTCCTAAGGTAAAAAAAATACATTACCAAAGAATTTTGAATTTGGCTTGTATTCCAGAGCTCTTTTCCCTTCCATACTCAGGTAACATTTCAACTGGGGTGTCAATGTGACAATGCAACTTAGAAGTTATTTTAGTTTCGTCAGGCATCTGAAATAGTCAGTGATGACTTCATATGCTTATATTTGCTGAAATAGTTACACACACAGGAAAGAGCTAAATGGAGTTTGCATTACTAGAGAGAAAGTAGCATTTAAGTGCCTTAAAGCAGTATTTTCAAGGTGTGTTTTCCCCTCCCTCCCCCCTGATTCAAAATAGAGGTTGCAATCATAAGCCTCTATGAACCTTATTTCATAGTAAATGCAAAAAACCCCCTAGGTTAAGGCATTATTAAGCTTGTACAGACAGACACCCAAATATATCATGAAAGAGAGAGCTGAACGTGAAAAAAGTCTATCTTTTTTCATTGTCTGTTCTGATGGTACACTCTGTGCCTAAAAGCAAAATTCTTTTAAACAAACAAAAAAATGTCATTTAATATAAAATAATTATGAACTTGAAGGCTATCATAAAGAACATTCAAAAGGGCAGAACTGGACAATGCAATGGCTCTTTAGCACTTTGCAATCCATGCAGCACAAAGCTCATTTCATATCAGTATAACATAGTGCTTTTTTAATATAGGGGATAAAAAGAGCAGAAAGAAAGAGAAAATTAAAGCCTCAATATTCCAGATACAAGTTGGCCAGCTATTACTTCAAAAATTTCTTTATCAATGTAAACAAGTCTTTTAAGAACTTAGCTGAGTAGCACAGAGTTCCTGTATGCATTTGGTCCCATTCCAAGATAAGAAACCATTACAGATTTTCCCCAGAACAGGTAAGGAAATTTTTCTTTAAATTTCCAACCCTGGACAGCAATCCCAACTGTCCCATCCTTCCAGACTAAGTACAATTACCAAAAGTTTGCAGCTAAAACCCACCTGAAGTGGATTAGTGATAGACAAAGTAAAACATTCTGCAAAGTAAGATCCAGGGACCCTGGGTACCAGAGGTTGGCATAGGTTTAAGGCAAACATTTAATGAGTCTCCACAACTTCAAGCTTAGCAATCTATTTCTTTTCTCAAGGGTATAGGTCAGAAGTCCTTTTCCCCTCCAGCAGCAGCAACAAACCCCAAACCTCGTAATTCCTGCAGCAAGACTTCTTTGCTGTCTCTATTTGTCAAACAATGAGATTTAAAGCACTTTAATTAACAGCATCAGAAACCACTCACAGTAAATAGAATACTGAGACATTTCCAAGGCAGACTGAAGTCTCTGGGTATATCTTATGATGGACTCATTTACAGCAACTCTGCTCTAAGGGATCCTACATGGAGCTCGGTCTGACATCAGATGTGCCAAACAATGGCAAAGCAAGTCTGGGATGCAGCCTGTGCTAATGACACAACTGTCCTTGACAGAAAATGGGTATTTTATTAAAATGGAAGAAACAGGTTTAGTGCTCTACTTGCCCTTAGCTTTTTTTCATACAAATAGCAGGTTAAGAAAGAAACCCTTCTTCAGGGATACTCTGTAGAAATGCAAGAACTGGGATGCTACATGGGGATGTAGTTGGTTATCTTGGCTATCAACACCCTAACAACTCACGTTCCTGAAGTGGAAGTGATAAACCTAATTGTGATCACCGTTCTCTCCCTTGTCTCATAAGGAGCTCTTCCGCCTTTTTTCAGTTTCACCGAGAAACTTTTAAGCCCTGGACATGTATCATCTGTCAAATCAGTTATCCACCTGACCCTTTCTTGGCCAAGAAATAAATTCTCTTCATTATAAAGAGCTTCATAATGTAATACCTAGAAGACAAGTAAAATTCCAAAGCCTTCTCTGATGGAGTTGCCCACTGCAGGTCCCCTAGGGAGTGGCAGCCTATTAGAAGACAGCTGTGATCTCTATTCCCGGTCACTGGGCAGGATATTAATCCTGTGCCAATAAGCATTTGAGGGGACCTTTCCAGTTAACTTGATTTTGAAGTTCCAGTGCCTTAGGGAGGGGTTATTTTACTTCTTTGTGTGTGTTTGCATTCACACCTGCTCTTCTCTTTTTTCCTCCTCCCTCACAAGTTGAAGACTAAGTAAGCATAGATTCTACAATACACAAAAATTAATGTTTGCATTAACCATAGTTTGACAGGAATTCACAAGTGCACAAGAATTAACAGTGTCTGCACAGGAGCTGGGTAAGAAAATAAACATTTTTCTGGGTTTACAGTTGTCACCTCTAGGAAATACTAAAGTTGGGTTCCTCATCTTCATTCAGTACCAGAACCTGAATTACAATGTTTCCTCTGTTTATTTTGAGCCCAGACCTGCCATATTCTAAAACTCTACTTTGCCATGGACAGATACATGCTCTCAATTTCTCATATATAAGCTGGTCAGTCCCACAAGAGTGTTCAATAGAGCAGAGAATAGGAATGACTCTGTCATCCCAATCACAAAAGGCTAAAATATCACTCACCTGCATAGACAAGGGAATATCCCTGCTCCTCATCTTTGCTTCGACTCATACCACAGATTTGAACATCTCAGACAAACAGGCTGAAGTTCAGGCACGGCTGTCAGCTCACCTGGTCAGGCTAGAGAAGCAGAGACCTCTAAACTCCATTGCAGTTTGTGTGTGGCACAGCCCAGAACTGCCAATGGCGCTGAAATGTAAGAGGAGCAGATTAGGCAGCAGCTGAGCACAGGTTTTGGCAGTTAAGGGTAATGAGGAGTCCTTATTAGGTAAATGTGAAATTAGAAACAGCTGTGCAGGAGTGAGTTTGCACCTGAGATAATTAGGGCTGTGGAGGGCACAAAAGTTAAGTGCTTGGACCCCAGTATACTTGGAAAGAGAAAAAATGCCTAATATTACACTGTCAGTGTGCTTCAGACCTGAGCAACAGTGTTATATATTCTCTAGAGCAGGAGAACTATGAACAAAAAACAATTAGAAAAGGATAGGCCAACCTCACTAGAAAGCAAGGGAACTCACACTCAAATGCTTAAGTTTTAGAACCTGTGACCTGCTAAGCAAACAGCTGGAAGAGTTAAACAAAAGCCCTTCATACAGCATAATTTAGAGTTCCTACATATCCTTGTCAAATTCTCTGAATTTATGTCCATAAGACAAAAATATCCAAGCTAACATAAGGTAAAATTGAAAAATATTGTTAGTTTTTATGTTGTTTGAGCAGTTTGGAAATGTTAATAATTGCAGCAATTTGTTTGGGAGATTACTTGCTCAAAGTTATGTCTAAGTCAGAACTATTAAGTAGTTTCATTATCAGTACAGAGACTTTTTTTTCCCCCTTTGTTGCAATCTCTCATCTTGAATTGTCGCTACCCAGCACTCATCTCCCTATCGCAATCTGCAGCAGCCAAGTGATAAGACTTCATGTTTACCTTTAAGCACACCTATTGTTCATGCTGTCAGTGCTCAGGTTTTATCACTGCTTCAGTGGCAGTGAAATTGAGTTCTGGGAGGAGGGAGTCTGCATTATGTGAGCACAGTTAGATGCAAGGACAGCAGTATTTTTGTGATTGAGAAGTCAGCTGTAAAACCAGCATTTACTATCCCTTTGAGTCAGCTGTGACCACAGAACAGAACCTGATGCATGACGATAGCCGATCTCATCGCAGATTTCCTGTGCACACAGAGCTGGGAATATGTTCAGTGATTCTCGGATTTGGCTGCATCCCACACATGCTCTGCAGAGCAGAAATAGTAAAACATGTATTACTTTTCAAGCCACATTGCTCTCTGCAGGAAAGCAAGCAGTCCAAGAATTTCCATAGCCTTTCTGTAGGTAGGTTTGTTCATTTCAGTATATTTGATACCAGGAATTTTTATCTGTAGCTTATCTGATGGGTTTGTATGGAGTTAATTTAGTGGGTGATTTCACCATCTGTACTCAGATTGAGAAAGGTCTGACTATAAAGCAATGTTGAGACATTAAAGCAACTGTAGTTACAGAGAAAGAAGGCAACAAAAATAAATCAAAAAGGCCATAATTTCAGGGAAGGAAAAGAACATAAATATACAGGAGGATGATTTTTAAATAGGTAATTTAATCACACATTTTGCAGATGACCTGCAGAAACCAGGAGAGGAAAAGAAATGGAGGATCTATGTCCTGAAATGTAAAGTGAAGACACTGAATACTTAAAGAAAGACAATCTCCCTAGTTTTTCAAATGCTTGGATAAAATTAGAAAGCAAGAATCAACAAAAATAAAATAATTTCTCCATTTCAAATAGCATAGTCCTAGAAGCTTGAAGGCAGCACAGCTCATCTGAGATCGTTCTATTTCACTTTTTACTTATGAAGAAATAAAATAAAGTTATGGTACAACTTTTCTTGCCTCCAATATCCAAGCCATTTAATCTGTTCTAAGAAGATAATAAGTCTTATCTTAACTGCAAGTTTATGAGATTGCTGCTACTACAGTTAAACATGGAACACTGTCCTGTGACAGTGCAAGGGTAGGAATCAAAGCAGGAGAACTGAAGAGCTCACCTTACAGCTGGGATCACTAAAGCAACAGTATGGGAACATGGCATTCTGTGAAACACCCAGCACTGGTTACCTGCTGCTGGATCAAACAAAAGGGCTGAGTCCTCACAACATATTTAGGGGGACTGTGAAATCAGGATCAGTGATCTGATCCTGACCGTTGGATCACATGGTAAAGTTTGATATTGCTTTGAGTTCTTAATGGGTTAGACTTTTGCTAGTTTAAAACTTTAAAAAGGAAATATTAGGAGACGGTATTTGTAATTGGTACATAGAGTTGCTCTAAAAGAGTACACAAAAAGTCAACTGAAGGGTGGATTTCCCCTAAGATTCATAGGAATTAGCATAAGGCCAGTGGAGTGACACAAATATGAGGTCATCATAAGATTCAGAAGTCCACCTTCCCTGTAAGCTTAACTATTCCCAGGGAATTAAGGAAATGAAGGAAAAAGGCTTCAGTGGATGCTGTTCCTGTCTGCTGAAGCATTTATTACACTTTTTACCTTCTAGCTGAATTTATTCTACCCTCATTTCACAGAGGGAAAACTGAGCTGTGGAGCAGAGTAAATCAGTCCCTCAAGGGTGCTTGGTGGCTGAGCGAGGATCCAGGTTAACTTGGTTTCCTTAACCTCCAAACGAAGGCTTTCAGCTGCTGTGTTTAGGTCTGTGTACCCATACTCATCCCAGGGAACCAACACAAGAGCTCTGTGCGGAGCAGACAAAGTGCACATGTAGTAATTCATTTTAAGCAGTACAAGTATATCAATATCAGCAATAAGATGGGAACAGGGGGGGACAAAACCTGCAGCGGAGCCCTCATTTAAAGAGCAGTTGGATAAGAATGCAAGTAAAGCTTTCTTGTTAGCATTTCCATATATTGTTTCCTGCTAACTGGAAGTTAATACTGTTCAAGATGGAATCAGTAGGCTGTAACTGGTTATAGAACTATGATCACACTAATTCTTAAAAATCAGTGATGCAGTATATTGGTTAATTGGACAGAGAAGATGCTGAGCTAAACGAGGCCTCAGAGTAGTACTTCCATTGCTCGTCTTGAAATGAATAAGGAGAGGGGGGAGGAAAGGAGTGTCTTGCCTGAAAAAAAAATGTTCTATTCAAACAAACTGTCATGTTTGCAAGGGCAGCATAAGTCTTCCACCTGATGTGACTGACTCAGTAGAGCCTCTGCAAAAGCTTTGCCAGCATCTTAAACTCCAAATTTGAAGTACTCCTTTGATTTGCTTCTAATTAAAGGCTTCCACATCCGCTATCATTTGGCCTTCCCTCTTTTCTGCATCACATCAAGGTAAGCAATTAAGTAATTATTACAGCTATTCCCACAGGCATCTAAAGCACTGATCAGGTAACATGTTTTGTTAAAACTATGGGACCAGAGTTGTCATCAGTTACTATGTTGTAAAAAATCTGCATCTCTCTTACATGCAGCATATAATTAAAAGCTTGGTAAAATCCTGTCATATGCCCGACTAAACAATTCTTTCTTTGTCTATCAGTTGGTAATCTGGTTGTCAAATTAACAGAATCCAAGAGCACCTGGCATGCTATGCAAAGCTTTTGAGGTATTCTGAGTTTAGAAACAGCTTTGCCTGTTTGCTGAGACAAGGAGGTGTGGTTTGTTTTTTGGGTTTTTTTTATTCTTATGGTAGCTAATATGAAACCTGTATAATTACTTGACATTTCTTCTGTTCCTGCTGCTTATTCTCCCCACCTGAAACCACATTCTTATGCCATAATAACCTCAGTGGTTCTGAAGCAACAGGAGCCTATAAATTCTCAAATACTGAATCCCATCCCCATGCAAAAGTATTTGACAACAACAACAACAAAAAAAATAAGTGTAGGAAGGAGAAATAAAATAACAGTGTCTTCAGAATTGCAGCTCAACAATACGCTTTTCAAAATTTACCAGCAGGAGTCAGTAACTCTGTCAGGAAGTTCATCTGTGTGATGGCATAGGTTTACACCCAGCAGAAAAATCCTTTAGATGAGATACCCACTGCTAATATTAATACACTTGGGAAATTGGTGGTACCTTTTAGTTTGGAAGAAGATGTGCTCTCTTGCTCAGAATTCTGTTTTTTTTCCCCCCATGCTTTACTGGAAATATTCACACCAGCCATTTTCTTTGTCTCACAGCCTTACCACCCAAATCAAACCAGGGAGAATATAAATAGTTTGCATTATAGATATTGTGGAAGAAGCCTTAGATGAAGGTACATCAAACAAGCCATAATTAACACTCAGATTGGATAAATTCATAAACACAGGTTTAACTAAGGGGCATACTGAAAGTTTTTCAATTTAAACAATATTTTCCTCAAATAGAACAGAATAATCTCCTCCCTCTTCTGCTTAACAACAGCAAGAAGAACCTGCAGGAACACAGCCTTCACTTGGTATTGTTGCAGCAGCTGCAATAGCAGTGTGAGAACTGCTCCAATATCTGTAGAGTGTATCCATATTGGTAAGTGCCTTTTATTTTTGTGAGCATAAATAACCTACTTTTTTATTTTAACAGAAGTGAAAGAATAAAGTGTATCCCCACAATCTCCATCAGAGTAAAAGTTGTGAGCTACACTAGGGAAATGGATTAACTGACAGAAGGGTTACAGATAAATATCTCCTGAACTGCACATAGTGCCATGAAAGTACATGAGGAATATTGTGCACTGAGAAAGATAGGCAAGAAAAAACTTCACCAAAGCCATTACAGCCATTGCAATAATTCACTAGTGTTTGGTGTGTGCAGCTCAGTTCCCTCAGTATCCCTGTTAGATCATGACTAATTTGACTCTCACAAAACCTAACTAATCAAACTTGTAAAATTGGCAAGGGTTTGAGCTGGAAGTAAAAAAAACCCAGTGGTCTGGCATGAAGCTCCACCTGATGAAGGAACAGTAAGGTTGCTTTTGGTTGTCCATTGTGACTATACGTGGGCCTGATCACTGCGTTTCACACTAATGTACTAAGTTTTGGCATATGGTACGTCCTATGTGCCAACA
>JAWWLZ010000174.1:8203908-8216628 GCA_035041345.1 Poliocrania exsul
TGATGCTCTCAGGAGGCTGCAGAAGGGTGGGTACCTGCAGGTCCATCATGGAAGAGGGTGCCCAAAAATGTGAGATATCAGTCTGTATCTGTAGTTGGAAAGTATCTTGAAGGTGGTGCTGTAAGCCAGAGAACAGCAATGGGAGAATAAACAGTTTACTTCATGTAAGGGATTGTGACTGTGCCCCTTCCAAGGATGGGCTTTCAGAAGCAGCAATGCATCTTCTCTAATGTGCATCTTCCACAGCACAAACTCTAAAAGCCAGCAGACACCTACACATTTGGGTTCTGAACTTTAGAGTTTAACTCAAACACAAAGATAATTATACAGACTTTCTACAAGGCAAAGAATGATAAATGACTCAGCAAAGCATTTCATTTTTGCATAATACTGCACACACTCCAATGGAAAAAAAACTATGGAGATGAAAATTCTGAAAGAAACGTGGATCTCGGGAAAAGGAAGCCTAATGAGCTACCTCACTACAGGCAGTCTTTGTACATATGATTAATTTGATGTTTCTTCTCACATTTATTTTAGGAAGGGGAAGAATGATTCTAACTAGTTTTCTAAAAGGTGAACATCAAACCTTTGAAGTGATGCTATTTCAGATCCAAAATCTCTAAAACTGTGTGTATGTGCATGGGTAAACAATTAGCAGCAGGGTTCATAACAAGACTGATATTTTAAAAAATAATGATCAATTGAGTGTCTTGATTTTTGAATGACCAACTTAATATCCTCACAAGCAGTTATTTTCTGAGGGTTAGGGCTTTCTTCCCTGGATTATGGATCCTGGCAGCAAGTCAAATTGAAACCCAGAAAAAATTACAACTTGCAGAAACCTCAACCAAAACACAAGGAAAACCAGTAGTCTCAATTTCAGGGCTACTCTTCTATATTGCTCTATGCTACACTGAGCTTGTAAAGCAACAGGTAGTAAACAAAATTACTATTCTCACCTACATTTCATTTGCCTTTGCAAAAACATCATCCCCCACAATAGAAAAAAGTGAAGCAGCCCTAAGGATCCGGCAGGCAAGTGAAGGATGAATTACTTTTATTGTAATGAACTGAATCTCTTGTGATAAAAAACCATCATCTGGGTCAAAAATGAGGGTTGTAGCACAAGCTTACTGTGCTGTTGCTAGTTAGGTATTTATGCAGTTTTGTTATCTCCAGGTTTTGGAGCTTAGGCTCTCTATGTGCACTGTAATACACAAACACTGCAGATTAAACCCTTCATTTGATATATTCCAGCGTCCCTACCATTGTGTGCCTGCTATAAATGAGACAGTCCCAGCAGCTGCAAAAGCCTGGACCAGAGGGAGGAGGAGGAAGGAAATTCTGGGCTAGACACAACCACAGACATCTGTACAACGTGGCTGTGTTTCCAATTCTGCTGCTGGCAGCTAAGATGTAGACCAAAAACTACATCCCACAGAGGAGAGAGGAGGACAGAGAACTCAGCAAAATCTTTCCTGAAATATGAGCCATAATAAATTCAAAGCTACTTGGTTCTCTAAGTTTCTTCCCTGCCTTCAGTCTGGTTTGCTAGAACTTTTCTTTCAGTCTTTTATTTAGTTATTTGATGGAGATTCCAAGAGCACCAGAGTTTTTTAGTCTTTGTCTCGCATATTCTTCAGACTTCCTGTGTCATCCAGCAGAACTTTCCCTTCTAGGCTGAAGTTTACTAGAATAGAATCTGAAATTCAGCATCTGCTGGGAGAATTTAAGCATGTCTCAAGAAAACATACCTCAGTTTCTCACCAAATACTGACCTATCTGAGAAAAAATTAATGCCTGCAGATAACCTAAACATTCATAGTTCCTTTCAAATGGTCTTTCTTTTACCAGTGTATAGCATTGGTGCAAAACCATCCACAGTACACATCTAAAGAGAAGAAGCATTATTCCTCCAGAGCTCCAGGGATGATGTTATTAGAGGTCTGATTCCCATAGTAAGTACACTGCAACCTTAATAAACCATGTATTTGCATCAAGGGATTATGTCCATGAGTGCAGGGGAGTGGACTCATTTAATAGTCTTTCTCTATCCCTAACTGCTCTGATCCCTACAGCAATTCTGCACTGCAAAAAAAACATAGCTCCAGAATGACAAATTGATGCTTTTTTTTCCTTTTAAAACAAGTCACTTCTGATTTTATGGCTATACCAGATGCACTTTCCTCACTTAGATTTAAGGAGGGCAAGCTGGTTATATTTCTCTCTGTTTTCGCCAGAAGCTTTGTGTTTTCTGCTGGATGCCTCAGGACAGGGCTGATGTAATTCTACAAACTATGGTTGATCTGTTTTGCTTTTGCTGAGCAATAGCTCAAAAAAAAATCTTTATGATCCTGACTGCAACAACTGGGCAGGATTAGAAAGTCAAAGCTCTGACATACACAGGCATCTACCTTTGTCTTTAATTCTGTGTGCCTCCATTATCAGATAATCTTCCCCTTGAATTTTAAGTAAATAACTCCTCACACCCTTTTTAACTGGCATAACTAATGCAGTTTTACCCCCTCTACATGAATGAAAATAAATTAAGAACTACTACTGTGGAAACGAAGCGGTTCCCTTATGTTGGCTGTGGGGTGCCTGCTCTGAAGAGCCTCTCAGGACTAACAGCTGGCACTAGTTTGGAAATTTCTGTCAGTCTCAGACAAGCTGCCAGTGGCAGAGGGAACTGAAGACACTGCTCTCATGCTTCTAGAAAAATTCTTATTTTCTACAGTAATGTAAAGGCATAGTGGTACATGCAGGCAGGGTACTTTGTACCGATAATGCCTTTGTTGTCTCTATCACATGGGTAAACAGCTCATTTCAAGATACAGTGACACCCAAATTAATTGTCTAGAACACATTTTAAGACTTTCCTCCTTATAAATTCAAACTTCTCCATCTCCTCAGTGAAAAGTTGTATTCTAAATTTGTCCTACAATGGAGTTAGGCAGCCACATGAAGAATTTTGCTCCACAGCCATATCTGTCCCCAGTAATGTAAAAATCAGTAATTTCCCTTGGTCTCCTTGCTCTTGGTAAGTGACTCAGTGTAGGAAAATGAGACTTCACAGATTTATACTTCTGCACATCCTAAAGAAACTTTTTTCTTGCATACGGCAGATTCTGTTAGAATGAAAATTGTGCAGCACATGCAGGGATACTTCTGTGATACTCAGGTGGCTCAGTCCTGTGGCTTTAATCCCTGACTGGTTCTGACTGTTCCCAAACTATCCATTCCATGTATTCTGACTTGGCACAGAAACTTCCATATTCTTCCTTTAAGTCACAAAGGAAGCTTGCAGAGCTTCAAGACAGATGCTCTTTTCCCAACAGACTATTTCTGTTCCTGTTGTCTCCTCACTTCCTAAAAGTTCACAACCAATCACTCAAACACAATTTCCTCCCTCTGATCCTTCACTTAGAGTGAATTAGCCATTTGAGCTAAAGAGACTGAAACATCCTTCTGCAGTCCTAGTCTGTCTTTCTCACTCAAATATTCTTTTCTCAGCTTTAGTCCTCAGATAGGCAATGTGGTGCATTTTCGTCTCTGCTTTATTTAACCTCCATTTTTATTGCTCCTTGCAATTCCTACAGACTTCTTATAAACTCCAGGCCACAAAATATCTCAGTTCCAGGCTGATGTAAGTACAACTAGTCTTAACTTCACTGCTTCATTATAACATCCTGATTTCAATAGTTAAAAGTGCCTTCCCCTTTTCCTTTCATCAGTTTTTTCTCAAAAGTTTCCTTTCTCCCAATTATTACTGGACTTTGACAGCAGCTGTCCTACTTTATTTCATGTTTTACAGCCAGGTATCCTCTCTTTAAATTCAAAAGAGGTGGTGAATAACCTTCTCAGCAGTAAATGCCTGGGAAGGTACTGACATCTCCTTTATTCTGCAGTATGGGAGGGCTGCAGAGTGTCACAGCTCCCCAGTCAGGACACTGCTAGATTTGACAATACTGGAAATAATGCTACTGGGTTTATTTATTCTGGAGGTAAGGAATAAGATAATTTTAATTTATAAAAAAACTATTCTTTTCTTATTTTTGGTTGTTAAGATGAGAGGTCTCTTCCATACACTATATCTCCTTCTATCTCATGGACTGGAAGAACCTGTCTTCTGTTTCAGAGTATTTCTTCACTTGGTTCTGTAGGTATTTAGGACTCAGGGACTGCTGCAGGGGGCTAATTTAATTAAAGCTGGGTGTGTTCTTTTTATTTTTCTGTTAAATTATCTAAATAATTGTGAATCATAAAAGATCAGAAAAGGCCAACATACCTTTCAGCTTTCACACATGACAGTGCTCACCAAGGCATCAGTGGCATCAGTGCACAAGGTGAAAGAGTGGCCAGGTGTGGTGGGGTTGAAAGCCTGAAAGATCTCAGCTGGATCATCTGCAGAGCATGCCCAGTGTAGAACATGAAGAAGCCTTTCATTCCTGTGTGTCTCAAGGTTAAAAATTAAGTTGGTTGACAGAGTTCAGCCCAGACTCCCTGATCTCAGTTCAACTGCCATATTCAGGTTCATGATTTTATCTACAAAGATTAAATTTTTTTTCTTTCTTGGGCCATGACTGTATTTCTCCAATGAAATAACTTCCTCTAGCAGAGTCTGTACATTTGTGAATGTTTGAAAGTATTTTTTTAGAAAAACAGAACTGTCCAAATTATTAATTTAACAGGGTTAAAATTAAAAAAAATAAAAAATAAAAATACAGAAATAGACCTGCTGAAGCAACAGTCCTAGAAAATCTTGACTCAGCAAGCTCTACAGCTATTGCAAACAATGCCCAGTAACCTTCGCCCATAATATTTTAGGCAATAGAACAATATGCAAACCTAAAGTAAACTAGTTTTCAAGAGGAAGATTTTAAGAGGGTTTTTTATTAAAGAATTACTATGCCCTAAGTCAGTTACAATTGTATGTGAGGTAGGTGAAAGAAGCAAAGATGACAAAAGACTTCAGGTAAAAAAAATATTTCAGTACCTGGGTCTCAAGAGGTTATAATTACAAATGAATCACCAGGAGTGCACACCTACATCATTACCTGCCCTTTGGAGTGAATAACTGGATGATCAGATCAGTAACTTCCTTTTAAAGCCTAAATTTTCTGTAGGCTAAACAGAATTAATTCAGCATCTCTGAATAGCCTGGGAAACAATTTCATATGGCAGCATCAAAAATAATACGAAGCCTGAAATGGCAACTTGTGCTGATTATCTTTTTGAAAAAACAAACAAACAAACAAAAAACCCCAAACAAACAAAAAAACCAAAACAAAAATCTCAACAAAACAAACAAAAACAAAACAAAACCCCATGACACTTCTCGCTTTAGCGTCACAATTTGTATATTACTTTTTACAACTCATATAAGATCAACTTGATTCTTCTTTTTACCATCTTTTTCCCAATTACTGGTAAAAAATTGACACTCAACTCTGCTTCTGACCTCCTAAATTAAAAAAAATTTAATGGAAATTAGTAACAACAAATCTAAGGAAATTATCATCAAGCAAACCCAACAAGTAGGTGACTGCAATGGAAAACTGAACTCCCTCCCTCCCCTCCCCCCCCCCCCCTGCCCCGCCCCTCGTCAGCTACTCGTGATCAAAGAGAAAATACATCATTTGTAAGGTCGTTAAAAGACAAGGGGCACCCAATTGATATTGATGCAAGAGAAAACAAGCTTAGAGAAGTCTAACTGGTAATACAGTCATTTTAATGGAGGAACAATTCAAGTGGGACAAGGCCCACTCCATGCCCCCAATGCTCTGTAAGAGGCAGAGCTCTCCCAGTATGAGCGGCTGTGCCTGATTGATTAACGACCCACTGAGCTGCTCAGCTGCGAATGCCCCCAACTCCGGCACTGATTCCACAGGGACCCACCAGGGTTTCCCCAGTTGAGACCAATTACCGAATGTTCCCTTATGGCATTCAGCTGTCACCCACGTGCCAAAGGAACCCATAATACGCTACAAAATGATTTTGTGATACTTCCTTTAAAATGTATCCATGTGAAGAGACATTTTGTGTAATAAATAACCACAATAGATAAGCAATTGGAGTGAATTGATTTTACCTGGTTCAACTGGTAGCCATTATAATTACAAAACCAGTTGAGCTTGCTGTAGAATTCTCTATTGATCATTTTTATCTTGAAGACGGGTAAAGAACTAAATTGAAAGCTATCTTATTATCTTCCTGATTTCAGATGAGGGCAGGAGCTGAGAATGGCACTCACTGTATGCTAACTGCAGTAAGCAGTGTGTCAATAAAAGGAACAAAATGTAACAAAACTTTCTGAGTCACTTGTTCCATAGAGAAAACGATTTAGCCGCTCGTTCCACCAGTAAAGGTAAAAAAAGAAAAAAAAAGCCACACTAAAATTGGAGTAGATTTAGGAATTCAACCTACAGGGTAAAGGTAGAAGTTTGACATCATAGCTGACATCTAAGATTTGAACTCTAGCATTACAGACTACTTTGATTTAAATGCTATTTGCAATATCACTCTCAAGACATTTATGACATGGAAATGAAGATTTGTGTCATATTTGCTTATTACACTATAAGAAAAATATACACAATAATCCTGTCTTCCAAAAGACAAATTTAATCACTCTTCTAAAATTAACCTGAACTAAATACTTGTAAATTCTAAACTTGTGTTCTGAAGACTTTCAGTTGTAAAATTATCACAGTTTCACACAGACAGAAAGGGAAAAATAAGTCCTGTGATAAACATCTCGCAGCAACAGGTAGAGCAAAGCCAATACAGAGTGACCTAAGGATTGAAACTGGTCAGGGAATAAATAGCAACAGACTGGTTCACACTTTCCCTGCCTGTTGTGGCATTAAATCTTTCTGTAAAGAGAAATTGCACCTACCCATTTTCCTAAAAGATGGATGGAACACTGAGTCATAGAGGGTCAAGAGCAATTTATCTACATAGCTGTCTCATAGAAGACTGACACATTTTATGAGTCTGTTCTCTTAATGATGCTACATGATAGATACAGTTATTTTGAAGGGCACTTTTCCTTTTTGCCCATATGCTAAGAGAGAGTTTTGCCACTAACACAGGAAGTATTACCAAGTTGCTCTGAGAGGTTTAAAAACAAGCACATACATATTTAATTACTCATCTATGATAGAAAAGAAAACTCTGCCTTAAGAAAGCCAGCAACCAACCAATTTTCATTTTGAAAACAGTCAGACATTATTCAAGTTCAGAACATAAAAGAGCATACAGGTAGGCATCAGGTCCAATTTCAGCATTGATTTTCAATGGTCTTTTGATATTATAGCAATACCTAGCAGGAAAATGCCCTGTGCCCACAGACACATCACATTTCATCATATTGCCTAGAGCATCCCATTTGTTTATTTTTCTGACTTTTATTTTCTTACCTCTCTTTTCATAACCAATATGATTTACAGCAGAGTCAGCTCTTGATTAGATTGGGCATAAGTATAAAAATGGGAGGTGTAAATTTACTGCTCATTAGCTACTTTCCAAACTAAGTCTCAGTGTGGGGAGAAATTTTAACTGTTAAGCTCTAGCCAGTCTTTGCTAAAACAGATATAAATTTCCAGTGTTTTGATATTGGAAAATTCATTCAAAGTTCAGTGTAGAGTAAACAGGTTTCCCCTGATATGAAGCATCATTCTTACTGTATAATAAGTCTCTGTTCCAAAATAAGAGATTACTACCCAGATAATAATAAAAAGAAAATCTATGTTTTTATTCCAGGGAAAAAATATTATTGGTATGAAAAAAATCTTGACTGAATGTCTTATTTGAGCTATAAACCACTAAACAGAAATTGGTGTGATACTAATTAATATCAGTATATTGGGGGAAAGATCCAGCCTATAAGAATTCTGGGGCAGAGCTGAATCATGTCCTGCCCTTGTAACTGCCCAGCAGAGACTCATTGAACATGACACAAATGGGAATGTCCAAGTAGTTGCCTGAAACCTTTGTCCAAAGAGGGAGCAAATCAGGGTGAGACTCCAGACGTCAGGCAGGCAAGAGGAAAAGTCTCCCACTGATTTCAAGGGCCTCGGGTCCAGCTCTGCAATGTTTGTTTTCATGTAACCCAAGCTATTCTGCAGATTTCCAGCCTGGCTGAACTCCTAAGTGTGAATTACAATGGAAACTGGAATGCATTCAGATCTCATTGATTCTTCAGAAGTGGAGCCAAATTCACACTAAAAAGCACTGTTTAACAGATAGGAATATGCTGATTTCCCCAAAACTGTGTAGATTTAAACGGCAGTGTAATAAAAACAAGAATTCTGTTTTCAGGCCAGAGGAGAGAGGGGAATAGCAATCCGAGCCTGTTCCAGGCTCATGAAACATAGAGTATTGCTGGGCTTGCAACACATCCAGTGATAACAGAAAGTGGTAGGGATCACTGTGGAGTTTTGTGGTTCTTTAAAGGCTATTTCAATCAATAAGTTACTTACATGTGCAATTTTCCAGCTTAGCCACAGAAAGGTGGCAGGATATTTTTCAGAGTTAAATGATGCTTACTACATCTTTTCAGCTTTTTCCTTATATGTGCAAATTGATGTTACATAATGTTTAACACAACATATTTCTGTATTTTTAAGCTGGTGTATTACTTCTTAGATCCTGTAGAGGGCATTAGGAAACACAAACACTGCCTCCTCACACTCCTACATTTCTGGGACTCTAAAAGGAGCTGAGCTAATGAGGACGGACTGAAATCCAGCAGATACACCCACTTCTTATCACTTCTGCTGCACACATAAAGAACCACCATTTTTCTGCTGCCAGTAAAACTACCAGATATAGCAGGGGCTGTGAACTATTTTCTTGACCTAAAATAATTTCTTTTCACTTTCTTGCAAATGTGGAGTTTGTCCGTGAGTTTGCTACAATTGGATTCTGCAATTCTCACTACTAATATTCAGTACAGAAATGTAGAAGTAACATTTTCCCTCCTAATCTCATTATTTTCCTTAGTTTTTAGTATTTTCTCCTGTTGCAGGGCTTTCTCTAATGTAGAAGTATGTTTCAAAGGTACTTGTTTCATTCATGTTATTCTCATATTATTTTTAACCTAACCCTTACATAACAGCCGTACATAATAGACAAAATTAACTGAGGAAAAACAAATGGACTGAAATTCTCAAAGGCTCTGAGTGTTGGAGAGTTACACAGGGAAGACATATAAGTTGATAGCATGGCTAATGTAAAGGTACTTTGGATTCTCAAATCAAGTAGCTCAAAACAGATTATTGCTCCCTTAGAAACAACAAGAATAGTGGGATCAACAACATGTTGTGCCCTTTGGACCTGGGGTCACCCTCACTATTCTCAGTCTTAGCTGGAGCAGCAGCAGCTTCGTCTTTTCTTGTGGTAACTCCACAGGAAGGGACAGCCAATGCAGAACTAAAGCTGTGCTGCCTGCTAAATTGAGAATACAGGCAACCTGAAATCAGTTAGTATTTCACTCTGTGAAACAACCCATTGGGGTATTTTACCTCTTTATTGAGCCATGAGCTCCTATGGCTTTTACAGATAGCTCAGTGCAATAACACAAACATCACTTACTTAAGCTCCAACCAGTATCCTAGGAAGTTCATTAAGAAAAGCTCCACTCCTTCCCAGTCCACTGAGGGGAACCAAATGTTTTTCTTCGCCCTTTGCTTTTCTGTTTGAATGCAGAAAAGAGAATTAAATCAGTGCAAGACTGGTGTCCATCCTGGAGGGATCAGTACCTGAGAAGAGATCCCCATGAAACTCCACATGCTTTAAGATGGGTCTGAGGAAGAGGACAGGTCTGGAAAGAGCAGCTGTGGTGTTTCAGTTACAGAACAGTCTTTACTCATCACACGAGTGGATGACTTGTTCTTATGAAAACCTGAAAGCCATCAGGGGTCATCAGGGACAGTGACAGCTGCTTTTTGATCTTTCATAACTCTTCTCTTCCCTGTACGATCTGTTAATTGAATAAGCAAAATGGACCTGGTTGTCACGTCATCTTCCTATCTCCCCAGATTTCTGAAACACTTGAAGCTTGGGACAGTCTTGAGCTCATTTCTATTTGAGACCATGTTGAAATACAAAGCATGATTGGAGGGGTTGTCTTTACAACAGATTTACATTGGATTTATCAAAATGGAAAGCTGTATGCCTCTTAGTTTTTTTCAAAAGGCTGTCTAATAGGATTAATTTCAAGGCTGTGGATGTGAGTTACCATGTTTTCTTCCAAGGAAGGCAGAAAGGGCTACAGTGCAGGGCATTGTGGGGCTCCCTGCCAGCCAGTTCTGCTCATACTTCTTTGCCAATTAGTCCTGCAACGTCTGCTCCAAAGAAACAGGTTACCAATGAGCTTCTCATTTAGCATTTCTGTATCCTGTTTTCTCTCTACAGTCACTTGTTTTTATGCTCTGGTGCTGGCAATTCAGAGACAGGAGATGAAAGGTAGGAGAGGGACAGACATACAAAAATACATCTGCATCACCTCCATTCTTATTCCAATAGATCTCATTAGGGAACATCTGCCTGAATTGCCCAGGAGCAGGTCTGTACAGGGAAAGGGAGAAGCCAAGTGGGCTCACAAGGAGCTGTCCAGGCCTCAGCTGGAGACAAAGGCAGCTCCCACTGCTCTGGGACCTGTAGGTCACACAGTATTTATGCTAAAGGAAACGTGTATTTGCAGCTTCTTCTCAGCAACTTTGCTCTGAAAAGGAACATTGTAATTTATATTCACCATAAAAGCTGTATATTGCATTTTTGGGTTGAGGGTGGAAGGGTGGGGTGGGGCAGAAGAACTGAGGTATTTCTTTTCAACAGAACAACAGCATTTAGAGGTGCAGGTAATGGTCATGTACCATGTTCCCCAACTGAGCATTGATAAAGATCTAGACCTAGGAGTTATAACAATTATGCTAGAAATTCTTAGAGTCTTAGGAAAGGAGAAACAAGTCTGCTGTGGAATCTGATACTGAAGCTTGCAATTTAGAGAGTCACTTAACAACATAAATCTTTTGCAGATTTTTGAGAGCTAAGCAGAAAGGAATCAAACTCAGTATTCCCTACTCCAGCATTCTCTGTTGCAAAACATCAGTCTGGGTCATCAAAGTGAAAAACTCTTTGAGTTAAGTCTTTGCTAAAGAACACGTTAGTTATGAAGACATAGCTCTGAAAGGCTACAGCAACTAGATATACCTATCTTTTATGGGCTGAATTTTCATGCCTGCTGTTTCTCATTTCAGAATCTATGGTTATCACAGAAAAATGTCTGGTTCCTGGTTTTGCTGTGCACTACATGTGACAAAAGACTTCGTAAAGCTTCTTTGGGCAAGTATTTACATCTTCCCTTTACTACCACTCCCAAAGAGTCTCCTTGAGGACTGCTATGTCAGATGAAGTGTTTCCTTTGTATATTGTACTGCATCAAATTTTCAGGTAGTGCCGAAGTACAGATCTCAGAACATAGTCATTAATATAATCTGCCCTAGAGGCCTTTTTAGTTTTCTATGGGATCTCTGTAGCCAGGTAAGAGAGCGGCTAAGAAACTGTACTGTCTCTGTCACAGGGTTCCATGTTCTGTCAAGTCAGCTGGAAGGAGGTGACCCCTGAATATTAAACAGCTTTCTTGGTACCTTCTTTCCTCTAGGGTTTTATCCCATGGCACTCTACCAAGCAGATCCCTGACAAGGCCAAAGTCTGCTCTCCTCAAGTCTGGGGTAGTGAGTTTACTGTGCACCCTGTTCACTGCTCTAAGGATCTTGAATTCCACCATTTCATGGTCATTGCAGCCAGGGCTGCCCTGGAACTTTACATTCCCCACCAGTACCTCCTTGTTGGTGAGAGCAAGGTCCTCTCTTCAGTGGCTCTCCTGTCACTTAGAGAAGGATGTGATCATCATTGCTTTCCAGAAACCTCTTGGATTGCTTATGCCCTCTGTGGTGTCCCTCCAACAGATATAGGGATGGTTGAAGTATCACGTGAGAACCAGGGTTTGTGAACATGAGATCACTACTATCTCTCTATAGAGGGCCTCTTCCATTCAGTCTTCCTGGCTGCATGGCCTGTAGCACTATAATCTCACCTGCTCCTGCCCTCTCTTTAATCCTGATCCATAAACTCTTGGTCAGCTCCTCATCCATTCCCAGGCAAAGCTCCATGCACTCCATCTGGTCATTGACATAGAGGGTAACAGCCCTTGCTCATTTCCACTGCCTGTCCTTCCCTTCCAGCACACTCACAGCAGTGATTTCACCGACTCCATAATGCCTGTATCACTTGCCCCCTTTCCCTCCTTCCCTCCCTTCTGTGTGTGCTGATAGGAGGGTTCTTGTCTAGCTGTGGGTCCACTGCAGACTGCATTTGGAACCAGCTCTCAAACTCCTTCCCAGCTTCCCTGATGTTACTCATCCTTCTCACCACCTCCTGCAGCTCAGCCAACTGTTGCAAATAAGCACCTTGTAATTAGAAGGAAGTGTTAGACCAGCCTTGCTGGCACTGATGTTGCAAACATGCTGCAGTCTGATTTACACATTTTGACAGCACAATCATGTCAGTCAGAAACAGGGAGAAGAACGTGGCTACAGGATCTTAGCTATGATGAACAGAGCTGATGAAATTGCTCCTTGTCGAGGTCCCAGTGAATCTGATATTTTTTTCTGAAGCAAAACTAGAGCTGTACAGGGACTGCTCAGTTGG
>JAWWLZ010000174.1:8216728-8255111 GCA_035041345.1 Poliocrania exsul
CTCCTTGTCGAGGTCCCAGTGAATCTGATATTTTTTTCTGAAGCAAAACTAGAGCTGTACAGGGACTGCTCAGTTGGCTGTAAATGAAAAACAAGCTGTGAAGGCAAGAGAGTACAGCCAGGGAGCAATGATGAACAGTTGGAAGCAGTACAATTAGCACACATGGATATGGAAGGGGATGACCTCCTCCTTTTTAAAATATACATAATTTTCACTAGAAGAGAAACTCCTACTGAAATCAGTAGGCTATTGAGGATCTGCCA
The DNA here is from genome assembly GCA_035041345.1 of Poliocrania exsul. Classification (NCBI taxonomy): domain Eukaryota; kingdom Metazoa; phylum Chordata; class Aves; order Passeriformes; family Thamnophilidae; genus Poliocrania; species Poliocrania exsul. The sequence continues at coordinate 8,216,992 of JAWWLZ010000174.1, forward strand.
CTGGGCAAGGTCTAGCTAAAGTTCACGCAGCTACTGGGATGAGCCATGACTATAACAATTAAATTGTTATAATTAGGAACCTGGCTCAGCTGCAGTTGAATTTCACAAATGTAGTATACTCACAAACCTTCCTATACATGTAAATACATATGGCAAGTTAGTGACAGTTTTATTATCAAAAAACATTTAGGATAAAAAAGAAGTGACTCAGCAGAAACAAAACTTCTTACTTAAATTATTGCTATCAAGCTAATAATTACCTCATAGTCCTTTAAAAACTTAGGCTCGGCATGAAGATTTTACACTGTGAAATCAATGAAGACACCAAGTTCTTTTTCCAAAATGAAGAGATTGAATTCCTGTTTAAATGAGGAAAAAAAAGCACTGACATTTCAAGAACAGTACAGTTTGTACTTCTATAACAAGATGTGAGCAGCATGAATTATGACTCTGATATTAAGTAGTTCTGGTCCATCTACTACTCTTCCCTCAAGAACAACATCAATTTCCATCTCCGTTGAAGATTAAAAAAAGGCTGAATTAGAAGCATGTTTCTTCTCCAATTCAGTTCTCTCTAAAACAGAGCAGGGGAGTTAAAAATGTGTTGGACAGAGGGCAAGGAACTATGTTTAGCTATAGCAAAGTCAGCAATATTGTAGCACAAAAACAAACACTTGAATTTTAAAATAGAAAGTGCATGTCTGGATTTTAGCAAGGAACTGCTTACAGCCCTTTTCATTCCTTGTGTAATGGACAGGAGAAGGAAAAAACTCACTCAAAACAAGGTATATATTCCTTCTAAGTTGTTGTCTAACCATGGAAATTAGAGAGAGATTTTGGGAGTGACACTCCTTAAGTAAAAAATGTCCTAAGCTTCCAGAACTGAGTAAAGAGTACAGTTAAAAGAGTGATCCCTTTCTATTAATTTATATATTCCACTGGAGTCTTAAATCTGCAATGCAACTGTATTTTGACAAAGTGCTGCCCAGAACCAAAGTATCCAAGCCCCATCTTCACTGTGTCTGCACTGCAGCTGTCCCTTCTACATTACATAACAAGTATTCTTCTCAAGTAGTCTCTTCTATCTCCTGCTTCTTAATTATTAATTGATTAAGCTCCAGCCATCACCTGCTTAGCTCCCACTGCATTAAATTACACCATTTTTTGTTTTATGTAAAGATCTTAAATGGTATAATCATCATGATCACTAGTCAAAGCAACTAACTGGGGTCTTTAGTGTACCCCATCATTTTATTTGCACATGTGGGGTGAAGAATCTCTTTAGAGGCCCAAATAGTAACATTTCAACCTTCAGTTTATTGTTTCCTTTTCATCAAAGTGAGGACTATGCCTTCCTCAGCCCTGGTGCGTTCCTAGGGCCCAGGGTCTGTTTCATGTTTAGTTTGATGCTTATGTCCTTTCACACAGAATTCCCACCTGCAGGAACAACAGTAACAACATTGAAGTAAATGGAAGTGAATGGATCATGTCATTAAGCATGGATCCACTCATTGGTAAGCTCCCAAGGAACGTGTGACACCAAGTAGCTTTCACAGCTGTCTGCTATGATGATAAGGGTGGGGAGAAGTGGACTGTGTGGCAGCAAACTCTGCTGCCATGGGAGAGGGGGGATAATGGCTCAGCAGACACGGCTGGAGGGAAATGCAGGAGCAGCTTGGGGGGGGACCACAGTCTTGCTCTGGGGAGGAGGAGACACAACTCACCCTCAGAATGCCAATGTTAACATGTAGAAACATGTTTTACTCCTTTTGTCTGGTCTCTTAAGGAAAAAGGAGAATGTAAATTTTCAAACAGAAGAGTAAAACAAATATATTTCTGTAAATATTAGTGAAACTGAATACATCAGCTATATACAAACTAATTCTTTTTCTCCCTCACATCAGGAAATACAGAATTCATAATTATTTTCCCACAGTTTCATGTCCAACAGATCACTATTTTTCCACAAGGGAAGAGATTTCCACAGGAAATTCACAGCTAGTTGTGGCTCGTATGCCCCAAACACAGCCCAAGAGGGCAGCAGACAAGTTCATGGATAGCTCATGAAAGAAAATGTCTTCTTTACCTGCAGTTTTATCGTGAGTTCTGACCTTTAACGAATCAAACACCTCACTTCTGTACTTTGGAAGTTAAAATTTCAGCATGTCACCCTCTGGTGGCTGCTGAAAGTAAACATAAGTAGTGAAACACCTGGATGTTTTTAAGGCTTTTGTGGTCACATGGGGTGAGCTTAGCGAGGGGAACAGCCAAGCCCAAAGGTGCAGGGGCCCTTCCTCCTCGTGTGCTGGTGGAGAACTGCCCCTCTCCCTAAAACCCAGGGGTAGAAACTGCTGCCCAGCACCTGCAAGCGCCATGAGTGCCCTGCCCAGTCACCTGCCTGAGGAACTTTCTGGAAGGCTTGTGAGCAGAAATGGCAGCAGCTGGCGAGGAGTCCAGAGGGCTCAGGTGGCACCTCAGGCTATGGGGTCACACCCCACCTCCAACTCCCAGAACCCCACCCAGGGCAGCAACAGCCAGAAACCAACCTAAAGTCAACAAATGTATTCCACACATTTCCCTTCATCTGTCCCTGATGGCTCCGTCCCTCCCTGAGGAGCTGCTCACTGCTGAGGCACAGCATGAGGGGAGGGAAGGGGGAGAGTGGGTGCCTTCTGCCCACTGCAGGGGCCACAGAAAGCAGCTGCCAGGCTGGGGGAAGACAGAATGCCCAGGGGTACGAGGGGTTGCCCACAGGCCGCCATGAAAGGCTGTCCTGGTTTAAGCCCAGTGGGAAATGAAACACCACACAGCACCTCGTCCGACCCTGGTGGAATGGGGGGGAGAATCAAAGTAAACCTGTGCATTGAGATAAGAATATTTTAAAAATTTAAAACAAAGTAAAATATGGTAATAATGGTAAATGATAATAGTAATAATGATAATTAAAAGGCAAAGGAAAGAAAACCCAAACAAGGGATGCACAGTGAAATTGCTCACCATTCACTGACTGATGCCAGACCCCCTTCCCAAACCCAGATCTTTCCCTTCTGGGTAACCCCCAGTTTATACTCTGGGCATGACATTCTGTGGTGTGGAATACTCCTCTGACCAGCTGGAATCACTTGTCCTGGCCATGCCCCTTCCCACTTTCTTTTGCTGTCTCCTCACTAGCGGAGCACAAAAACAGTCGTTGACTTGGGATAAACACAGCTTAGCAAAACCCAAAACATCGGTGAGTTATCAACACCGCTCTCATTCTGAATCCACATAACAGCACAGTAACAGCTACTGAGAAGAAATGAACTCCATCCCAGCTGAAACCAGGACACAGACTCGCTGTCACCCCAAACAGCTTTTGCCTCCTGTAAGTGCCCGGTCGCTGCCATGGGGAAACGTGTGTGTCCTGGTTTTCCAGCCTGGCCTAGAAGCAGGATTGCAGAGACATTTAAGCTCACAGCTCGAACACAGCAAGCCTTCGGGGATTGGGGTCAGGGAGGGCTGGTAAACTCAATCCCATTTGTGAATTAAACTAAAGCATGGGCTTAGCAGCCGTGCTGCAGGTTTAATGAAGTTCTAGCTGGTGCAGACTTGCCTTTCATTAACTTAGATGGACTTTCTGAAGTGCCCCAGGGTGGGGAACGTCAAAGGACACTTGGTCCAAGTTGCTTGAGAGGCCTCTGGCCAAACACAAACCACCATCTCCCACTTGCCAAGCTGTGCCACCAGCCCCTCCTGGCTGGAAGCACACAACTACTGCTTACCACCCCTAGATTCACAGTCTGACTGTAGCCACAGAGAAATTCCCAGCCTCTCGATGCTTCCAGTGAAAACCAGGCATAGCTCCTGAAAATAATCCAAGTATTACTTAAAAATTCTATCTGAAACTAGGGTTGTTTTGACAACCTTTTTACAAAAACAAAGCAAGTTTTCTACATTGTATTAATTCTTAAAAGCTTGGCACTTGGTTCTTGTGAAAAGCAGCATTTCCTCTGCCAAGAAGATTTTACTCTCACAGGACAGAGGTAACAAAATCTAAAAAAGCATATGGAGTGAAGACTCTGAGAAAATTTACCCAGTAATTTGACAGACAGAGGAATCGCCTCATTTTGCCTTCTATTTTAATAATGAGGGCTCTTCTCAATTCCCTGGGTTGAACAGGCTGATCTCACCAGAAAGCTATTTTTCCACTGAAGCATCTGCCCAGGCAACTTGGAGCAAGAGCATAATGCCAGGCTGGGTTCTTTTATTGTAAGCACTAATCAAATCCCAGATGTTGCTGCCTTGCACCTGTGCAGCCTTGTTTTCTGTCAGCAGGGCAGGCACTGCTGCCTTTGCAGCAGGAATGTGACACAGCAGCAGTACAGCAGCACTCCCTGCATCCTGCTGAGGCTGCAGTTCCTGCCTGCAGCCCTGGGTCAGGTACTGCCACTGTCAGTGCCAGCCCACGTGCTCTGCACTGAGTTTGCAAGGCCTCAGCACTGAGTCACACCCTGCCTGCTTTGGCAGAGCATTTGCTGACCTGCCTGCAAGTTTGCTTTTAACTTGGCTTAGCTGTAAGTGCATTGTTCCTTCTGACCACATGGTCATGGGTGATTTGTTTTTACTTTTGCTTATCCTTGTATGGTACCACCACAGTTGTGTACAGACAGGAATAGCAAGTTGTTGCTCTCTGCAGAACAAGATACAACAAACATAATGATGTGGCACGGAGAAACACAGACCTGGGTTGACAGCAGAGGCCTTGAGAGGTGGAGACACACAATACAGTGAGGAGGAACACAGGCATAACATGACAAAAGATGGGGGACAGGCTTGCCACTGGAGACTCCACAGCTGTTAACAAAACAACAATTGTTTCCATTAAAAAATACAGGCCAAGAGTTAGACAAAACCACCTTTTCATGTGTAGCAGAACAAAAAAAAATTTCTCGCATATGCAAGATATATAATGTATAGCAAATCTGGTTTACATGTGGGTTGCAAACCAGTGGGGAAGCAACAAGGTGGGAAACTCTGTTGACAAACATAACAAAGACCCCAAGTGAATCCTGGAATGAGAAAGATGCAGCCGTCATCACATCCCTCCCAGCCCAGAGACCCCACTTGCTGCTGACCAGCCTTAGCACCTTGACCACCTCACTACAGTCAGCAACCTGAGGTCACTGAGAAGCAGTGGCAGGGTCAGTATAACAGTTTTAGCTGTTTTGGTGTTCTTATCGTTATTGCAATTCTTTGTGTATAGAAGTTTTTTTCTTTTTCTATAATAATTAAGTCTGAGCTAACAATGATTCTTAGATTAAACTTGAAATTTCAACTATATTAACAATAAATTCTTGGCTTTGTATGTGTGATTCGTTTTCTCTTTCTTCATAAACAAGATTTTGAGGGCAACCTGCTTTAAGCCCACTCTGCTTTGTCACAGTCCAGCCCAAAGTGCACTCAGAGTTAGAAATGGAGGACGAAGGTCCTTTTGTGTGGAGAAAATTCCAGACTACATAGAATTCCAGGCAACAGGTCACTTTTTTTGGAGAAAGTACAGCAAGGAAAAAAGAAATTCGAGGTAGTAAGAAGAGAAGTTAGCAAGATTTAAAAGTTGTCATGGTAATGTACTCTTACATGTAAATTAGTCTATGAATTTAGGCAAATGATACTAAGAGCTGCCAACTGTTTAAGGATTTTTATGTATTTTGTAGGAAAAATTGCAAGTGTTGCAATTACTTTTTAATTTGTTTTTAAAAGTACACATTGGCAGAACAACAGATTACTTGTTGAACTTAAGACATTTATACATTTGTTTGAAAGAATCTCCATCTTCTTGTAAAGCAACTGTTCCTGCCTCCCCCTTCTAAGGATTTATATCCTGGGCAAACTCGCCACTCTGTGATGTTAGAAAGCATGGCTAAAACTCATACAACCGTTGCTCAGCCTTTGCCATGGGGAGGGGACAGGAAAGGAATCAAAGAGGGTTTCAGAAACATTTCTACCAATTGCAGCAACACCTTTAAAATAGAGGTTAAAATTAATGAAATACTCGACATGGTGTCGAACTTCCATAGGAACAAGGTTTCAGACATGTGGAATCTACTGACTAAAAACACCAGTCTTTAATAATTAACGCAGAGCTGGACTCACACCAGAGCTGTATACATTTCTGTGAGCAGCTCTTTGAATCTGTGACACTTCCATATGCAATCAAGTTTCAGGAGTGCCATTCAAAGCCTGGCTTTCCTATCTATGCTGAAAGCCTCACACATCCTTAGGCTGAGAACAAGCAGCACGTGACAGTGCAGGGGCTGAGCTCAGTGTGGGCACTTCATGGGGCTCTGAACGGCTGTTCCCAGCACTGACTGCCCCAAGCCCAGCACTTGGCAGTGGGAATGGCAGCGTGCCAGCTGCTCTGGCTGCCCCCTCAATGATCCCCGTGGCCGGACATGCATCTCCCAGCTCCCTCCCCGTCACTCCGAAGAAGCTGCAGGGAAAACAGCATTGAAGAAAAAGCTGAGCTCCTCTGAAAAGCATGTGTGATGCACCAAGCAGGGAGCAGCACAAAGACTGGATAAGGAGGTTTCTCCCCTGCCTGCCTCCATGTGACCCAAAGTGCTCAAGGGGATACGTGTGACCACTGAACTGAAGCCATCTCCAGCCAGCAGGAGCTGGAACTCTACCCAGGGTCAAAGTGGGAGCAAGATCTGCTGCCACAGCATGTCTGTCTGTCTGTGGCATTTGTGCAGTATTTTTGGAAATGCAATCTGAGTGTAGCAGATTTTATAGAAGGGACTTGGGTTGTTTTTGAAAAGAATACAAATTATACAGGGCTTGGTAGGCATGTGGAGGCTGGGAGAAAACAGAGGTGAGGAGAAATTAGAGATGGAACAGAAGCAGGAAGGGGATGAATGCATATACAGTGAGGTCTGGAAAATACATAGCAAACCCACGGAAGGAATGGGAATAGACCCATGCTGCTACCCAAGCAGATGCAAGGAAATCCTTCTGTAGGGCATAGAGTGATTTGGCAGTAGGGGTGGAAATCCTCTCGCTGCTCCATGAGGGAGGCTGGGCCTGGCCAGTCTGCCACTCCAGGATTGTCAGACAGGGACATGACCTTTTAAGCCCAGCTAATCCACAGTGGTGTCTGGGACACTGCTGGGTGACTGAGGAATTAGGCTCCCAGTAAAGCTGCTCCTGCTGCATGTGCACCCTGGAGAGCACATGTGCTGCCACCAATGAAGGGCACAGTATGTGTGTAGGGGGGGGCTGCTGCAAGATTTGAAAGGAGAGACCAGTTCTTGGAGACAGAACATTGCTGTGCATTTCAGCTGTGTGGTTTGCAAAGGCTACTGTTGAGCAGCAAAACATTCAGAGTGAATTGTTCCCATGATTGTGGGGGAGCAAGTGTTAAAATGTACTTCCTTTGGCTTATTTTAAAGTCTGTTACCTGGCAATTGCGCTGGGCTCCCTGTTATAAGAACGAAGGAGAGCTCTGGGAGAAGCAGTCACTTCCTGTTTATGTTTTTCAAATCATATTTGACTTTTTTGTTGTTGTTGCCAGTCCTGTATCTTCAGTCATTATTTCATCTTCAAGGTGAAGAATTTAGGGCTATTTAACCTCTTCTGGCTCTTCTACATTGCTGGTTATTCAGGGTATAAAGCAGAAGAAAGGAAGATAAAGAGGCTGAGCTTTGTATCTGCCTGTCTTGCTATTTCCTGAAATTCATGCTGAGGTCAAAACAAGGCAACATCATGGATGCATCCTGTGATACAAAGATTTTTTTCCACTAGAAGAGTACCACAGCCCCCAGAGAGGCTGTGAAATCTCCATCATTAGATGTTTTCAAGACATGGCTAGACAAAGGCTTCAATTTGAAGAAGCTTGAACTAGCTTCGAGCACAAGTGTGGACTAGATGATCTCCTGAGTTTCTTTCAATGAACACTTGCATAGTTTTACATTAACTGTGTCACACCCATCTGTGCTTACTTACAAGCTCCTTTGGTGTTTTTAAGAGCAATCTCTTGTTCCCCCAACATTTAGCCAAGTACTTAATCAGCTGCCTATGTTTTATTATACTGTATAACTTTCAGCAATTTCTTTTAGAATGAAGCTGAACTTGCAAGCCTGTGGTTAGTAGGACTATTTCTGAAGCCCTTTTGAAAGCTTGTGGTCACAGTCTCTCCTTTAGTTCCAGCTGTAAGTGACATGTTAGAAACCACAGCCACTTGCTGAGTTGCTTTAGGGCTCTCGGTCCACACCAGCAGGGCCTGATAGTCATTGATAGTCAGCTCTTTTCATACCTACACAGTTCTTCCTTTGACTCTGGCACCTCACCAACACTTCTCCCTCCACCAAGTTTCCAAGAAGTCTATTTTTAATCAATGTGCTCTCTGTCTTCAGATCCTCTGCAAATAGTGACAAACAGTAAGAGAGTAGAGCACTGCATGTCTGGCAGACACTGGTGGTGATGTCTCCTTAGTAAATCCTGTGTTTAAGTAGCAGTGCTGCAGGGAAGCACCACACAGCCCCTACATTCATGCACCATCTCTTTCATAAAATCATCTGTTAACTCCAGCAAGTGTGGTGGCTTTTCCCATATTTCATAATCTGTTTAACCCTCTGCAAGAGACAATTTAAGACATTGCCTTTCATAAAACCTCATATTCCTAACCCAAATCGCACATTACTTCCAACAATCCATATGTTCAGATCTTTGAACACTCCTGCAGTCTGACCAGACTGTAGTACCTGTTATACAGTAACATGAGTTCCCAGCCAGGATGACAGAACAACACAGACCAGTACAACAGCTTTGAGCAGCAGTGAGCTCCTCCACTCTCCCTGTGCTGCATCCCCAGGAAGGGCTCCAGGGCATTCAGAGCTCCTTGCATAAATGAGGCATTCTGGAGCCAAGCACACACTCACTCACCTCCTCTGCCCTTACATGTTCAGCAGGGCAGAGCTCAGCTCTCCCCAGGGCAATAGGGCAGAGCATCACAGAGACAGGACATAGTTCAACAGCCCTTCGAGTGCACTGAGAGCCACAGAAACCCAGGAAGAGAATTCCTGGGGGCTCTTACAAGCTGCAGGGGGATGGTCAGAGGAGACAGTAGAACATGGATTCAGCAGTTACTGTGCTTCTAAAAGGATGAAGTCAGAATGAAACATGCTAGAGGAATACTTGTGCTCTTGATTCAGCAAGATGTATTTGAAGCTGTGTTGTTAACATTGCTGGGCCTCCAAGTTTTCTCCTTATGCAAGTAAAAAGCAAAACACCTGTAACCTTCCTTTTGCTCCTTGCAGTTTGATGCTCATGATGGTTATTCTGAAACCCTGTGAACAAGAGATTATGCATTTCACACCTTTCATGTCATCTCCAACTAGACTTGTAACTTAGGAAGTATCTGTTCTTACAACGGCACATCATGGCTGGTGAGTTCAGTTCTGAGTAAATCACTTTTTATTTTCTACTACCACTGCATGGTACTGTGCGGACAGTCAGTGCTGGTCCTTCCTGTGGTGTGAAAATTCAGAATTCATCATTTCATGTCTTCTCAGCATTTCCGTGGAACTGGCCCTGGAAAGGTGGGCAACAAACCAGGTGCCATGAAGCAGCCTGGACTTTAGACTGATGGAAGCAGACTTCAACATCCTGAAACGCAGTAATTTTAACAGTCTTTTCAGTAGATCAGGATGAGTTCCCCCCCTTCCTCCCCTCTCTCCCTCAGACAAGAGAAATTCTAGAATGTTTCCTCCTGGTGCTAAAGCACAACTCTGAGGTACTCCTGCAAAGGACTTCTTTTCTAAAACCTTAGTTCAATGCTGCTATTGAAGTAAGATAGGGGAAGATAAGTAGACAATGACGTAAAGAGATTTCTTAGCCATGTACTACAATTTTTACCTGCATTCACTGGAAGAAAGGAAAGCAGCTTCCAAGGAAAGCCCCTGACAGCTTAGTGCCAGTGTTGACCTGGAGCCTGACATCATGTTTGCAGATGTTACACACTGCACCACCTAACTTAGAACAGAAACAAATTTTGGTTTTTTTGCCAAGTTTTCAGTGTTGCAACAAGTTGCTTATGGTGCAGCAGTGAATGCAATCTCCATGGCAATGGCTTGTAGGTGATACGCTTTGCAGTATGTTGGGAGGCAGCAACCTAATCCTAGAGAGCAAGCAGTACTCCTGGAATGTCATTTGGGAAGTGAGACACTCAGGCTAATTGCTCCCATTTGGAGACCCTCAAAGCCTTCAGTAGAACCGTGTTTTTTGAAGAAATACTTGACACTTCAGAGCAGGAAGTGCTGTGAAACCACATGCCAGGCCCAGATGTTGATCCAGCTTCTGATGTCATAACTTGGATGATGGTTCTTCTTCACCCTGTCAGACCTCTGCCTCAGATTTCATCTCCAGGGAAAGCTTGTTAACTAAGGGTATTATCCATCCCCTCCTTGGCCACAGGCAGATGACAAGTTTTTAGCATTGTAATGTTGAAATATCCTTTTCTTTCACAAGTCTGAATCTCTAGAATTCTTATTTTATCTCCAGGACATCAACAATTCCACACACTTCTGAAATAATCTGACACTTATTGGTGTTGAGGAAGCTTCATCAATTAAGAGAGTGACTAAAATGTGCAGAACAGTCCTGCTCTTCCAGATATCCTTGTCTCACATATACCTAAAATCCTGTTTGAAAGAAAGATAATCTCCACCTCTCTAAGCATACAACTCGTTTGGGAAGTCAAGCTGCATACTCACTAAGACTAGGCAGCATCTCACATATGACAGCAGTCAGTGCCAACAGCCTGAGCAGGTGCCCTCCCCCACTTCCACCTCAGACTCCTCCTTTTGAACAGCCCGAGCTGTTTGTGAGCAGCCAGAGCCTGAGACAGACACATCCAGTGGCCTCAGCAAACCCCTCCTGACCACGCCAGCTCCTTCAGATGCGTTTGGCCCCGAGCCCCTGCTCAGAGGACTCCAAGCACACAGGTCTGGCCACAGGCCAAGCTCCCTGAGCTCTGACCTCATCCTCACACTGACGCCAGAGCACTGCGGGTCTGGCTGAGCATGGAGCATCTGCTGAGGGTTTCTCCGAGGAAAAGGTACCCAGGCTGACCTCAGCATTAGAGAACAGAAGCATCACATAGGACAGACTAAAGCTGGCAACATCAGGTTTTGAGCTGAGCATTTTAAAAACTGTCTCCAGGAAAAATCTGCACAGAGAAGGGTAGGATTATGGAGATAGCTGTGGTTAAGGAGCCACTTCACTTGGTTCCAGGCAGCAAAGTTCAAAAAACAAAGCACATTCCAAGTGATTTTCAGGTTTGAAAAAAGCTGAAGCTACATTATGTATGTTAATCAAACAGCACCAACCAGTTCTCCTGGAACTTCTGAAGGCTAATCACAAGTGTTACACAGAATTAGCATATATGTCATCTTTGTATAAAACTCTTTTAACACTGCACAACACCACCAGGACAGCTGTACAGTCATGTCTTCTTGTGAGGAGGATCAAAATTCATTTAGCTCCCTCAACACAATGATTTTAGTCTTTTATTTACAGTCCTTGACTGGATTTATAGTAGACTAACAAATCATTCTACAGCACTGGTTTGCCCCAACAATTTTATGTTGTACAAGAACACATGAAATGGCTTGAAGTTCTGTATGCCTGCTTTTGTCTCACATTTAAAATGATAACTGAATAGCCATTATAACCTACACTAAATAAGGAGGAAGGAACTTTTATGATTACTCAGGATAAAACAGCTACAAACTTGTTCTTGCAAAATCCTCACTAAGACTCTCACTGTAATCTAAGGCACCACAAACAAAAAACATTGTTTTGCAAGATGAAGCTTCATTTTAAAACTGGATGTATAATATGCATGAAATGCATGAATATACTCAGCACACAAATTCCAACTGGATTTTTCCATTAGAAAGATTAAATTTTTTCTTATTGAAAATTTATCACCAGGTTTTAAAACTAGCTAGGGCAAAGGAAACTAGAAACAATAATTGCATCAGTTCTGTTTAATTTAAAATGCTCCATTTCTGCTGGAGTATAATTTCATTATAGTACTTTAACCTAGACATTTTTAATTTGAGTAACAAATGTTTGCCTTAAGATCCCATATCAAATGAAGATAAAATTTGAAATATGAGCCAACAAAATGACACCAGATGTTTTACAGCAGTTTATATAACACATTACTGGACTACTTTTTGAGGTTCAGTAACCTGAATATCAACCTTTTGAACCTAAATTCATGCCTCAGAGTAAAGCTCTGACACAAACTGATCTTACTCCAAGTTTTCTTTTCCAACAGACTATAAATTTAACAGCATATCAGAAAACTTAGGCTGGATATTTTAAAACTTATTGCCTCAGAAATGCTTTTGACAGCCATATGTTTGGGATAAGAGGCCAACAACACATCCATGTTCTACAACTTTGGCATCATTCTCAGAGGCATTAAGGTGTGTACAGGCTCCTGAATGGTGTCATTTGACACAAACTTCCTTTCCTTTCTCATTCAAACTTCTGCAGTAATGCCCTGCACCTTGATTTTCATGCCTTATGTACTGGTAACAGTGAGAAACAAAATAACTAAATAGACATGTATGTGTGTGCAGGCACATACATACCCACATTTTTCCCTCAAGGCTTCCTTCCCACCCAGTGACCGCTGAAATGCAGGAGGACACCATACAGCAGGAACTGCACTAGGACACACCACAGCCACATTCACGAACCCTTCTCCCATCTAACAGGCTACTTAAAACACATTTCAATACGTGTCAGTTACTGGCTGGGAAAAAATAAAATTATTTACAGCAACTGTGTATGTGTGTTTGTTTTTTTAACTTCAAATTGTAGCCCTTGCAGCTTTTCTCAGGTTTTAGTTTCTACTGATTAAATATTTAAAGGAGAAAACAATGCAAATTAAGAATCCATTGAAGAAGTCTGGTTTGAGTCTTTAACAGAAGTAATTATCCAAGTGGTAAATACTCATCTCCCCAATTAAACATTAACACTCTGGTGCACCTTTGACTTCAATATTTCCCCTGGAAGAACACTCTCTTATCAGTGTCTCTCATCCATGTTTTCAGTGGTGAGAGTTCACTTACTCACTATAAATGGGTGAAACGACAGAGCTAGAAAGTTCAGTGGAGAGAAAAACACACACAAGTTATTATTACTCTCATCTGACCAACACAGAACTGTTGCTCTAGGACACAATCACAAGGTCAGCTTTAGAAGTGGATTAAAAAGCATTTCATCCACTTCACACTCCAGGCTAACATTCTTCCTCTCCACTTTTAAAAAACTAAATGCAGAGACACATCTATATCTTCTGTCATAATATAGAAAACTTAAAAGGATTTCCACACAAAACAGCAGATCTAAATAAAACTTGTGTTATTCTTTCCTTTACTCCAAGCAAAGTCCTCTTTTCTCTATCACCTAATTTTACTCTGCAAAAATTCAGTGAACCTTCCTCTAAATAATTCTGATCGCCCTTTGAGTCTACAAGGTGGCATAAAAGGAAATAGGTACTGCTGTCTGCACAACTCTTCATTATTTGGCAGTCTAGCTTTCCACACATAGAATGAAATTCCTTGGCCATTACTTCTCAAACTGATGACACAAAGTTCAAGTTGTGGGTTAGGCGACTCAGAGATACACTTTGAAGACAGGAGGTTATAGATGTGACATGTCTGTCTCTCAAATGTCAGCTGTCTCCAGCGCAGGTCACTTCCCTCGCAACAAGAACTGCTTTTCCCAGGGCTCCTTACTCCATGCTCTCACCCCCACAGTGCCTGTTGTCAGGGCCAGAGGTATCACACCAAGCAGGGCAACTCAGGGCCTAACCTCGAGCTGCAGGTGAAGTTCAGTTTTCACAGCTGGCACAAAGATCCTGTGGCATGAAGTAAACCAATCCACCCTTGGGTAAGGACTTCTGGTAGTTGCATTATTTATAATGGTTTCACTTTTATTTACAGGAAGACTATCTGAACCTACTGATGCTGCAAGCATCTTAATAAATTACAGTCCCTTAGACAGGGGACCTTTAGGGCAAGTAAAAAAGAATATGTATAAAAGGCTTCTGTTCCATGTAGCTAAAAGAATCCAGTAGTGTCCTTTACCCAAAGACAAATTAACATATTACAGAGAGGCAGAGAAGCAGCAGTATCAACAATTACACTGGCCTGGTTTTGAAAACACGTGACTAGCAGAATTCAGGGCAAATTCCAATCTCATTATCTTGAAAAACACAATTAATGAGCCATCCTATAAAGATGGGCTTAATGCAGATACCTAAGTCCTCTTTACCTTTTCAACTCTAACACACATTTTTGTTTTCCACACCCTTTAAACAAGAGAAGTATCACGTTCATGAGAAGAAACTTGACTAGAAAAGCCATATGGGCTTGCCCGAGCTAACCAAGCATGTTTTGACTTCTGCTTACTCAAAGCAGGCATTAATGACGTCCAGATAGGACAAGTGAGGGAAGACAGAACACTCAGAAGTGCATCTGACACCAAAACCATCTTGATCAATTCAGTGAAGTACTTGAGCCCAAAAACACATTTCAGGGAAATAACTCCTGTTAGAACATTCTTTAACAGAAAAACATAAAACAACGTAACACTCCAGAGCCCTGAGCTTAGCTCAGCTGTGAACTCTGTGAACTCAGAATACAGAACCGGGAAGAGAATCCCATTGTCCTCTTGCCCACCCAGGAGGGGTCGTGCAGCACCCTTGGCGTGCAGCATCCTTGGCCTCCTTGGAACTGCACCACTCCAGCTGTGTGCCTGGTACGGATACTTGGCCTGCAGGGAAGAACGAAGCTTTTAAACCTTTGTGACCACCTTCTACTGACAGCACAACACCAGATCAATCAGGCCAGCTTAAGAAATCACCTCCAGCACTACTATGAGCTCTGGTGTTAAGCTCCTGATCAATCAGTGCCCTCACATCGTGCCACATTACTTCACTATAATGCAAATCAAGCATTTCAAGACAGTCCTTCAAGATAGCCTGAAAGGGAAATAATTTATGTGAGAGGCTATGACTCCCAAATCTTCCCAAGAAGCTCCACAATTATCCTGTTAATCTGAACATGCTGATGTCATCTCAAAGCATCCACACACAATGCTTCCATTACATAACTACCAAAAAAAAAACCCGAGAGGAAATACTTTTGCCGGATTTTTTTTTTAAACATTTGCTTACATAAAGCTGCATTTGCCTCTTACAGTACCACATATCATGTACTAACAACACACCACTCCATATTTCAGACTCCAGTAACGTTCCTTTACAGCACAGAAATAGTTACATTATGCTGAAGCTTGTTGAAGTGGCAATGAGAGGACACATCACATTCAACTCACTTTACAGCTCATGAATTATTGCATATTGTACCCGTATCTAGTTGTACCAATTAAGGAAAAATCCATGGGCAAAAAATCGATCCTGAAATTAAAGCATCATTCATATTAATCAAGAAACAGAGCAACATTCATGGTAATTTCCTCATTTTTCACTGCAGAAAGAAGCCATTAACACCCCCCTTAATGTGAAAACCACCACCATTTCCCCCATGCTCTGCCACGTTTTTGTTATTCCGACTACAGCTCCTGAGAGTTGCGACTGAAAGATCAGTGGCAACTTCTGTAGAGAACTCCAAAATGCATCAAGAGACACTGCACATCATCTCCAGACAGTTTCCACGCTTGGCTGGTTTGACTGACCACAGCCTCAAGTCCAGGCACTGAATTTCGTAGTTCCAACACGTAAGAGAAAAGCAAAGCACCACCTTCAGGATGCTCCACTGTTATTATTTCTTTTTTTTCCTTTTAGCAATTTACCTGACACTGCCTCCTTGCTGCAATCACTCAGACGAGTGTTTTATTGCATGTTAAAAGACAAGATATGTATTGAAAGTAGCAATTTTATTTGAGTTAAAATTATTTACAAAAACCCAAAGACATACTTCATGAAACTGGTACAAACTATTTTTCCTGCCGTTGGCTTTTGCTCCAAAGATCACAGCTGAGAAATACTGTATAAAATAAAAATAGGATTGGATTCAGAAAAGTACTCTACTGTTCTAATTTCCAATTGAGAGTATTTACACAAATATTTACAATGGAAAAAAGTTACTTTAAAACTTTAATTTGCAAGTTGGCCTCAAGTACCCTTTAATGCAGAGTTATTTGAGGGTCTAACACACAAAAATGCACTGCAGTTCACAGGGTGATTTCTCCCCCCACCCTCAAAAAAAGTATCTGCATTTGTCAGTGCTTGACAATTAGTTACATTTTAAAAAAACTGTTAAACACTGAGGTAAATCAATTCCCAAACAATTACCAGTGTAACAAAGAAAGGTAGTTGTCCCTGCTTTCCCCATCATCACATTTGGATTTTTTTCTTTTCTCTTGCCATCTCTCCACAGAAAACTACATAACCAAATTGAAATCCCATTATAAGCGAAAATCTCTAAAATCAGAAAACTAGATGGACAAAATATTTAATAATTTCCTCCTGATATATATAATTCATATAGAGCTTCTCCCTCTCTCTCAATACTGTTTTTGTTGGTTTGGGTTTTTTTTTCACTAAGGGGAATACAACCTCAAAAACTTTTCTAAGTTACACTGATACACTAAGTTTTAGAAGGTGATGAGAGAAAATGCAAAAAAGTATGACCAATATAAGATTTTTGCCGCTAATCAGTTACTTCCTTACAGAATTCCCAACAATCTGCATTATCAAAAATAGGAAGACATAGAAGGCAGCCACTGTATGTAAAAAATTTACAGCTGGCACTGATACAAAAGCACAAGTTCTTAACTTTATACATGGAGATAACACAAGATCTAAAAGCAGGTTAGATTTCCTGTTATTTCCCTCTCATTATACACAGAACTAATATTCTTATGGCTTCAAGTTTTACAAATTCAATGGAGTAACATGATGTAACTACCTATACAGGTATTCAAAAATGTCAGCGAAGCAGATCTCAGAACAGTCTGCAAATATTCAAGACCACCTTAATAAAAATAATTACCAATTCTGTTGGTCTGAATAGTGAGTGCAAGAAAAAAATTGCTAAAAAAAGTCATGTATTTTCTGGGATTCTTTGTTCCACTTCAGTCTTCAAACACAATGCTTTGCTGTGAACTAGACCTCAGACTGAACAAAATCTTAGCTATATCAGCAATTTAAGGCTTTGTGTTGTATGCATTTCAACTTTGTCATACTACAGAAGAATGAAATAGAAAGATTATGTCAGCTGGAAACATTAATCCCCATTGGTGTTTTAGCTTCTTTAAAATTCTTCCCCCCTAAAGCATCCAAATTCCTTGTATTGAACATTACAAAACACACCTTGAGTTATTCCTTGAAACAAATTAAATCAGCATTTCAAAGTTTTTGCTTATTAGAAGTGTAAACTACCCTGGGACTAAGTATCTTTTTTTAAATTTTTTTTTTCTTTATTTCATTTTAATTTTTAAACAGGGCACAACTTTTTACAGTTCCTATTTCTGTTGTGGATAACATACCCTCAAATGGCTTTGTGTGTGTATGGGCTGCATGCTTCCTGGAACTACAAAGCATTATGGTCTAGCAGGTTACAGTACATGGGCCACGGTAGTTTTAGAACTGAGAAATAGTTCAGCGACCTAATTTCAATCAAAACAGTATAAAAAATAAACTATCCAATCCTTGCCTCTTTGGATTCCAACAAATTTTAAATATAGACAGTAGTTAAAATCACAAAAGTATTTAAAAATTTATATTTTATGATTTTGGAATTATCTAGTAATAAAAAAGCAAGAGCAAATTAAACTCAAATAGGAGCGGTGCTGCTGTCCAGAACTTCTTTATTAGAACATTTGTTTGATACCTCAGTAGCTAAGCTGCCTTTGCACCTGGCTGGCATGAAACAGTGGCTCAACAGTAAACAGCAGTTGTACTATCAGCAGCAAGTTCTTCCCCTTGAAACTTGTCACGAACAAAGCAAGAAAAAAAGATAGGGAGGGTAAACCCTGCCGAAAATATTTAAATACTGCACTGCATCATAAACAGCAAGGTTTCTTTATTTACTTTCCTCAGAACCTTTTTCCCCTCATTTTTGATAGTTGCAGATTGATGTAGTAACTGTCTTTTAGAAAATGCTGAATGCGTGGTTAAGAGACCAGGTAGCCTTAAAAATCCGAACACGAATGACACAGATGAATGCTCTTGGTACATCCTTCAAGGACTTCTTTCATGACTTCTTCTTTTGTCTAAGGGTAGCTCCAGCATTAGAGTGCCTGCAGCGGAAGTTAAGTATCTAGCAGTGTTCCAAGTATTCAATCACCCTAGAGATAGATTTCTGGCCTGTAGTTCCAACAGCACACTGGAAATGGAACAGAAAACAGAAGTAACAAACACACATTTGTAACACCTTGTTAAAATATTTGAGAGCTATTCTAATTTCAGAATTTTAGTATTTAAAATTACGGATCAGTAAAAGCAACTAGGTCCAGGCAGACATTCAAAAGTATTTTCCTGACTAATCACAATATAATGACAGACAAAATTCTGACAGACAAATGGCTTTTCAGTATTTAAAAACAGAGTATCATGTGCTCTTATGAAGACACAAACTGAAAAATGTTAATGTTTCTAAAAATGTATGAAATATTAACAGAAAGCATAATTACAAAAATATCTACATAGATCACTTTAAAATATATATTACTTACAGTAAGGTTCATAAAACTGAGAAATTTTTTGAGCATTTCAGTCATTATCGAGAAGTCCCCTTCAGGTAAGTACTCCCTCACAGTAGTCACATTGATCTAAGAAATAAAAGAATCTTTTTTCACTGGGGAAATATTTTTCCAACACAGAACTATAGTACTCTGCATGTAAGATGCAGTAAGACAAGTATATTCACAAAATTATTAAAATGGCTTTTCCTGTCATCTTTATGATTTAAGTCTCTCAAGCAATATGCATGTTTACAGTTTTATGTTTCTAGAAAACAGTAATTGCTAAAATATTTTTGTTGTTCATTTGTTGGTTTTGGTCTTTTCCTTAAAAAACAGGAAAAAACAATGGACTATCGGGCCTTCTCAGGACCCACAACATTATCAAGAACTAAAAATGCAACCAGATCACTGCTCTGACATGGAGAGACTGTCCATTTACAACTGTTAAGAGTTGAGAATTACTGAACTTATTGACAATCTCACTCCAAATACTAAAATTGTATGGACACTAATCAGTCCAAAGGTACAGAAAGCACCTTAAAGACCATTTCTGCCACCACAGTACATTTAGATAAGCCTGGAGGCAGGTCTGAACCTCACTGAGCATTTATTTGACAGGAGACTTCATGAAGTTTTCAGCCATTAGAGTTACGTATTTTTAACTTCAGCTTTCTGATATGCATTTCCAATCTGAGACAATCATCTTGAACTAATATAGACACACACAATTTCATGTAATTTCAATGGAGGGAAAAAATAAAGCAGACTGATAAAGAATAAACAAGATTGATGGTAGCTTGGTTATTAAAACCACTGAGAAAGCACAGGCGTGCCAATTTTCCTTTGCCTTTCTGAAGCAAGTTTTTTTCTGGCTACAAATAAGGAGAGAGGTCAAAGAGGTTAAATATTCAACTCCAACTGTTTTTGAAACACACACTGATGTTCAGAAAATTTGTTTTGGATGGAGTATCTCTGGCAACTTTTCACAAAGCTGCACACATCAGTGTAGCTTCATCATTGTACTTGTTCACACTGAAGCCTAATTTAATAAACCCCTTTCAATACAGCAAATTATTACTTCACTAAAATTTATACTAGATATAAGAGCAATTTATTCCCTTACTGGACTCTCCTGGCAGAGACAGCCTAGAAGCAGAGCTGTGTATGAGGCCACAATGCAGTCTTCCATGTGCTTCCCAGCATGCTGAAGAGCTGTAAAAAGAGACAACCGAGTGTATTGTATTCTCTAAGCAGCTGCTGCCTTTTACTGCTTCAAATACAATCTTTCATTATCGCTTTCCAGAATTCTTTTTTCTCAAACAAAATGAGCTTTTGGACTGAGATTTCAGAGGCAGGAATCAGGAAGGACCCTACTTACTGACTCAGCAGCACATTCTCAACAAAGGAAATGGTCTTCATTCACTTTCAACTGATTCTGCAGGACAGTATTTTATTATTGGCCATTTCAATGTGCAAACTTTATGCTGAACACACCAAACTACCAAAGTAAATGTTCCACGTGATACTACAGGCCAGGAAGACTTCCCACCAAAGCAGTTTATAGAGTTAAGGACAGCAGATATAGCACTTTCTCTGCTGATGACTTAGCATTTTTTTGCAAACTACAAATAACTGCAGACACCAGTTATTGGAACTACAGAAAGAAGGAAGGATAGAAAGCAAGATTGGAGCAAGTAATATACCACTCCTACAAAAGACTAAAACACTATTAGTAGTAATACACTGCACCTACTATTAGAAGATTCAACATGAACTGGTCTTTCAGACCTGACACATTTTCCAGAGAAACTAGATCACAGTTTGGAGGTACTCAGTTCCTGGAATAAGCTACCACAGATGCAGCACATCAAGGCATTACACAGATACCTGACACACCAGTGATGGAATGCGAAGATATGGACACAAAGAAGATGGGGACAGAGGAGGCACACATGCAAATAGAGAGAGAAGGGGAAAAAAACCCCAACCCTTGAAAGTAGCTTGAAACAAGAATCCTGGGAAATAAAATTAAGGCAGGTAATTTACAAGGACTGTTTCAGAAGAACAAGGTCCCTAAAAAGGTTTTGGGTTTTTTGGGTCTCTTACTTGTTGGGGGGTTTTGTGTGTTTGTTTATTTTGGATTTTTTTAAGAAACTGATAAAAGGTACTATTAAAAAAAACAAAAAGTAGCATAACTTCTGCCACTTCTCATACTTCAGCTCTGAAGTCTGCAGCAGTTTCACCTGGAAATCTCAGCCCAAGAGACTGTGTGTAGATAGGAAGCAGAGGACAAGGTGGGACTTCACACAATCACACAGTTCTTTGCCTTTTCTGAGCTCATCACAGCCAGACAACGTACCTTTATTAAGATCTAGTTCTTCATCATCTTCTTCCTTCTTATCCTTCTCTTCAGTACTATCTGGCTTTTCTGTGGAGACCCACTGTATCTCCCCACTTGTCTCCTGCCATTCCCCACTCTGATCATGCTGAGCAGTAGGAGCTTCTTTAATCAACTCATCTGTCTGGCTCTCGGCCAGCTGTGCCGCTCGCTCACACTCCAGGAATAGCTAATGGGGAGAATTTCAGGACAATTTCCATTATAAATTATATCCTAAACACACTGAGTTAATATTGAAAAGGTTATTTCCAATCCACAATTCACCCCTTAATACAGTTAGTCTTCAATACTTTTCTTTACAATAGCCTTTTCTTCTTCAAAGGAAAATATAATTTGTCCCAACACCAGTGCTGTGCTCCACAGCAAGACTTCCCTCCCCAGTGCTGAGCCAGTTTCCAGGCTCCTCTTGGGCACTGTAAATGTTTAATGGCTTTCTTTGAGACATGGTTTGAAGACTAAAATTTGCCATAATTTCCTGCCCAACTTTGTTCTCTGCCAATTTTCATTTTCTTTTCATGCTAGCTACAATGCTCTTGTATTTCTTTGCTTTTACCTTGGTATGTAAAAAGAAAAAATATGAAGAAGGAATTTAAAAGGACTTGGCAAGAATGTGAATGAACCAGTCATTTCACATTATTCATTTATATCTTGTGAATTATTTTCCAAACCATACAACCACCACTTTTACATACTGCTGAGCTCTATACATGAAGATATTAAATATTATTATTTTTTGTTGCTGATTTTTTGGTTTGCTGCTGGACAGTTATTCCACATTGTTAAATAAAACTGTTAAACAGCATCCATAAAATTAACTCAATTGAAATAAAAAGTCTGTAATTTCCTTTTAAGTTTTTAATTTTAGTGGAACTCATTCACCAAAATTATTGGTGGATTTCTTTAATAAGCTAGTCAATACAGTATTTAAGAATGCTGTTTCACATCCATAATCATTACATCTGTATGTAAGAGAAAAGTAGCTTACAGGTTTGAAACAAAAGTTGAAGTAAACCATTTAGGAACAATAAAACTAGAAATAAATTGTTTAAGAACAAAAAAGCTTTATGGACCTAAGATCAGCCTTTGGACATCTGTAATAATGACACCACTGTCTTTTACCAGGAAAGCTGTTTCTGTAATAGACAGTACTGCTGAAGTAGAAATTGTAAGCAGCACTGTGCTGTATTACTCAAATATTAAACAAAAATCCTGACACATCTTCATTGTTGAGTTCTCCTTTCCCCCCGGACACACTGATACTGAGAAATCGTAGCTATTACAGGACAACCAGTTCTTACCTGCACTAAAGCCTGAACAGCATCAATCTGCCCCGTTATCTTCAGGCTCTCATCTCCTTCACCCGCACACAAGGAGTCGAAAGAACACGATGTCTCCATATTGACCAGACAGTGCCTGTTCCGGGCACTGTATTCCACCAGATTGATCAACAGACCCAAGCCCTGCAAGAATTGGAGAGTCAAAAAGGATTACACATGTCAAAAAAGACATTTTAGCAAAAAAAAAACAACAACAAACTAACCAGATAAATGTCTTCTTTAAGCCTTATGTTTCTGAGGATACATAACTTACTAACACACCCTTATGAAAACAGAGGGAACAGGATTTAAAGGATTACCTGGAAAAACAGAGGTCCCTGTACATGAGAACTTTTATGCAGACATCTCTGTTTTTCCAATTCTGAACATCAAAACATCTTTGGAGCTGAAAATTCATTTACAGGTTAGGGTTTCATGCATCCAGCCTTCAGATTATGTTCTTAAGAGATCCTTCACATACACAATTTCACTGTTGCTGTTTAGGCCACACTGATCCATTTTACATAAGGTGAGGTAAACCTGACAAAAGCTTTATCTTAAAAAATAACATCGTATTTCCCAAGTTGAAAAGATGTTAAGATGTTTCAAATGTAGTTATTCAGTCTTATTTAGCTAAATCTCTTCGTTCACCAAGTAGTGCACTTTTTTCCCATCAAACACAGGAAAAAACCCTCAAACCCACCAAATCCTTGCAGAAACTTTAAGTAGCTCATGAAGCATACACATATATGGTGAATGAAAACTGTAGAGGAAACTACTGGTTAATTTGGAATCAGAGTAGTTCAATGCACAAGAGGGGGGAAAATCATTTCCTGTTACTGTAACAAACACAATGACTTACCAGCACCCGAATATCAAATCTCTGTTCTTGAGGTAGGAACTTTGGAACCTGAAGCACACAATTCATTGCTGTGCCTATCAGACCATCTTGTTCACCTGTTTTTGTACTACCCCATTCTGTAAACAAAGAGAGTTCAGAAGGTCAATTTTAAAAATACTCATGTTCATAATAGTAAGCAGATTGATAAAAGCCTTTTGGTTCTAAGGACAAACCAGCCTCTCCCAGCCCAAGCACACACCTCAAACACTATACCTGCAATTACCCACCCAGCTTGCAAAGACAAATTACTGGTAGCTCTAAGCAAGCAGCTACCATACACAACTGCATCATTGCACTGTACATGGAAAAACCGTAAACAGTACAATAAAAGGTTTACATTAATGTTTTATTTGATGCAAAAAAACTGTCATACCATTATCATTTGTCAGGTTGAGTAAGACCCCAATGATGGCCCTCATACAGTCTTCCACTGCTTTACCCACATGGTTAGTTACATTCTGGTGAGGCAGAGACTTATTGTCTGGCAAACAGATACTGTCTTCAGCACGATTATAACGCTGGATTAACTCCTCACAATGCTGCAGTGCTCTGCAGGGAGAAGATGCAGAACAAAATTGTCTTCACAACATACAGAACATTCCACCTGTATACTTGTTGCACCAGAAAACAAGCTCAAACAGAGTTTATGTAGAATGTTTCTGATATTCAGATGCCCAGTCTGTAGGGACAGATAATGAACTTATCCCCTATAAAATCTTCTATAAGTTCAACTGAAACTGTGAAAACAAAAACCAGGAAAGCTTTGCGGCTTTGTGCTATATCAGCTTGGTATTTCAAAGAGCAGCAGATAATTTTCCTTCCCAGCTTCAATATTTGGTTTTACAAAAGATATCTTCTCTTCCTACAAACCCAGCCTCTCATCTGGTCATCAAGGCACAACATAATTCTGACAGTTAACTAAACGTGCTCTTGTTCTCTTCTCAGAGCTACTTCCATGCTGTAAGAAATGACACGTGACTTCCTAGTAGGCATGATTGTACTGCACAACATTAGCTTCATGTTAAACTCCCACACTGATTTCAATTACAAATAAAACTAGAAATGTAAAAAATATATATTGGTCTAAACAGCATATTAAACTGAAGTTTGTTTGGTTTTAATTTAAAAAATATCACAAATATCTAACCTACAACCACTAAATTATCTTTCCAATGAAATCTGGAAAGTCAAATTTTCAGCTTCATTTGTTCTGTTATGAAGAGCAATACAAGGGACAGACAGTCTGCACCAGCCAACTGAGACCTCACCTAGATTCATAAATGGGTTAGAGGTGTTTGTACAAGAATCTCTGCCAGGTAGAACAGCCAAGAACAAAATTTCAGTATTTTAATTTTCACTTACACTGTCAGTTCTGTTAGGCTCCCCTTCAGTAAACATATAAGCATAATGAAAACACAGTAAATAAATGCAGCTTCACAAACTGCCCTGTGTTCCTACTGACTTGGTGCAGATGGAGCTGAACCCACAGTTTGCAGCTTCTACAGAACGAACAGCAGCAGCACTAGACACTGGTAAGTCCGCAGGTACCTTCACCTTAATTAAGTTCAGCATTACTTAATGGAAAGCAGCAGTGGAAATTGTGGGGTTATTCCCCCCTAGAATCTTCTGGTATAACCTTCTATTTATTTTTTCCCCTATCACATGAAAGGTTGTGCCAATTTGTCCTTTACTTTTTTAGACTTACTTAGCTGAGGAGACTATGAGTTGTGAGTCTTTGTATGCTATCAGATAGCTCTGATTTTCTGGATTATGCACAGTTACCTAAAAAGAGAAGGAGAAAGTAATATTAAAAATAGGAGGGTTTTTTTTCCCCCTGAAAGAGAAGCATTCCCTTTCACTACTATCACACTTTATTCAGTTCCTCATTTCTTGGTTACTATCCAGTGTAAGCTTTAACTTCTCATTGTCCAGTATTTACTTGGAGTTTCATCTTATAGTAATTAATCACACAAAATTGTGGCACTAAAGACACAACCCCCTTACCTGACAGAGTAAGTACAGAAACCACGGGGAAGAATGTTTTGCCACAGCAGAACCTTGAGTCTACATCCTGGAACTACAGTATCCCAGGTGTGTACATAAAATACAATTATACATGTGATACTACTTGTAGGCCTTGACATCTCTCCCAAGTTTCTAAGGATCTTACTACAACACAAACCTTCCTGAAGTTCAAATTTGAATATTCTGTCACTAAACAAGGCTCCTCTAGTATTGCTTGGCAGTTCCATCTATCACATTTAAAAGCAAAAAATTGATCTGAAAGTTCTTCTCTTACCCTTAGGAAGGCATGTAATGAGAAGTTTTAAGCAGACACCCTGCAACAATTGTTTGTCTTTCTCAGCTTTTAGCTTCCATTTATACTATCTTTGCATCTTGTCCTTTTATTTTAGTGAAGAAAAGAAGTTACTCCTGTAGCTATTTGCCCTGTAACTTGGGTTTAAGGTGTTCAGTGAGACCCAATGACCTGTACTGTGATCCCAAATGTCACTTTCTGATATGTGAAGATGTGTTTCTAGAACATAATAATGCTCTTCTGCTTGCTTATGGTATCTCTGTTTTTACTGAGTAACACTAGTAACAAACACCAAACTCAGCAGAACAAGGCATTGTAGAGAGGCACACACTCACCATTCCTGTCAGTGAAGCTCTACAGAAGTACCACGTATTTTGATTCTGTTCAAAGTTCTCAAAGAAATTTTACCATCATCATTTACATGCTTAACTGATGACAGGACTACTTTGCCTCTCAGGGCAGTTTTCTCTTTCAGCACAGATGGTTCAAAGTAGCCATTCTTAAAATATGCATTGACTTCTTGCTTCTAAGAAAATACTGTCTCTGTAACGATCAGCTATTACTAAACACACACTGAAGAGTCAAACTCATGCCTTGAGAGCAATATCCATAAACAGCAGCTTTTTGTAGGAACTTCAGAAAAAGCACCATGTTATATTTAGTTATTCTTACCAAAAATAAACTTGGAATGTAGTACACACATATAGAATAGTAAAACAAATTTTCAAATATTCCAGAAACACTGATAAACATCAGAAAGTTAGTACAGTCTGAAAAACCTCAACATTATAGTGTTATAATGCAATGATATACTGAATGTAACACTGAAAAGATCTGCTTAAGAAGGGTTTTTAGAAATGCAATGTATCTGCTCATACTCACACTTTCTAAGACCCGTAAACACCTTTCTGCACCCCATAACGAAGCAACCAACTTCTCTTCATTTTCATCACTGCTTAGGTGATCCACACATTCTTTAACTAAACAGAAAAAGAAGTTGTTTTGCACTATCAGAAAGAGGTCTGCAAAAGCCAAGTGTACAAACTAACCAGCTATTCAGAGCTGCTATCAACCTTGTTTTACACTTTTCCACCTGCAATGAATGCCAGCAAACATGAAGACACAATCCGCATTTTTCATTTCTCCAAGTAAACCTAAAAAACGATCCTTAAAATTTTGGCTTCACAAGTTTGTGATTGTTGCTACAAATTACCTAGCCTTATATTTTATTTTCTCCTGACAAGGAAGAGATTTTCTAGCACATGAGTGTATTCCTTAACTGTAATGGATTGTTCTTCAGCAAAAAGATACAGTAAGCACACACTCCCCACACTTGACCAATCTGAGGCCATAACCTGAAACTGTGTGCAAGTTGAACTCCTTCATCCCTCCAATCGTGTTCTTCCTCTGCTTACTTAAGACCAAGCTTTATTCAGCTCAAGAATTCATTTTAGAAATGTCACTTTTCCTCCTGTGAGATGCTCAAAAAAACCTGAGGCATCTCTTTGAAAAAAATAATGAAAGCAAAACCTCCACCATTTTTTCTTGAAGGGCTGACTTCCTCTGGGATATTTAGTTAAAAAATACTAAGTCTGAATATAATTCTAGAAGACTGGAAAGGAGATTCTACTCTAGAGTAAGTGTGCTGTATTTGTGTGCCAAATAGACATGTGTAGCACAGTAATTGCTGTTCTAAGTTTAAGCCCTTTTGAATCTCACACTTTACATGCAACATTATACACAGTCTGTTTAACTTTAAAACTAATTTTAACTCCTCATGCAACAGATTAAGATCACTAATATTTCTCAATAGCTTGATATTGAATTGTGCAGTTTAACACAATTAAGAATTTTTCTACTTTTAATCACAGAAAATGAACATTACTAAAAGCAAACATCTGATTACAATTCGCTATTTTTTTACAATTTCAAAGCAGTATCTTCAATGTACCTTTATCTACAATATGATCCAGACCACCCAGAAGTCGCAGTTCTTCTTTAAACCAGTCCCCAGCTCGCTTTGAGGTGAGAGACAGTAACGTCTCCATTGCCAAATGCCCAGTCTGAAAGAGTGAGGAGGTGCTGGAATTAGTGACATCATCACAGGCAGCTGTAGCCAATACATCAAATCATATAAATTGTGACGATACCCAGACTTCAGGAAGGAAGATTTGGGAAGGGCTCTCCCCACGTGGGTGTGCCCTTCCAGCCTGCGCAGGGGATGTTTTAGTTGAGGCACGGCATGCACAGAACTGGCCCCACCCTTTAACTCCTGAGGTTCATCTGCCACAGCCGAGCGAGCTTGGACAGTGACAAGGAAGTCCTCAGGACTAGAACCTACAGCCCTCGGGATTGCCAGGAGGTCTCCCATCCAAGTACTGAGCAGGGCTGACCCTGCTGAGCTTCCAAGATCTGACAGGATCAGGTGTCAGGGTGTTACCAAGGGCATACAAATACACATATAAAAACCATAAAGTATAGATTCTGTGTAGAAGAACCACCAGAGGGAGCAAGAACAGACTGAAAAATAAGCGTATCTTAAAATAAAGGATGGCACTTAAAAAGGTACTTTGTATTTTCAAATTTTCCTCATTTCATTAATAACTTAGAAAACCCAGGCAGACTCCTTTCATTTTTTTCTTTTGTGGAAGAAAGAAATGGACAAATCATCCAGGCAGGAAAAAAACCAAGAAAAGCCAGATTGAACACAGCTCCTCTGTCTCCCAGATACTCTGGCTCTGCTGCTCTGCTGCTTGTAGAACAGATTTGCTTCCAACATAGGTATAGCATGGAAGGTAAACCCACAGAAAAAAGCAATTGAACTGAAATACTGTAGAAAATCTTACTCTATTTACTGATTCACTTTTCTTTTAAATAGAAGAGCACATATAGAAATTCAACTATAGCAAAGATAAGTTCACTCGCTGCAAAAGGAAGCAGAAGAGATTTTAGGTGACTATCCTAATTAATCCCCTGCAATGTCTTTAACCAAAACCAATACCATTTGTTAAGTCAAGATTGTAACTTATTTTTCCAAAGGCCTCCTAATAAAAGGCATATGTTAACAATAAAACATTTGTATACATATAGACTTACATTCATGCAAAAGCAACTAGTACAGATTTCTGTAACACCCAGAAAACACGCAGGCAAATGTGAACTACTATAAGCTTAATAAATTCATATAAATACAACAACGAAAGCTCAAAAAGCCGTAAGATCTCATTAAAACCAGCTGAGTTTCACCACTCTCAAGTTACCTTTCCTTCCTGGCATGTTGGATTTGCAGTGCTGCAAGGAGGGCTGGGCTTACTCTGAGCTGTGCAGCGTGTTCTGATACACCAGTTCAAACCTCAGTACATCCTGGAAATAACAGGACTCACCAGGCTTGAGCTCAGGTGATTTCCCTCACTTTACAGATCAAGCTTGAAAACACTAACATGGATACCTGAAATCATGCATAATCTAAACCTGACTGACAGAACCTGATTAAAAACTCTCCTTGGAGATCTTTCCCGCTACAAAGGATTTAGTTAGCTTCCTAAATACCTTCACTGTAAAAGCTCAAAGGCCACATATTTGAAATATGGTGATTAGTTTTCTGCCAAAGGGCAGTAAGAACTTCAAAAAACTCCCAGGAGAATATAACCTGGTATTTGTACTACTGGGCAGAAGAACCTTTTTTTTTAAATAAAAGCAACAATGAAACCTTGCAAACCTTTTGCTTTTGAAGAAAGTAATCCATTACATCCAATTTGTATGTCAATTACCACCAAATTTTAACACCAAAGGTTCAAAACATGGTTCCTTTAAGCTTTCAGCCTCATGCTGAGAGTGAAAACCAGAAAAACCTCTTTCATCATCTGGAAAGAGAAGTCACTTCTGAAGGTTTTTGTTATGGTGCAACAGGGAGGAGTTGGCTACAAGAATGAGCTACAGAGGGCTGTGCTGACTGAGGCAAGGGCCATTTACTAACATCAAGGCTCAGTTCTTCAGGTTTTATCGTCTTCTCTAAGACAGCTCAAAAAACCTGGAACAAATTCAACACACAGAAAACTCCTTTTCAATTTCTAGGTTTATGATTTTAATGTTAAGAGCAGGACCGTTTGAATACCTGTTTGAGTACTCAAAAATTAGCCCAACCTATTGTAGACAGTCAGTCACACAAACAACACGCTCTGTGGAAAGAGAGCCAGTACTGATCATCGTAGCTTGATTTGTGTGAGGTTCAAAGAAGTGAAGGTGTAATTGGTTAGGCACAAACTGGAGTACATCTGCTGTAATTCTCCTGTTTCTCAGTAGATATATCTGAGCTTGAAAAGGCAAAGATCTTCTCTTTACCTCCAGAAGATGTGCATTTTTGTCAGCATCTTCTGTCTGTCATCTGGCACGAAACAGAGATTACTTATTGTATGTCATGACAGAGCATGAAAGCAGCTTGATCTTCTACATATGAAGTTCATTATTGTCTCAACTTACCACTGCTACTATCTTAAATTGGAAGAGAACCTAATCATCTCATTTGGCTTGCAAATATTCTCTAAACACTATATAGTCTCTGCTTCTAGATGGTGCAGCTGGGAGGAAACCAGTTTCCATCTGCGACATCCTACAGTATTCAGTGCATGTACAGTAACAGCTCGAAATAAATTTAAGAAATAGAACTGCCTCAGAAAAAACCCAACACACAGGACAGCTGAAACTGATGGCCAGGATATTATTACTCTTCACTCAAACAGCTTCCTCATAACACAGAGTCCTTTTTGATAAACCCTCTCCCTTTAAAACCCACGCCTAAGAAAACACAAGAAGAGAATTACAGTTCATAAAAAGGCATGAGGCTAGATCAGATTATGAATATGAGAAAAGCTCAAGCAGGAGACAGTAGTCTTTGTGGCTGGATGCTTTAGCAATGAGGAACCTGTACCAGCTGTTCCATGTTAATAAAGGGAGCTGTCTTACATTTTACAGTGCAAGAGATATCCTGGCACTGACAAACTGTGTGCTATGTGAGCTGCCTTCAGTGCCAAAACAGCCCTAAACTCTGATTATACCAATTCCTTGATGATCACCAACTAGAGAACAAATTTCATTCTGTGGTGATGGCTTCAGACTCAAAGCTGAAAGTGGAGAATATAATCTCAAATTCATTCTTCCTTTGTAGATTTCCAAGGTCAGAAAATTAATGAGTCCCCTACCTGTCTGTTTCATACATTCACAAGAAACAAGCCTGAAATTGAAACTTGTAAATAATTCTGCATTGTCATCACAAACTGATTACCAAGATTAAGAATAATGTCATCAAGATTATCTTCCTCACCCCAAATTCAGTTCTTGCTATTGATACATAATACTGACTTTTCATACCAACTCAGCTATCTGTTCCACAGACAGAATTTGAAGCAAAAATCCCCAAAGTAAACCCTTCCTAAAGTGACACAAAAGTCACAACAGCCACAAAAGAAAATGCCAGCTCAACAAGGCACATCATCCTTTAGTCAACCGAATATGAAACACAATCTTAAGTGCAGATTACTGGCAGGAGTTGGAACATTACTTTCAGAGATAAAGCTCTAAAAAGCTCCCTTCATAAACAATAAATCAGAAGCTTCCCCTGCTGGGTGTAAGTATACGTGAAAAATGGCAAAAATCTAGTAAGACTCTTGAATCAAAAGAATTTTTTATCATCCTGTAGTACATTAAGATCATACCAACATCCACTATACTGAAATGTGAACAGCAAGACACATTACTAATTTTTGTCATTTATCACCACTCATCTAGTCAATCTGTCAATCAATTCTTTAAATATACTCTTTTAAAAAGCCTTGTAACTTGCCCCTTATTTTCTAAGCTAGCTTCATGAAACCAAAGCTAAATCTACTTTTAAACAGAAACAGTTCACTCTGCTGCAGCTGAAGGTATTTTCACAAAAAGCAAGTATGTTCGAGAAAGGGAAGAAAAAAAATTCTTCCACATCTATGGTGATCAACAGAGCACCCACTACACTTTGGGCAGAGAATAATCGGTTTCTGTAGGACAGACTGTTGGAGTTTTTATAAATGGGAAAACCTGCACGACATTTTTGATTTAAAACACTTATTTCCATGCACAAACCCCTATTTTTTTTGTGAAAGTACATATCAAATTTAGGCAAAGAAATGGGTCAAATCATCTAAGCATGGTCTTTAAACACATAGTTATTTAAAGTGCTACTTGTTTGGTAGTTGCTCCCTGTGACTCGCTGCCCGTAGCAGAGGCAGTGGATGCTCAGACAGCTGAAGAACACCATAACTTGATCCCACTAAGAGCCTTTTAAAAAGGAAATTTCAAACTGCAAGAAGAAAACACTTGCAGTGCAGTCATGTATACATCGAAGGCAGACAAACTGTCACAACAACTTTGCTGGGAATATGAAATTAAGGATGATGCTTTTACAAGTTCCATTTTATTAAGCATTCCACAACTGCCAAGGCTTTCCCATAAAAGCATGTTACCCACCGTGATGTTTTCGAGATCAAGATGTTTGTTGTGAACAGTTTCACAGAGTCTCCGAATTTTCTCCTTAATTTTATTCATGTCTTTTTCATTCAGCAGCTTGGCAGAAGAAGCATCTTGTTCCAATTCCAAAAGTCGTATCATCAGGTCTAGACTAGCTCTGTCTAAATCCATGTTCAAACGATCTCTGCTCAGGATGTACATCAGAGCTGCTGTACAAAGGGACAAATTCTTTGGGTGGGAGAGAAAGAAAGAAAAAGTTAGTTTTTATTAATCATTTTCAGCAGACCTTTTACCATTTTTAATAAACAAGCTGAAGATTCTTATTAAGAAAGAAAATGCCTGACAAATCCCAATCTACACGAGCACTCCCTGTACACAGATTCCTCCTAGCAAGTTACTAATGCCTTCTCCTAACAAATAAAACTGAGACAAAGTACTCAATATATTTACAAAATCCTAGTAAAAAAGCAGAGGTTTCTACTTTTGAGGGACTCAGTGCTGCAGACAGAATAAGAAACTACCTCCAGTAACAGTATTACAAAAGAGACAGATGGCAGGGGAACAAAGTGGAAAAGTACAGGGTACACAGCAAGGTGGGTGAACATTCTGGTTTGAGGGGATGAACAGGTGACAGCACCAGAAAATATACAGATCACAGGGACAGTGTCTGAAGGGAGCGGGGGCCACAGCCTGGTGACATAAACTACAATTCTGCAAAACAGATCTGTCAGTCAATAGTTTATCCAAACCTTTAGAGCATAAACACATTTTAGTTCCAGGGGAATTCTGCTATTTGGAAGTAGCAGAGCATAAATCAGCTTCCCCCCTGCACCGCTGCCCTCAGTCCTTAACGTGTGAATGTTATTATCCTGAGCACCTCTACCTTACAGAATTGGTGCAGAGGGACCTCTTACTGGCTAAAGAACACTTAATCCTCCTGCAAGAAGGAATTAAATTTTATCTTCACGAGGATTCAGAAAAGCAAAGGCAGAAGTTGTCTATGAGGAAGGGACACAGAAGACAGTGAAGAGAGAGAGCAAAGCTATCCATCCCCAGTGTTGAAAGTACAGCACTTGCACCAAGAGCACCGAGCTCCAAGTCATGGTAAAGAGGAAGAATGTTCCAGGGAACCCATTTGTTCTGGGCACAAAACTTTTAGAATCCTTTGACCACAAGTGGAGGAGAAGATAGCTAGGAGTGGGAGGGGTATGTGTGTCTCACAGAGTTCAGCTCTCAAGAGTCAAGATGCTGCATTCATCCATTGCAACTGTTTCTGCATAAGGTACATTAAAAACGGAAACAAACTAATTCTGGGATGTGAATGTTGTACAGCTCAACAGGAAAGAGCAGAAGTTCTGTGTCACAGCTGATTAATATCTTGTTTAGAGTTCATCCAACCACCTAAGCAATCATTAACTGCTGTTTATTTTAGAAGCAAGTAATGATCATACTTGGTCATTCTAAGCAGTATCAGCATTTTCAAGATAGGATTAGGCAGATGACAGTCTATCAAAAGCTATGTTAAAATTCCTTCCTGTCTGAGTCAAGGAAATCCTTAGGTGAATAAAGACTTTAATCTGATCAGCTACCAAAGATGCATTTGAAGTACTGAAGGAACGAAGCACAAGTTTCCAAATCTACATCTCCTTTTATGAATACAACCCTGAGACAGGGTTGTTGCTGTGAACATCACTATTCCAGCCTTTTATTGCTATTCCAGCCTTGTCAGATGTAAGACAGAAAGCAATCTATGCAATTTGTCTATACAGACAGGGTATATATTGTTCTCCCTTAGTTTTATTAACTTTCTCCAATAAGCCTTGCAATTCTGTAATTTTAATTATAGAAACTGTTTATTGTGATTTAGTTGTAGCTGGCTTATACTGTAAGAAATGTCACGTTTCTGGAAGACTCTGGAAGATTTGTTTCTTTCAGAATGACAGTGATTAAAGAGGACACAGGAGCACATGCATTTCAGAGAAACCAAAGGTTACTCTGCTAACCATTGTCCAGCTCATATGGGACATAAGAAACCAGCATCTATGAAGAACTATTTTCTACTGACCAGCATTATCTAGGTGAGTTTCCTGTTAACAAAAAAAGCCCAAACCTCCTAAAGGAGTTCCTATCAACTAGAAACTATGTAGCAGTTAACAGGGGGAAAATTTGTAATCTGGGTCTCTAATATTCAGGCATTTCAAGAAGCCAAGAGACTGTTCTTAGAATACTAATCAGAAATACTTGACAGATACTCCAAAGTCTAGTAAGGACAATCACTCATTTTGTAAAGCTCTATACCAAGCCCTTGCCTGTCCCAGGATTCCTTCTTTGCAACCCATCCAGCTTTGCATTATGCAGGGAGAAATCAATCTCCCTCCCTGTCAGCTCTGCCAACACCTCTCCAGACCTGCCACCCAGGTTTTCAAACACTTAAATGTGATCAGAAGGGACCAAGACATGATGCAG
Organism: Poliocrania exsul; assembly: GCA_035041345.1. Taxonomy (NCBI): domain Eukaryota; kingdom Metazoa; phylum Chordata; class Aves; order Passeriformes; family Thamnophilidae; genus Poliocrania; species Poliocrania exsul. The sequence goes on from JAWWLZ010000174.1 coordinate 8,251,659, forward strand.
AAGGTGTTGGGCTGCAGGACTGCTGGAAAAGCAAAAAGGAGAGGACTATCCCTGTGGAACAAGTACCAGGTTCCTGCCATAGCACAGGTACAGGAGGGACTGAAGCAAATAGGCCTCCAAATACTGATGGTGCAACAGGAAAATAGTGGTGTTGTCAAAGTAAGGACTTCAGATGTGGATGGTGCTTATAGCATTGAACAAACCTGCTTTAGCTTCATTCCAGAGATACAGGTTTTCCAAATCTGGTTTCTCTTAGTTCCTATAAGCAAGTTGGTTTCATGCTGAATAAAACAGCTCCACATTTTGCACTGATCTTCTGTAAACATTAAATTTACCACCCTGCCTGAAAGCCATCTCATGCCCTAAGATACAATACACAGGATTCCGAGCTGAGGAGGAGGGGAAAATTGTTAGCACAACTCATTTTTGAGCAGTATCCCAAGAAAACAAACAAAGCAGCCAAAGAACCCAATCCATCCCTCAAAATCCCTCCCTTACAGATTGCAGAAGTGTGGGGTTTTTTCGGGTGAGCTTCCCCCATCCCATTCTATTCCTCAAGATGCTTAAAACACATTCTGCTTCCAAATAAATGTAGAGAGAAGAAAAAAATTAAAATGAATAGGATTCGCTCCAGACAGAAATTTTATGGCATATCTAACTATGGATTTGCACTCCATACTTCTACAGAACTCAGGAAAACATCCTATTGGAACATACACTCCAGAAACAGCAGACCATTTACACCCACTCTCATCCTTGTCTTCTCTTGCTTGTTCTATTTATACTCCAGCTTGTGGGAACAGATGGTTATTTTCTAGGGTTCAGCACTACATTTAATGCACTTTTTTTTAAGTAATTCACATGCTGAAGGCATTACAAAACCACACTTCTGTGGTTTTTTAATACTAACAGCTATTATGAAAATATAGTTTTTATTTTAAAAAATTAATAAGACTTCAAAACCTTTACAGAGCAACACTGAAGAAACAAAGTCAATTAAAAACTTAAGCTTAAACACAAGTCTACAGGAAAAATTTGGAGGAACAAGTAATTTTCATGTGATTATTTTTGGGCATAGCTCAGTAAGATAGCTGCTTATTCTGTTTTCCTTGCGGGTTAAAGAAATGCCAACTGCCAATATGCAACTGCTATTTTATACTCCTTATGGAAGTGTTAAGAGTCCTCTCCACCCTCAGTCTATTCCATTGTATAGGAACAATGAATGCAGTATATGCTCATATTTGTTTCTATTAGCAATGTCATTGTGGCAGTTTTCCCATCTCCAAAATACTTGAAAGGAAATATTAACCAAATAATTGTGTGGTTTTCCCCTTGGTTCTTATTCACTGCAATGGATTTGAGTTATGTTTGCAAAGCCTAGTGTGATTAACTATTCCTGAGTTACTTTGAACTGAGATTTAGGGGAAAAATTCTATTCCTTTTGAAAAAAATAAAATTTTAGTGAAATAATTAGTGAATGAAAGGGTAGTCTAGAAAGACAGTGTGGTTATACAGAGAAGATCATATTGAAGCACATACTGTCAGTAGTCAGGGTATATTTATTAGTATTTATCAAGAGTAGTTTAATAAATCAGTATTTTCATAATACTGTAAACTCTGTACCACGAACATACTGTAACTATATTAAAACATCAGCTACCATTTTTTTTCCTTGACAAAAGGGAGCATTTCATCAAATATACTGGAAATAGTGAATATAATCAATGCCTTTTGCTACTGCAGACTAATAATAGCATGCAATTTCCTTTTGAACTGTATGTGCTAGTTCTTTGGAAAATGGAGGAATAATGGTAACTGTTAAAAGTCAGCCAAAAATACACCCAGCAAGCTTGTACACTTTCCAAGGAACTGTAGCTGTCCTCTGCCCATCTCCTGCAACTCAGTGGTGGCAACTGTCCTAAATAGCCTGACTGTACTTTATTTATTTCTAGTATCACTTGGCACTATTTTGACAGCTCACAAAATAATGAATTCATTGAACCTGGTGCCTATGTTTTACAGTTAGACACTGCTAATTTTTGGGTGAGATGGAAAATAAGCTATTATTCTAAATTGGTTATTTAAGACTCTACAGCTTTTCCCCCCACGTACAGTAAGATGTCCAATAGCATTTCTGAAATGTTTATTTGTGTGGGTTTGAAGTTTCATTCTGCATTGTATGTCATTCTTCTGGGGCTAGTATAGAAAATAATAAACCTGACTGGATATACAGATCTACCACCCATTTCAAGTAACATCTCTCATATGTTCAATTTTTGTAAAAATATCTCAAGGAATACCCCATTGATAAGAAGGAAAACCCAGATTGCTTCAGTTTAACTCTCAGCTCATGTCATCATAAGTAGTCAAAATTGACCTTTCCTAGCTTTCTCATAGACACTGCACACACTCAAGGCATCCTGCAACTGCAGTTACAGCAGTGCTTAAGGAGACAGGCACAAGACATGAAAAATTCCACACAACAGCTACAGAAAAGGTGATGATTCACCTACAAGCAAGTCTGAAGATGAGCACTCAGAACCACCTTTAAATATGAGGAAGGATTCCTTTCAAATGTATTGCATTTGAAAGAAATTCTAAATAAAACAATAAAACTTCGAAAAAAGTTTAAGAAATGACATAAAATAGCAATCCAAAGCACAGTCAGGTTTTCTTAATGATTCTTTACAACAATGAATTTTCAAACCCAGAAGAACATAAACAGCAGAAGAGGAATTTGTCATTGGAACACAGACGCTGTAATTTTTCCTTCCACTGGGACGTTCTCCAATGGAGCCACCGATCCCAGACGCACACGATGCTGGATGCTTGGCCTTGAACTATACCTACACAAAAGCCACGCACAGCAGAGCGGGATCAACAAACTCTCATGAAATAGGCAATGTATCCATACCTGGTGGTGCTGGGAATCATCCAGTGTTTTGAAAACCATGGCTACCATCCCGTGTGCTCTCAGATGCATTCGGAAGCTGGGCATGGCGCACTTTGTCGCCAAGCTGATTACACTGCAGGAAATCAATTCTGCATTAGAACAACTGAAATGGTCACACTCAAAAAAAGGCAGATAAACAAGTTCACAACACAGGACTGACCATATGCCCTGACAAACTGTCTTCTAAAATTTGTACAAGGCAAGTTTGCAATTGGTGAACAGAGCAGTGTTTCATTCAACAGTTGCTCATCAGCACTAAACTACGTCTGCTTGATTTTAAGCTGGGCTAAAAACAGGATTTGAAAGGGCACCTGAACTTGCTTCTCAGATGAAAAACAAAGAAGCTGAAAATTTCCAACAGTTAAACTGAAAGTAAAACACTCATGGATTAAGCAGGAAGCTCTCTGATTTAGAGACATGGGAGAGCTTATTATGGACCAAGGCATTATCACCACTTGTAACTGTCAACTTCCCCAGCCATCTGATGGTTATCTAATTGA
>JAWWLZ010000174.1:8257945-8274230 GCA_035041345.1 Poliocrania exsul
TGCCAGGGGACGGTCCCACTGAGACTCAAACTCAGGTCCTTGGGATTCAGAGTCCAGAGTGCTCTCCTTTACACCACAGGACCGCCCCTCAAGCTTGTAGTATCATAAAAAAATGCCACACAAAGAAGTGAGAGGCTGCCAGCCTCAAACAGGTACAGCAGGCTCTTGTAAATTCATGGCACTCTCTGTACACAGGCCTTACTCCTATTTGTGCTTTTAAATATTTGAGGAACAACCTATCACAGCACACAATACAGCAAAACCTGTAACAGGTAGGAGAGAACTTGAGATTAGGTCTAGAATAAGGTCTGACAGGTTTCCAGACATCTCAGGCAAGTATTACAGGTTTCTCCTAAACCTACTTTGCTGTATTAGTTTGAGGCTACTGTAAGCTTAAGTGTCAGCTTATCTTCAGATTACTACTTGGGCACAAATTCAGATATGAAGATAAGCTACAGAAAACGAGGCATACAGCAAAGACCTCCAAAGGGCAAATTCTAAATGTACAAGTGCCAATGCCAGTGGTCATTTACTTACCCTCAATCTCTCAGTAACATCATGTCCTTAATTTCCTTACATGGAAAATGAGAATATTTTTAAAATGTGACTGAAAAAATAGAATTAACATGCAGGCACAGAGGATGCATGAACTGTTACTCTCTCCAGGGGGCAGCTGGAGAGGAAGCCTTCTTGTGCATTGTACATTGACAGTCAAAACTAAAATGTAAGCCCAAAAAAGCTGCTGTATTAATGGAACAATCTTTACATTCTGCCTCTATTACTGTGTGGCATTTCAGTATTTGCTCACTTAAGCACCAGTGGCAAAATGCTAATAAACCACACTGAAAAGCTGGTTTGGAGCATACACTGGAGGACTCTGATCTTAGTCTGAACACAGGAGATCCACTCAAGGATCTCATCTAATGGCTGCCCCTACAAAGCCAACTCCCAGGAAGCTTGGATTGGCCATAAGATAAAGTAGTTGGCAAAAGAAGTTGGCATGCTGTGTGTTTCTCACCAGAAACCTGAGATAAATTTACCCCAATCTTCAGGTAACAAATGTCTTCAGAAATTAAAGAGGCAAGATCATTTGCACAGGAATTATCACTGAACATTTGGATCAAGCCTCATTTACCTTGTAATTTTTAACACATGTAATTTACACACATGTAAATCAAGGTTAAAAAAAGTGACTGAAGTAACTCCAGACATACATCTTAACATGAGGAGCAGATACAAACTCCCCTAACTGGTTTGTCCAGCCAAACCTCTGCCCTATTCCTAAATTAATGTTTTTATGATTCCATTTACAAGGTGTAAGTCAGAGAAGACAAAAAGTGCCTGAATGAATGAATGATCCAGTCATTTTCCTAGCCTGAAGAAGTTATATTCAAAGTCTGTCTGGGAAGACTCAGACAAAATCTGCCTTTAAGTCAGCTATCAAAGTACTTCACAAAAATCAGTAAGCAACAAAAGCTTCAGTTCAAATATAAGTAAATTGAGAAAGGGGTTTAAGAAAAATACAGGGCTGAAATTTCTGCTCTCTCAAACTCTACTAGAAATGGTTATTTTCAAATGGGTCATCTGCATTTTCCAGGCTTAATGTCCAAGGAAGGCTGTTCAGAGCACTGTGAAGAGGCAAGTTCAACCCACCAGGGATCAAAGAGGCAGTATCAGAACACCACACACAGAGGCAGAATTTAAAAAAAAATCATCTAAAGAAACAAAAACCCCACAACAAACTGGTGACAATAACAAAAGCTGAATACTTATCACTACAAAAATATCTACTGTATGATTTGCTGTTCTCAGGCAAGTACTGTCAGCAAGGCACCAAAAGAACTGAAGGTTACTGACAATGTACAAAGCTCTTTTAGCATAACCAGGAACAACTTCTATACACATAAGCCCAAGACCTGGATTCTCAAGGTCTCAAAAGAATTAAAAAACAATTACCTTGAGCCTTGAAACAAGCACTGACTTTTGAACAAAGAACTTCTAGAACAGTTTTCACCTCTTATCTATTTTTGTAGACATGTTTATATGCAGTATGTTCCTATCAGCATTTCTGACTGGACACACAAAATGTTGTTTCTTCCACAGTATCTAAAGACTCAAGTCAGCAATGACACCACTCCATCAGAAAGAAAAAATAAATGAACTATCTCTTTTGAAGTTTTTCCTTTTTGATCTGCATTTTGCTGATTCTATGGTCATTAGAAAGTTAATGCTAAGGGTTCTCTCAGAAGACAAAATGGTTAGAGCTTAACTTTGGCAAATGAGGGAACAACTTGCAGTATTTTTTTGTAACTGCATCTTGAAGTGATATGGAAGATTGCATGCTATGGCATTTTCAATGACATCTCTCTTCTATCAAATACCCAATGGCTCACATCACAAAGTGGACTTCATTCTGAATTACTGTGACATTACCAGATAGCAAGAAATTGTTTTTAAAAAAATAAAAATCAGTGAATCTTAGAAGGAAATTTAGTAAACTTGACAAAAAACAACAGCCTACTTACTGGGACACTGGGAGTTTTCAAAGCTGGTGGTGCTGGCAGAGCCTCTGATTCTGGCTGGTTCCAGTGTCTAGCATTATACACAGCTTTGGTGGGAGACTAAAAGATAAAAAGTTATTTTTTAAGTAAATTACCGATAGTCACTACACATTTCATAACCTACTGTAACACTAATACAGCTAAACAAGAAAAATGACCTTCATTTCTCCCCCTTCCGTATTGCCAGAAAGACAAGTTCTCAACATGATATATATCCAGGCAGACTTTGCAGTATCTGGAGGTTTTAAAGACATACAAACCCACTCAAAAGACAGAAGACATGATATGTACATATTTAAAGAATTTTTCAGTTGTTCTATCTTTTAAATATATTCAAAGGCAAAAGGTCTGCAACCTTCCTCTAGACAAAACCAGACAGCTCTTGGGGGAAAAAAGCATGTTAGCAAACACTCTGTCAGTAGAAATATGACTAGTTTAGAATCAAAATGCAGAGCTGACACAGACTTTGATACATCGAGGAATAGAAACACTCAAATGAAATGCCTTAATCCATATTAATAAATTAAGAAGCCTTTTCTTTTTGTCTTGCTCAAAAATATGTCAAGGCAAATCAAAATGCATCAAAATTTACTGTCCTTGAATTTCTGGTAAACATAATATAACTGTTAGAGAAAGTAAAGACAGAGCTTTATTTCTAGCATTTGAGTTTACCCATCTATTTGCATAATAATATTCCAGACTAATAAACCACGACAATTTACACAATAACCCAGCAAGTTATGTATGGAATAAACTGTATCATCACCTGCCTCTTCACAGCATTTATACAGCATTTTAATAATGAAAAAATAATTTAAGAAGATGTTGGGCAGTTAAAATATTTTTCTGTCAACATACTATATTTCAACTATTTAGCCCAAAGAGAGCTCCAGCACAGCCCCCAGAAGGGCTACGTGAGGCAAGCTCAGCAGCACCAGCCAAGAACTGAATGCCATTCCATGAAGCATAACAAGGGTTTGGCATGTTAAAACCTAGAAAGCAGATTTTGTAAGTCATGGGTGTCTGTATTACTGTAGAGTAAAACTCCACTGTGCTGCATCCTTTCATTCTTCACAAGAGAAAGCCCTAAGAAAATTTCAAGGAATATAAGCAGAATGAAAACTGCTATGAGTTTTCAGGGCCTGAAAGACCTGTCAAGCACTAAATCATTTTAGTTTCCAGACATGAGAAAAGCCTCTTTCCCTCCTACAGTGTGCTTGGACGTGCTCATGAGAAACAACTTAGATGGATTGTTAAATTACACTTTTAAAGTAGTGCTTATGCACCAATAGCAACATGCTACAGTAGTTATTATTTTAAGTTTCATCCATTTTTCCAAGGAAGCTCTTTTAAACAATACAGGTTCAGCTCAAAAAGTCAAACTGAGAAGTCTCACACTGCTACAGTTACAAGAGGACATCTGGGCCCAAAAATATGAAACTATGTCATACAGATCCTTATTTGAGAAAGTTAACTGATGAAAAATGGTTCTCTCTCTTCTCCTATATGTTTCAGGGCAGCGAACTTTTACTCAGAATCTTACTTGGGGTCTTCAATGAACAAAGGAAGAACAACTTAGTAACAAAGATTTATTTTTTTTTTAGCAAAGATGCAACCTTTCACAGATATCTGTAATGAAAAAAACACAGTATTTTTTAGGTACTTTTTTTTTCTCGAATTCCTCACAGCTGTTCTGCAATTTATCTCAGTGCATATTTAACATGGGAAGAGAGGGTGTAAGTTTCTGTGTGCTCTATCCTGGTCTATGGGATAACTCAAGGAAATCTCACACTCTGTCAAGTAACCTGCAAGAAGTTCAGCATATCATAGAATCACAGACTAGTTTGGGTTGGAAGGGACCTTAAAGATGCTCCAGTTCCAACTCCCCTGCCATGGGCAGAGACATCTTCCACTAGACCAGGTGGCTGAAAGACCTGTCAACCTGGCCTTGAACACTCCCAGCAATGGGGCATTCACAATTTCTCTGAGCAACCTGTTCCAGTGTCTCACAACTCTCTTGATAAAGAATTTCTTCCTAATACCTGATCTAAACCTGCTGTCTTTCAGTTTGAAGCCATTACCCCTTGTCCTGTTACTGCATATGCTTGTAAAAATTCCCTCTCCACTTTTCTTGCAGGGCTCTTTAGTTATTGGAAAGCTGCTCTAAGGTCTCCTTCGAGTCTTCTGTTCTCCAGGTTCAATAACCACAGCACTCTCAGCCTACCTTCATACTTGAGTCACCCCAGCCCTCTCTTCATCTTTGTGGCCTCCTTTGGACTCATTCCAACAGATCCATATTCTTCTTATGTTGGGGGGGCCAAAGCTGGATGCAGGACTCCACTTGGGGTCATGACAGCAGAGTGGAGGGGGAGAAGTAACTTTTTTCACCTGCTGGCCACAATTATGCAGCCAGGACACAGCTGGCGTTCTGGGCTGCAAGTGCACATTGCCAGCTCATGTCAAGCTTTCCAAGTTCTTCTCAGGGCTGCTCTCAATCCATTTTCCATCCAGCCTGTATATTTAATATCAGTTTCAGCTGATGCATAATAATTCTTAATCTTGCAGGGAAGCTTAACTACTAAAATTCTGACAGCAGTGTACTGCATTACAGCTGCCAGAAGTCCTGTTAGCGTATTCTTTATTAATAGTTCCAAATCTCAGTTATAGTCTCAAATAGTATTCTATCCCTGCTGAAAGGATACTAACATATTAATATTCCTGAATTTCCTGTCTGGGAGCTCCATGCTGCACAGAAGCTTCTCAGGTCTCTGCAACAGCAGTGTCAGGCTCAGCACATCCAGCAGCAAGATGCAGTGGGAGATGTGACCCACACAATGGGATACTATAGCCGTGGAATTCATTCAGCTCCGTGCAGAAACAATGAGGGCCCAGACCCATGCAGGCCTGCCCTGCTGCAAGATTCCCACCAAAATGGAAGAAGTTCTGGGGAAAAGCACACCATGCTTGGGACACAAAGCCTCTGCCTGTGCCCCACCTGCACAGTCCTTGTTCTTCAGGCCTTGTGCTCTGTGAAGAGCCAAGCACAGCCCCTGGCAGGCACACGGGGAGCAGTCACACATGAGCTGGTCTTGCCAAGGCAATGGCTGGGCTGTGCCCTTGCTGACCACGCAACAGGAGCACCTGCAGTCTTGGCTTTCCAAGTCCAGCACCTCTGCTGCACACACGTGTACATGGAGAGGAGGCACAGCCACAGAGAGCAAGTTCAGGGCTTTGGTAGGGAGTAGGAACAAAGCACACAAACAGCTGTGCCAGCATAACCAAAAGGGCCACACAGCATCAGAGTGTTTTCTTCAGCAGAGAGCAACAGCTGATGCGTAGGAAAGAGTTCAAGAGGGCAAACAGATAAAAACAAATTCTTTCTAAATACTCAGGCCTCAGAGGCTTCCAAAGATGGCATGCTTTTTATTTAACCGTCAAAAATGGGCTTTTCTTCCCTGATTTTCCTTAATCCCTCACTAAATCAAAAGCTAGGGCATCTCAAAGTGTTTTGTGACATGGCACTTTACAGCTAAGCATTACCAATGCAATACAGAAAAAAATGCTACAATTCATGTAAGAAAACAAGTAATACCACCAATAAATGCCTGCTCTGAGAAACAAGGACATCTTCATTTAATACTCCCCTTGTAATAGAATCACAGTATCTGGAAATAGTAAGAATTTTAAACCTCAAATACCTATGGAAGATTAGTTGTAGCCACCATCCCTTGCAGTGTCTTCCATTTTTAGATCAGAATTGATCTAAAAAGTCATCAGGCCTGTGATTCCATGCCTTCCCAGTACTATTTCCTTAGACAGAGACACTGCTCCGCAGCATCTCTGCCTCCTGTGATATGTGGTCAGTCTCACACCGACCACACCCAGCTCTACCACCAAACACACTTGCACAAATCCAACACTGCCTTCCAAAGAGATGTTCTAATCAGTTCCCAGACATTATACAGAGACTTTGGAGCCTCTTTTACAACTCACATGGACTTTGACATGGCAAATACATCCCTCCTTTACAGCCACCTCTTAAAGTAACCTTCACATTTTCCCTTGCAACACAAAACTCAAGATGAATTTCCCAAACAATTGTAAAGATGCTGTGCCAATACTGATCCCCCAGTAAGCACCGTGTAGACTTGCTCTGGATTACTGTGTGACAGGACTGAAGGCAGGAAAAGTATCAAAGATCATATGAATGCCAGTGAAGAAAGACTTTTCAGAAGTGTTTGATCACAAAAGCAAAGAGGTTGGTTTGTTTGGTTGTGGTGGTGTGTTTTTTAAGGCCACTCAAATGCTTGTGATGACAAGCTTCCCTGAAGAAGCAACACCGATATTCAAGCACAGTAATTTACAAAACAGACTTACCTTCTCAAAGACAAGAAATCCTTGCAATTATTCAAATAATGCAGATTTTCCTTTAATAATCTTTCTCTCAAGATTAACTGAGAATAGATGCAAGTGGAAGTACATCACTCCTTTGAATTCTGTGTTCTTAAGGCAAATAAATTCTGCAATATTAATCAGCTATAAGAGCTTCTGCTGAATAGCAGAACCGTTTCCTTTTTTCATATGTATAGAACTGACAGCTGCTCACACAGATACACGTCTGAAGGAGTGCAAATATTGCAGGGAGGGTATAAAGCATATGGTACTGTGGGACTCTGCATGTGGTTCTCTGGGGGTGAGTGGAGATGCAAAACCAGAACTAATGCCAGGGATATCACAAAATGCACAGAGCTGTCACTTTTATAAGATCATCTGCAAATGGCATCAACTATGGGTCATGCTTAACCTCCCATCCTTGAAAGCCTCAAAGCTGAAATTTTCAAGAGCTGGCACTCAGCACATACTGATGCAGCACTGCCTGCCATTCATAGATTAAGAATAGCAGAAAATAAGAGCCAGGGATGTGAGTCACACAGATGATACGAGCAAAACGAGAAAGACAGCATCTATTTGCAGGCAAGAACGCTTTCCAAGGTGGAAGACAATGGCAAAAGAAAACCCAACAACATATTTAACAGATATACTGATAAATGCATTATTTATATCTGAAGTGCATTCAGTAACACTGTATGCCAGATGCTTGTCAAAATTTGCAAGTTCCAAAAAAAAAAAAAAAAAAAAGAAAATACATGATTTACCACTCAGTATTCATAATCATTAAGAGTACTACTCTGTCCTGCATGTCTCACTTTGAACAGGAAAAGGGTAACAACCATGTTATGCAGCACAGAACTATTCATAACGGGCTGTTTCTTTTGGAAAGTGAAAGGAATGAACATCATTCAGGGCAATGAAAGAGAAATTACACTTCAAAACAGGAAGATGGAGTATCAATCCACCAAAGGCTGAGCCACGTGTCTAGAACAGAAAAAGAAGTTAAGTTGGATTGCAGTAAGAGAACAGTTTCCAACAGCAGTTTAAAACTAGAAGCAAATCTGGACCAAGTAATTCTTCCAGAGTTGAAAATATGAACCAAATTTCCATTATTTGGACCGCAGTAGCAAATTAGTGCCAATAAATCACTTCTGGGTGCCATGGGGCATTTAACTGTGAGATGATACACCATTTAAACACAAAACACATGCACACAAATAGCCAGACAACTACAAGCTGTTGTCAGACAAGGTTGAAGAGTATCAGCAGCAAACACAATGAACAGGGGAAAAGATATCAGTGCAGCTCTTCTTGCATCAAACTTGTGAAGAAACTGCAAAATGCCTTTTTTCCCCCCAAGGCTCAAAAGGAGGCCCACAGGCCACAGGACAATGGGTTAAACACCCAAGTGAAACATGAAAACTGAACCTGAAGGAACAGGATGGCTTGATAAACATGAGATTAATTCTTTAACAGAAATAGTTGATGGTGTTCTGTATGCTGCTTGCACTGGATATACTCAGACCTGGTCAGCTTGGAAGCAGAAGCCATATGGTGATGGTCACTAACTTGGCCTGAAAACTATGGAGAGCCTAATTGAAAGGGACAGGGTACCACAGTTTAAGCATATCAGCACAATACCAGAAACATCACAATTCCAAAAGAAAAAAAAACCTATATCCACCTGCAAGAAACTGTACTGGCAAAAACACATCCTAGTACAAATCATTCAGACAAAATTCCTGCCCTCTTGGTTGCCAAAGGCAGAGAGACACAGACACGTGTTTCCCCTGCCCCGATAATTCTAATCTCCCCAAAGTGTATCAATCTCCTAAGAGGAAAGCCCTCCAAAATTGCAACAGCAATGAAATTCCAGAGGTCACGTGGCTGGGGTGTGTGTACACCCACACAGAAGTGTTTCCATTTGGATCAGTAGAACACTGTCCAAATAAAGCTCCCAGATGTCCTCAGCTGCAACACTGGGTTTTCCATCATACCTGGTTCCTTTCCCATGCATCCAAACTTCCAGTCTCCTGAGAGCACCTACCTCATGCCAGCTGTTACTGGGCATTGCCTAAATCAACACAGAATAAAGCTAACTCAAAGGAAAAACTGCAGCATGTAATGAGGACACTGGGCCCTCAATACCAACCATTTCACCCCAAGACGTGCTCATGTTGCACTGTGCAATTATGTAATTGTACAGCAAGCCACAGAGCTGAGGGAACCAACCATGCTCATACAATACATGGGAGCTGTGAAGACAATTTTGCATATTCATCTGCATATAAATTAAGTTTCCACTGGCAAATGACACTGGTATATTTTAATCTCTTAGAGCATTTTTCCCATTTTAGAACTTCCTGCAGTAGTGGGGCCTTGTGCAATGTAACATTTATCCTACACAGCCTTCCTGCATTGCCAAATTACTAAAACACCGAGTTAATTACTGGGAACTACAAAACTGGGGAGGGGGGGGTGAGTGCAGGGAATATGAGGATGCAAGAGAGAATGTAGTTTCAAAAATATTTTAATGCATCTTTGCTTCTTGCCTAAGAGCTAATACCAGGAGGAGCTGGAAGTGTAAGATGCCAAGTTTTCACTGTGACATTAAATATTTTTCATCCAACTTGATTCTTCTACTTCCTGAAAAGCCTAATTACACAGAGAGAGAAGGATTTCCACACTTATTTTTCATTTGTTCCTCTTGCCTCTGTGAGGACTAAGCCTGTTACCTCCATGTTGCAGCACTTTGCATCCCCATCTTCTCAGGCAAAGCTGCTGCCGGCACTGAGGAGGAGAAGACACTTCTAAAAACGTTGCTACCACAGTTCTGCCTAACAGTTGCATATGGAGGACACAGGAGGAAGCAGTTTTGCCAGGCTGAAGGATCTCAGCTCAGCATCTACCAGAGCACACCCTCTTCCCACAGTTTAATACGGAGGAGTGGGAAGAAAGTAATTTTGATTAGAATCAAATGAGTATCTTGAAGTTAGGAGACCAACTCCTGGCATTTGTTACATCGCAACTGAATTCAGTAAAACTGCAGTGGCCACTTCACTCTTCAATTTAGGTGACTGATCTAAAAACCTGCCAGTCCTGATGAGTGTCCTGCTTACTAGCTTAAACATTATGAATTGGTTTTGGTCTACTTACATTAATTAAAAAAAAAAATCCCTAAATGGTAAGCACTTGAAAGCCAGTACTAAATAAATATGCTTACAGAAGAACTTGGTTTTGCAAAGGTTAAGTGAAACAATAGTATCAATATGAAGTTGTGTTTTTCAACAAATCATTTAATAAACAGATTTATTCATACCTTTTGTCTTACTTTATCATTTTTTAAAGTTGATTTTTATTCCAGCAATACAAAAGTTGCTCACAATACAGAAGTTGTTTCTAATTGGCTGGCACTTAGAACAGCTCATCTCTCATGCATCATTCCAAGAAACAGTATTTGTACAAAAACCCCACAAAACCCACTTCAATTCAGGACTGGGCAAACAATCTGCCAGAAGCTCCTACCAGCAAGTGAAAGGAATGTACTGCAGAAGCAGCAACGTGCAGTCACAGGTTGTCAGCTCTGCCCAGCACTGTTTGTCAGCTGCTGACAGACCAACCACGGGCTCAGAGCTGAACTGACACCAGGCAGAGATTCCACAGATTATTTCCATTGTCAACATTCAGCTTGGCTCCTCAACAGTCAAAACAGCGCATGCCAACTAATAACCTTTCCCATTAAAACCATGCAATTTTGACTTTCTAAATTAGGATGCAAATAGCAGCTTAGTTATCAGCAGTTTAATATCACTTAAAAAAATCCATTATTACAACTGCTCATCCTTTCAGTAGGACACTCTTTTCCTAAAAGTTATGCAACATGAAGACAAGCAGTTCTTTCTCCAGTTAGCTCTGGCCAGTCTGCTCTGATCCTATCAGTAAATGTCAGGACAGGGCTTTGACTGATAAGAGCAAAACTTTAGAATTATGATTCCACTGCTGTTTTTTTCAGGACTACTCACTTAAAATAAGCTACAGAAAAATTATTAAGCAAAACTACACAGGGCTGTGCACTCAGAGATTAATCTTCACATACTTTAAATCTATAAAGACAAAAAAATGAAGAAAAACCTTTAAAAATTTAATTCAGGGAAATGCTGATACATTTGCAGGCCAGCAAAAAGAAATGTTACTTGCAGGATGTCTTTGATAAACATCTCCTGTAAAGTGTAACACAAGCCAAGTGGAAAACTACAGACCAGGGCTCAGCCGGGTTTCTGTGCCCTCCCACGCACACGTCAGTGTCACATCAGCCCTGAGACTACTCAGCCAACCCAGAGCCAGGGATGGGTTTGTACTACTTTCATTTCAAAACACCTTCAAAGATCAGGTATAAGCATTTCATCTTGAACTTCCAAACAAATGATGTGGTCAAAATTAAGTGGGACTGATATTTATAGCTCCTTCCAGTCAGCACAAAGCACCAGTGGAAAAGGTTTCCATCAACCTATAAAAGATCTCATTTATACCCTTAAAACATGCATTACTGCAGGTTACATTTGCAAAATACAGCAAATCCTGTTAGGAACAACAGGATCACATATAAGTTTTATTTTCAAGTATTGATAGTTTCTCACAGTGCCTAAAATTTGTAACAGGAGTATGGCAACTGAAGGAAAATAACCTACTCATGGGAAAACCCCTGTCTATAGGACAAGAAAGACGTAATTAAATAACGAATTATGGACTGGCTGCAGATCAGACTTAAGAAAAAAACCACATTTCTTGGTAACTGGAAATAAGTGCTCTTTACAGAGTAGTGATTTAACATTTCTTTCCAATTGACCTGCCCAAAAGCTACACTAGGAAATCTTCCACACATTCCTGTACTTTGTTGAGTACAGAAGTTATTCTGAAAACTTGAAGAAAACATGCAAAGCAATACATAGTTATGGGGTTATAACTAGATCAACTTTTAATCCTGGATACCAAGTTCAGCAGCATTTGTTGTTTCAGCCATGTCTCAATTCAGCATTGATTTCATTCATGGATTTGACACTACTGTCATGACTAACTGTACCAATGTCACTTGATCAAAGCAGTGCATGTAATCCTGCTAACACCGGCTGTGTTTAGTGAGCATTTCTCAGTTGCAATGTTGACTTAACCAGGTTAAGACGACTTAATCTCTCTTCTTGGGTTCCTTAACTGAGTAGATACAATCGTTTACAGTCTCTCAGTGAACTGGACTGAGATTTATGTTAAATGTTTCCTTTTTAGAGAGTTGTTTTTATAGTAATACATAAGGTTGGGAAACTGAAGGAGCAAGAAAACAGAAACAAGCAGGTGGAGCAAAAGAAGAGCAAAAGCAGCAGCATCAAATGCTTCTGTCACTATTTTTGTTGTTTCATGCAAAACCAGCCCTTATAGTGGGTGGGGCTTTGTTAGTTTGGTGGGGTTTTTTGGTGGTTGCTTTTTAATGCATAATCCAAGATCTCAGCTTTTCGTGACAAATGCATTCCACACTAGTGGAGTAACTTTCAAGCAATGTCACTGTTAAAAGTACTGTTATCAAAATGTTCTCAGGCACAGCAGAGCAAGACAAGCACAGCCAGTAATAAAAGCAAAAAGCAGCCACTAAGGAGCACTGGGCTCTGACACAGTAGGTAAGCACAGACACCTGTCAGATAACAGCTAAACAGCAATAACAGCTAAAAATTTGATTTAGAATATCCCACTCAAACCTGGCATCATCTCAAACCCTCTGAGCCCTGTGCTGGGTGCCAAAAGGGACTGTCATGGTTTAACCCCAGCCAGTGAATAAGCCCCACCCCAACTCCCCCCCACAGTGGGATGGGGAGAGAATTGTAAAGGTAAAATTGAGAAAACTCATGGGATGAGATAAAAGACAGTTTAATAGGGAAAGCAAAAGCCATGAACACGAGTAAAACAAAACAAGGAATTCGTTCACCACTTCCCAGGGGCAGGCAGGTGTTCAGCCATCACCAAGAAAGCAGGGCCACGTCACACCTGGCAGTTACTGGGGAAGACAAACATCATCCCTCCAAATGTGTCCCCCCTCTTCTTCCCCAGCTTTTTATTTGGCTGTCATATGGTATCGGACATCCCTTAGGTGAGTTGGGGTCAGCTGTCCTGGCTGTGTTCCCTCTCAAGTCCTCCTGCACCCTCAATCCCCTCCCTGGTGGGATGGGGTGAGGAGCAGAAAGACTCTGTGTAAGTCCTGCTCAGCAGTAAGAAAAATACCCCTGAATTATCAATACTGTTTTCAGCACAAATCTAAAACATCCTCGTAACAGCTACTCTGAAGAAAATTAATTGTATCCCAGCTCAAACCAGGACACACAGGAAACCTGAGGGGCCCAAAGAAAACACCACAATAATCAGGTTAGTAGCAGAGATTTTTCCATACCTTTTCCTGTACAACCCAATGTGTGCACAGAAGGAGGAAAAAAGCACACTCACGTATTCCCACTCACTGTGTACATGTGGGAACACAGAGTCACAAACCAGACAGGTTTTCCACAGCTAAGACTTCAACAAGTGAATTTAGGAAAAATTGCTCCAGGCATAGAAATACAAGAGTAAGAAAAAACCTTAAGCTAACTTATATTCATTTCTAAGCTTTCAATTCTCATTCCAAAAGTGAATAGTTACGGGAAATACACATATTTTAACTGAAATCAGAAGTCATTAAACAGGGAATTAGCATTCAGGTTAGTTTTTACTTTGAACTGTAGTCCATCAATCACCAGTGTGGACTGACCATGCAGTGAGCACTTTCTCCTTCAATTAACCAATTGTAAAAAGCATGTTTCATACTCTCAAAAAACTTCAAGTATTTTATAGGTGCTAAATTGTATTCTGTCAATAACACCATGGCAGGTTCATGAGACATTCAGTGAAAAAGATAAATCAACATCTAATTCCAAAAGACTTGTTTCTAAAGTTCACCTACTCTAAGGCATAGGAAAAAAAACCTGATACAGTATTCATCTAATTAAAATTTCATGCTACTTTGAGAAAACAGAAGACTGCTTCTGGTTGTGCCTACTTGAGAGCAACAGTGCTTTTCTTCCTCTTATACCTCCTTTGTCCCACTTCATGTAACTCCATAAGTCTTCCCATGTGCCTCAGCAGCCCTGAAGAGCAGTAACAGAAGGATTATAGTTCCCCCCCTTCCCTGGCTGAAAGGCTCCCACACCTTTTAACTCTCATTTGCAACTCTATCTACATTCTTACCTTGAAATATTCCAAGGTAATGAGTATTCACCATGTCTAGGTTGGCTTCCTACAGCCCCAGGCAGAACTAAGATGAGCACAGAGCTGCAGGTCACTCCTTATTTACATTTTGATTTTTAGAAGCAGATGGGCCATCCCAGAAAATCTGCTGTTCAGAGGACTTGGTGGTCCTTAATGACAACACACACACTGAACTGACACAAAACACTAAGTACAATCACCAGTTTCTAGGGCTGATCCATCAAAACAAGTTTGGTGGTAGACTAGTTCTCTTTTTTTTAAAGTTGTGTTTTTCCAGGTTCCCATTTAGAGACAGGTATTTTGCATAAGATCACTGGAAACCACTTCACAGTATTCCTACAAAAACCTACTCTCCTCATTTCCTGACTCTAGCTAAAATCTGCTGTGAGAGGAGAAGGAACAAGAAATCTCATTTTTAAGGCTTTAGTCTGAGTAAATTTGGACAAAAAATTTCTTGTCTACCTTAGAGATTTTTGCCTGATAATAGAGAATTAGCTTCATCTGTAGAAGAGGAACCAAGCTCAAAGGGGCCAGCAGGTGGGCGTATCCAGAGTTCCCAAACTTACATGCCAGAGCAAGAGTCACCCAACCAGTTGAATTAAAATTGTAACCAGCTGCAAACAAACTTTTGCAGATGTTACTCATGTATGCTTCCCACCCATAATTTGCAAGTCAAGTAATGCCAATATTTATGTACTGTAAGTACATAATTATGTTGCTATGGAACCCAACACTCTCCTGTAACTCAGGCTCAGGATAAAGAGGTTTAATTCACTTAAAGGCACGATTCTGGTTAAGGCTTTGCATACCGATCATAACGTGTGGCCTCTGCAACCAGTCAGTGATTTCAGAGAGTCTCTTTACGGTATAAGCAATGTCTAAAAACACTGTTATTCACTAGGTCAATAATATCTGTAATATTTCATTACACAGATACTCCAAGTTTCAAGAACTGAACTTTGCATTAGAGGACAATGGTCAGGTTTCAAAAGCACAAAAACTGGTGACAGTCCTACTGACCATGAAATGGAAAAACAGTTGAGCTTTCTGGATCCACTGAAGTTTAACAGTACTCCCTGTCACTTCCTGAGCAACAGAGCTGTTTACTTGGCAGCTCAGTCTGATGCAAAGTGTCACACCTCTAACATAACCACCTAGAAGAAAGTAACTAATGCTGTATCTGCTGGTTCCTACGAGAAAAAAAATAGTGCTGGGACAGTAAAGAAGTTCCAGAGATTTTTTTTTTAAGATCTTTTAGTTATTATGGTCAGGCTGATACTTTCAGGTTTTTTTTTTCTTCATTCCCCAAATGAAAATTCCCTTAAGATACAACTGAGATTAAGAGTCTATATCTATAGTTTAGGAAGATAATTATAGCACCTCTAATTACCATCAGAACAAGCTTTACAAGCTTTTTTAGTAACTCCATGTAACAGCTGTATGATTAGAGAACATTAAAGTTTAAAATCTGAATCTAAATTACAGTAATTTCTACTTCTAGGTCCATTATATCGTTACAGGGTCAAAAAGGCTGTTTAATTCTCACCTTTCCCACTTGAATTAAGTTTATACCCAACTGAGAATTTTCTAGATTTAAAATAATTTTCTCTTATACAGTATGACACTCCTTTTCCCCCTCCCATAACTTCAGATACATACATTCAAAATTAATTAAAAATATTTTCACATAAACCCTCAAGTATTTAGGGAATAAAAATTAAACAAGAAACACATGAAATGCTATTATAGAGTAAGATTTGAAGCATATAAATATTTAAATGTTAAAAATATATTCTGTATTTACCAGAACACCCACAGCTGTTTTATGCTGTTAAAAATACAGCAAGAAAAGATTCAGTTAAATTTATACTTCTGTACTTCTGTTTTTCTGTCTACTGTTACATGCTCTCTGAAAAGAAACTTATTAAAAATTGATTCTTAAATCAGCAGAAGCTGAGGAATTCTTCAAGAAAATGATTTCAGTTCTGAAAAGCCCCTCCTCACTTATCTGGCTCTGGAGGCAAGAGCTTCCCATTCTGTCCAAAGCTAAA
>JAWWLZ010000174.1:8280904-8294795 GCA_035041345.1 Poliocrania exsul
ATTTTACTCCTGTGTGTGAGTGCACACACACACCCCCACCCCACCTGTGCAGAGTATGGAGATACCTGAAAACTGAAAACAAGAGCAGAAACACATGAATATGCAGAGGGTCTCCCAAAGCCCGTTTATCTCACTGGCACTCCATATGGGTCCCCACAGCCTCTCCCAAGCTGTGCACCCTGAGATAAGATGGAACTCAAGAAAGGTCCCACCTGCTTACCAACAGAGACAAAACACAGAGACATTTCACATCTCCTCAGAGCTACTTAAATTTCTGCACTCAGCTTCATAATTCCGGGTTGACGCGGAGCTTCTGTGGGATGATATTGGCCTTCCAGGCACAGACACTGTATGCTCAACACACGAGTAAACAAGAATCTTCTGTTCAAAAAGAAAAAATTCTCTACCTCTGGCAAGAGATCAAGGGGTATAAAGTATACTTCAAGATAGATATGAAACAGCAAACAGGACCACAGCAGAAATAAGTGAATTTAACTGTTAGCTTTCCAAATCAGCAGTATTGCCCAACAAACTCCTGGGTATACTGCAGAAAAAACAAAATATTACAGCCAATTAAAACTAAGTGGTAAATATGTTTTCCGTAACAGTTCTACTTACCTGCATTAGTACTGAGCTGGCTGTCCTGGGAACAGTTTTCATTGCCATCAGAGGTTGACTGTAGTGAAGAAGATGGTACAGTTCTACTTCTTTTTTTGTTAGCCTTCCTTTCTGCTACCTGCCACTCTTCATCTTCATCCTCGCTTTCACTTAAGTCATCAAACCCAAAGTACTTGATTTTGTAATTGGAACTCCCAGAACTTCTAGAGGCGCCTTCATCTCCCCCTCCCTCATCTTGATCATCAAACCCAAAAAACTCTAATTTGACATCCTTTTTGGATTTGGTATTGCTCGGTCGGAACCTGGTTGTGGTTTTTGCTGTAGCCATGTCTGCTTTTTTCCGTAGGCGCCCGGCTTCTCCCAGGTCAGTCGGGGCTGCCGTGGTGAACTCATCGATGCGCTCCATGGTGTCCTGTATCGTGACGTTACAAACTGACAAGCAAGATGGATGAAGAACAGTGTAGTCTCTAGTCCGTCCAACCGTCCCTCTAAAACTGGTCCCACTACTTAAAGAAACTTTTTTTCCTGCGTTCAGACCATCATTATTGGACTCATTGTTTGCTTTGGATAAAGACTGACTAGTGCCATCCATCAGCTTGTCAAAATTTGTTGTCCCCTGCAGTTTTGCTTTGTTGGATCGACAATATGTCCTACAGTTGCTTGGCCTAGGAATAGTTTGCACAAGTTCTTCACTAATGGCTTCCTTTGGATTTTCAGTATCTTCTTTATCACCCTCCTCATCCTTGCTCTTCATCTCTGAGAGATGTTCATTGTCAAAAGCTAATATATACTCTCCAGTTCTGGTGTCTTCAGTTTCATCCTCCCATTCGTACAAGTGAGTTCTTAATGGCCCCTTTGTCTGAGATGTTTCTGATGAAGAGTCTGTTGTTTTTCCGATGTGGGAGTCCCAAGAATCAGGGAAGTCCTTGACTTCAACGTTGCATCCAGACGTGTCTGTAGTCTCAGCATTGGTTTTGTTACTGTCTTCAGCATTCGCATAGATGAAATGACTGTTCTCATTATCTTCATTCAAATTCTGGATTTTATCTACAAGAAGAGATAAATTTATTACTAAAATGCAGTATCAAGAAATAGTCACTTGTGGGCAACTTTGAAAAGTCACGATATAATAACAAATATTCAGTGATCAATGACAAAAACATTTAAGAGGTTTTTATCCACCTGGTTTATACTTTTTAAGCCCTCCAGCTGAAAGTTTTTGCTATAATAAAGTTTTCTCACAACTTCTCGCAAACAAGTATTCAAAGTAATCATCACTTTGAAAACATGCACATCATAAAAAAGACAGTGGCAAAGCCTAAACACAACCACTTATTTACCTAGGCCAGCTACACAAAAAAAGGGAAAGTCTGCAGTGAAATTTTCAGAGAAGACAATTACCAATGTTTTACACACAAGGGACTTCCAGGGAACATCCAGAGATAAAGAAACTACAAAGCATTTTCTAATCATATAAGAAAAAAATTTCCTTCCTGTACACAGGTTACAAGACCTTTTTATTTTATTCTTATGTAAACATACTCCCCCAAAATCCTCACTTACAACAAACTATTTCAGCTACACTTGTTTCAAATGGAAGTTTTGTGATACATAGATTTTAGTGTGTGACTCACTTCAGATGTACTTTAAGCGCTTTTAACTTTTACACAGAACTCGAAAAAACAGGTAATATCATTAGAGACAAAAACATCTTGGCTACAGCTGCATATTCATTTTTAACAGTACAAGATGTATTTGAGTAGCCCACTGTAGTCAGGAAAGGAAAGGCACAGGCAGTAGTTTACAGCTGCTCCCTCACATATTCCTGGCATAAGAATTAGAAAGTAGTGAGGAAGAAATGGAAAGAAAGGAAAATGGAGAGAAATGGAAGAAGTGAAAAGCATGGGCCACAGAACCTACTGATGAAGTTCAAAAAATTTGCTGAAAATTAACTTATAATTCCCTGCTGAACACAGTAACTGCACAGCTGCTAAAACACACCTAAGTAATCCACTAATATATCTGTACAACAATGTTACAGTCCCTGGTACGAACTGTATCCTAAGTTTTGATCCATGGCACACAATTTCAGCAACTGTTACTTTATTTTGCTGCTTCAAATGAAAATATTTGGACTTCCCCAAGCAATACAGAAAATGCAATTCTCATCAATTTTACATTGTACAAACTCTGAAATGCAGGTTTCTATAATTAATTTCTACCTCTCTGAAGAGTTGCTACTAAAAATTAGTCTTGCACCTCTCTAACCTTACACTGTCCAAAAGAACAAATTCCTTTTTAAGAAGGCAGTTTGTGTAAAGTTTGTTTCCAGCCAACCAGCATCCACACAATAGCAATGCCAGTACTAAATGTTTCACCTGTTGCCCCCTAAACTGGCAGAGAAGTCATTCCCTTTGTTTTCCATGAATTCCAACAAAAGCTCAGTGGATTTGGTGACAGTTTCAGGATGACTGCACCTGTCATACTCTGTTGTTGACCTCACACATACACAAAGATCCCCAGCAATACAAGTGTGTTTTTTCAGAAAATAAGAATTTCTTGGAATCTTCTGAGACAGTATTACCAAACGCTGGAACCAAAGTGTCTGCCATTACTACTGGTACTCACTGAACTGGCTGCCTGGGCCAGGAGAAGCAAGGTAAGCCTGACTGGAATGCAGAAGACCCTGGTGTACATGACATGATAAACTGAAGAAACAGAAACAACTGGGACAGGGAGAAGTGAAAACAAAGATGCTGAAAGAGAACATGCTTATAAGACACATCTGCAGAATTCTACAGCAGTAAAAGAGGCTCCACTGGCAGAATGCAACCCCTAAGGTTCACATTGTATGGCCAGACTTCATGAACAAAGGTTTGGGAAGGGCTCTCCCCACATGGTGTGCCCTTCCAGCCTGCACAGTGGAATTTTTAGGTGAGGCTCAGCATGCACAGAACTGGCCCCACCATTTAAGTCCTAAGGTCCATCTGCCACAGCCAAGCAAGCTTGGACAGTGACAGTGAAGTCCTCGGGACTGTCACAGCCCCCAGTACTGACCGGGGCTGACCCTGCTGAGCATCCGAGATCTGACGGGATGGGATGGCAGGGAGGCTTGAACTGCCAGGGGATGGTCCCCACTGAGACTCGAACTCAGGTCCTTGGGATTCAGAGTCCAGAGTGCTCTCCTTTACACCACTGGAACGCCCAAGGTCACAGTACCCAAGGGTCACATTATGTAGGCAGCAAATGCTTCCTAAACTCGCCAGTAACACAAAGGTTTGAGCATCCCTTTAGCACTAGTCCTGCCTGCACTAAACTGCATCAGCTTCCACTCACCCAGATGGCCCAGACGTTTCACAGCAGT
Source organism: Poliocrania exsul (assembly GCA_035041345.1). Taxonomy (NCBI): domain Eukaryota; kingdom Metazoa; phylum Chordata; class Aves; order Passeriformes; family Thamnophilidae; genus Poliocrania; species Poliocrania exsul. The sequence continues at coordinate 8,284,887 of JAWWLZ010000174.1, forward strand.
GACCTGACAAGGGAAGTGAGGTATCAGCAGTGTACCAGGGACTGACTTTTGCTCATTTGTTTTCAAATTAAAACAGCAGCATCTAAATGCCATACTTTGCAAATACAGTTTATGGAAGAACTTCAAAGTACAAGCTGAAAATTCTAGTAAAAGAAATGACTACCAAATCTAGTTTTGCAGGAAATTGTTTTAATCCTAGATAAATTTCCTCAGGGAGCCAGGGCAAGTAATACCTCACAAATGGCATCTAAGTTTTCTGGAGTCCAGCTGAGCTCTCTCACAGAAGTACACGTGCTGAGTTAGTGATAAAGAAAGCTCCTTACAGAATATATGAAATGCAAAACTAAATTCCTCAAAGAACAAGGAAATCCACCCATGTCATCTCAGTGATGGAATCTTGGTTAATTTTTTTCAGTATCAATATGTTAGACAAGAAATCTTGTTAGTTCCATTTCAACCTGATGGTTGTGATAATGCAAGAGGCCCAACTAAAATGAATTTCTGTAATCAAGGATTGAGTTTGACAGTGTACCTTTCCCCCCATATGTTTAATGTTATTGTGCAGCTGAAGACTACCATAACACTCAGCATGAAAAATAGCTAATTGAAGTAATTTCTGGACTTTCTTGCTAAAATACACTATTTTGCAGCCTCTATTCCATTACTGTTCCATATCTGAGTGCATATTTACTTGAGTTAATAATGTCTAAGCAATGCTAAAATAAGAACATTTAATATTTGGCTATCTTGGCTCACTAAACAATGCTGAATTGTTAGGAAGCAGTGTCAGTATGCACATCTGGAAAAGGAATAGTTTTCCCATCCTAGGAAAGTCCAGCATCTTAAAAGAGCTGCATTTTATGCCAGGACCAAATCAAATCTCATCTTCCCAGGAAAGGAATAGAATCTATGTGTGCATACATGCATTACAACAACCCATGGGTCAAATAATTCAGGAATCTGTTTTGAGATGGATTTTATTCTACATTGCCTTTGTTTGAATCCTTATGATCTCAGCTACAGTCTGTTCTGTCAAGCAGGAAAGATCATCAACACATCAAGCCTTGAAAAGCAACTGAAGAGGTCAAAGCTGATACACATCAGCAGCATTGATGAAAATTTAATGGAAAAAATTATCAAGGAATCTGCCTCCAAAGAAACACTAATCAACTACTCTGAAGAATTTTAGTTTATTGGGGGTTTTTTACACTCTGCTGCTAACAGATCACAAAAATCATGATTACCCCACAATAAATAATTCCACATATGTTCTCTTAAAACTCCAGGGTTTTTATCTTGCAAAAAGCAAAGATATTCAAGGAGTACATATTTAACTCTTTCACTTCAGACCAGTTCATCTAAAACACTCCTTTAATTCTTCTGCCCATTCATCAGTTCTGACAGTGTTCAGCAGTTGAAGCCACTTTGTTATTTCATGCCCTTGGCCAGGAATTTTCCCCTGTCAATAGCCAAGAGCTAAAGCCATCATCTATTAGGCCACAGTAAGAAATATGATTCTTGTGACACATTAAGATGATGTTTTTATTTTAAAACGTTTTTCCAACATGCATTAGATAGTTCACCATGGAATAATAAAGTCAAACAGATATTTTCATTAAGAGTGAATTTTAGTTAATTTTGATAATGCAGTTACACAGAGAAAAACTATTCTACAAATTGTACTAGAATAAATTGGAAGGTGCTAAAATTAGCCAATATTTGTAGGACTCGGAGCAAGCAACACAGTCCCATCTAGCTGTCTGTGACCTATTAAGGTAACATTCTACTCTTATTGCAGCAGCCTCATTTGGACAAACTAAAACATCAGCTGAGAGATGCATCATGGCAAGAACAATCCCACTTCCCATCTACTTTCTATGCTTCTTTTTTTGCACTTGCTGTACTGAGGTTGCTACTTTTTTTCTTCCCTGAGTAGCTCCTATTCCCATCTCTAATTTCACACCTGCCCAACCCACATCTGCCCTTCTTCTCATGCTTGTTTGAAACAACCCAAAACCAAGGAAACTGTATGTATGTATGTATGCCCAGACTTCGAGAAGGAAGATTTGGGCAGGGCTCTCCCCAAGTGGGTGAGCCCTTCCAGCCTGCACAGTGGATTTTTTAGGTGAGGCTCAGCATGCACAGAACTGGCCCCACCATTTAAGTCCCAAGGTCCATTTGCCATGGCCGAGAGAGCTTGGACAGTGACAGTGAAGTCCTTGGGACTGTCACAGCCCCCGGTACTGACCGGGGCTGACCCTGCTGAGCATCCGAGATCTGACGGGATGGGATGGCAGGGAGGGATTGAACTGCCAGGGGATGGTCCCCACTGAGACTCAAACTCAGGTCCTTGGGATTCAGAGCCCAAAGTACTCTCTGCCAGTTGTTAATTGCTCAATGCCAGTCTCCACCACCTTTATGACAACCACCAAAAATACAGAGGTGCTTCATGACATTAGTACACCTGACAGTAAGTGACATCAGATCAGACTGAGTTACAGCAGGAGCACCTCACATGTGGCACTTCCAGCCTGGAATTCCCTGTTTCTCTTTATCTGTACATGTGAGTGAGATCACTTTCTCAGGTCAGCGCAGCTGACTAATAAATAAGAAATCCATTCTATCACAGTCAAATGGCCTTATCAATGCTTGGTCTCCAACACTCCCAAGAAATGATCTTAAAAGGCAAACACCACTAGCAACATTTTGTGTGTGCAGGTCTGTTGCCTTTGTACACACTGTGCATAAGCAACTTAGAATCTTGAGGCATCTGAGAAGACTCCAGAAGTACCAACAAAGTGTTGCATCTCATTTTTCACTTTCAGTGAGTAATTTAATACAGCATACCAAGTTACCCTGAAACAGCAAACAAGGCGCAGTAACTCGCCCCTCATTTTGAGGCAACAAAATTTTAACACACAGTACTTAAGTCTTACTGCACCAGGGAGGTTTTTCCACCTCCCATATTATGCATGGCTGGTGGAAAACATAACCACTATATATAACTTAGTGCACACCAGGTACAAAGTTTGGTTTTAAAACTGGATCACCACAATGCATTAGTGGCAAACTAAGCAAGGACATGTAAGGGAATACTCCCTCAAAGGATACTTTGTCAAGCCAATGTTTTCATCTCATCAGTGGGTCAGTGACTGTCAGACTGAAGCTTCTGTACCAGAAATTACTGCAAATTACTTGATAATTGCCCAAAGGTGTGCAATAACAGCAACTCCAATAACCTTGATTTTAAAAGTTATGGTATTTATTAGCAGTAACTATTACAGCAGAAGCTACCATGACTGCAGGAAAAAAAAAAAGAACTAATTGTGAATTATTAAGATATTCTGTAGTCCAAGAGAGGCATGTAACTTCTCCTCCCATTTTTAACTGTAATTAGGCTCTTTTGGGATTCAAATACCAGAATAAGTCTCCCAAGTAATTTCAATTCGGCATTAGTGTAACTTCCACCACCCCCACAGCCCTGCCCAGGTACAAACACAATGTCCCCAAGAACCATAACAATGTTCTGTGGTAATTGTGATTTGTTTTCTGTTTAAGCCTCTAAAACTTAATTACCAGAGTATAAGAGAACCAATCTAAATGACTGGCAGGTCTAAATGGAACATGAGCTGATAAACACTCCCATACCTCTGTATACACCTCTCATTTTATTTTATGCTCTAGTTTATGTCACTTAAGACAGAGATGTCTTTAGTATTGCTGATGAATTAAAAAAAAAGTGAAGCTTCTGTTTTTCCCTCCCAAACACACTGAGATTTTTTCACACTACCAAACATGTCAAACTATATTTAAGTGATTGTGATTATTGTTCCAAGTAACCTTGATAAAATGACCACTAGAGACAAAATTTCAAGTTCAGATAACCCAAGAGATTCAATTCACCTAAGGTAATAGAGTTTATATTCCTCTAGATATATGAAAACATTCAAATAGCAGGAATTAACAGCTGGCAAAATCCCACTGCATTTTCAATAATAAACCCTTAAACATTTAACGAATATGCATCTACACCTATATCGGACTAGAGGGATTTAAAAATCCTGTTCAAAAAAGTCCTGTTCAAAACTTTTCAAAAAATAATACATACTTAATATAAGCACTCACTTATTGGATGGAACAAATGCTATCCAATACATCCAACAAAAACAGTAAAATGCCTTGTAACCAGTAAAAGTAGCCATAGTGGTACCACTTCCTTCCTTTTCATTTTTAAGGTCATGTACAAAAAAAAATGCAATTCTAGACTTAAAAAAACCTAACATTTTTAGAAAGGAGAAATTACACTTTTTTTTGAGATAAGACACCTACATCCTTCAGCTCAACATCTCTGACAATTCTGACATTAAAATGTCTCACATTTCAACTTCATTCTTCCTTTAAGTACCTGTAACACACCTCATCTTTTTTAAAAAAACGTTTTCTTTAAGAAAAAATGCCTGAAAAAGCATTCCCAAATAGCCCTCAGAAACACTACTATTTCTTCTTTATATTACATGAGAAAAGGAAGGAACATCTCCCTACCCACAGAGTATTTAGTTTGATCACAATAATAACAAACACCATATAATTACAGACTTGTTGAGATAGTGGAAAGTCTAAAAATTGCAAAGGTTTCAGGAACTGAAAGATTTAAAATACAAGAATTACCTCCCCCCCCCCCCCCCAATTTTATTCCATAAAATAAGCTCATAACAGGGCAAGAACAGGGGCCCATGGCCAGGACAGGAGCCCAAGAGGTTGCACAAGAGGTCCCAGGAGCCTGAAGTGTTTCTCCAGGATTTGTGACACAGCTTGTCAGAGCTGCTCTGTTTTGTCATGCTTACCTTTTTGCCTGGGCAACTTCACAGGTTCCTCAGAGAATTTTTAGACAGCTCCAACTGGTATGTTCTCCTATCATGACTGATGACACACTGGTGTATTTACAGTAATGAAACTTTCTGCTTTCCCAGTAAGTATTTTTGTGCAAGTTGCACCTGCAGTCTTACAGCTTGTCTTTCACAGATGGAGTAACTATCATTCCTACCTCACTTTTCTCTCTAATCTTGCTTAAAACTCTTCTACAACACTCTGAAAATCTCATTTGAAGGCTGTTTTTCTTCTGGTGAGTACATACTTACCAGACATCACTTTTTTACATTGCTTCTGTATCCATCTACATTCAGTAGAATATCAATTACAATGTGACTCTACAGACACACATGCAGTGTGGTACCAATGCCCACCCCAACCTGCAGGCAAAGTCCACAACTGTCTCAAAACAAGGACAAACTGCAGTTTCAGCAAACAATGCTAAAACCCCTTTCCACAGAAAAAATACTTTTCTCCTTCAGCAAAGAATTAGGCTTTGAAGAACTCCAGAACACCACAGCAAGACTATCTGGTGCAAAATCTAGAAATAAAATGGTCATGAAGAGACAGAAATTGGTACAGCCTCAAGTGCAATGGTCAGAAGAGCTGCTACTCTTTGTAGCACAGGAGTTGTCAGGCCTGAAGGAGCAGCATCACGTGTGCACCCCTGAGGGGAAGCCCAAGGAAGCAGACACTTTCCTCACTGGGAGCTCAAAAGAGTGTCTGTTGTTCAGAGCAGCAGAAGGAAGCTGACACAGGAAGTTAACCACAACTAAGTGTCATGAACACAAGGGGCTAGCACATGCCAAAAACATCTGTTGTCACCAACTTTTCTAGAGTGAGCCTCTATGAAAAAAGAATAGGATATATTATAACATAGCAGCACTAATTACTATTAAAACAAATGTATACTTAGGCTAAGTCAGTCTGAATTCACACAGTATTCAACATATTTACATGTTGAAATATATTTATATATTGAAACCCTTTATTGAATACAAGAGCAGCTTCTTAAAAGAATATATGAGCTAAGTCTGAACTTGAAGAACATATTCCATACAGGTAATGAGATCTTGGCAATTCAACCCTGAAATGGATTCCTTACCTGGTTTCTGCTCTCCTACACACTTTGGTCCACTTCAGACATAAGCATGTTTGTTTTTTCTACAAGCACTGAACAACTGTTTTGAGTACAGAGTTATTTAAAAACTTTTTAAACGTGCAAGTTAAGCAGCAGTCAAAAGTATGATCTTTTAAAAACTCACTGTTCATTGCACAAGTCCATAAAGAAAGAATGATTTTAAAAGTATGGGATGGAAAATTCACTGTTGTATGGGAAAGGGGAGGTACAGACAGAGGGTGAAGAAGCTGCACATTCTCTGTACATGGACATACATAGTATGACTTTCGCTGTCAACAGAAAAAATACATTGCAGATATCAGAATCCTTCCTAAATATAGGAGTCCTTTTTCTGTATTGCTGTTTTAGCAAATCAGTATAAACATTAAGATTTAAACAGAAATTTCAATCATTTCAAACTTCTGAAAAACACCCCAGGAAAAAAAGCCAGCAAGCCACCACCATAGTATAAGACAAAAAAAAAATGTTGAGAACATTTATCACATCAGTTTGAACATGGGCTACTGACACAGCAAAACAATTTTGTGCAAAGGAGGAAAACAAATATCTTCAAAAAGGGAAGACATAAAAAAGGTGAGTAAAGAAGAGGAGTTGTGGATACAGCTACCTACATACCCATCATAACTACTGCCATCCAAACAAACCTCGTAACACTGAAATTCTATGGGCATACATATTTTCTGGCAGACCTTTCCCTTTCTCTGCTATCAGTTTCTTAATGCTTTGACCCAGCCAGAGCACAGCTGAAGTTCTTTTTAACCATGGTTGCTGCCAGCTGTCTCCTAGGACAGCCAAATGCTCAGACCTCATTCAGTTTTCACCAACTTTTTGTTCCATGTTTGGACAGAAAAATGACTGAACTGAAATTCTTCCTCAATAAGTAAAAAACTGGCATTCAACAACTCTGCAGAGGAAGAAAGATAATATACTCCAACCTAACTATTATCTTAAATGTCCATGTCACCATTAAAAAAAAAAACAACAGAAGCTCTGAAACAATTTCAAAGGAACACCCTGGCCAATCTCGTTGTCAAATGCAATTATGTAAGAAACCTGCATCTGAGAAGTTGAACCTCCACTCTAAAGATAGGGCTCCCCACCCACACAATCAGGATGCAGAGGCTTTGCACACACAGTCACCAAGGTACTATCAGGACAGTCTGTCAGGAACAGACCAGATGACTTAAACCACCTCCTTCTCAACGGCAACCCCGTTTGGCACATCCCTATGTGCTCTCTCTGCTCCTCCAGCAACTCGGCACAACCAGATCCTGCATCCTGGGCCAGGGAGCAGCTCAGCATGGTCACATCCTGCACTGTACAAGGTATTAACAAGGATTGCATTTGCCATTTTGATTTGATTCCAATACCCACACAGTCCCCAAGTGAAAAACGAGAGCATTAAGAACTACCTAGAAAAACAAAAGAAACCAATACAGTAAACAGACAAATCCTTCCTTTAAAGCACCAAGAGCAAAACCACTGCCAGAACAAAGACCTGTTTGAATACCAGTACACAGCAACAAATGACAAAATGATGAAGAGTTACCTTCATTATTACTCTAAATGTTGGGGGGAGAGGTTATCACAAATACACTACATGTAATAATTTGTTCTTTTAATCTTAAAAAGCCTCAAAGGGCACTGTCCAGACAACAATCACAAAACCTATACTTAGAATCCCAACACAGCAGGAAAGGACACTATTCCTATGCTGCTCTGTAGTCTAGAAAAACATTTTAAGCCATTCTATTTCTCCACAGCAAGCAAACACATTGTCAGGAAATAAACTCACAGGCTTTAAAAAAAACCAGACTTAATCCATGCCCAATTAAAATACTTCTCTGTTAACAGCATGATTATATATCTAATATTTTCACTCAGATTAAGGTAAAAAAGAATATTCCATAGTCCATAAACAGGAATACAAGGTATCTAAAGATAAGAGGTGTGAGCACTTTTCATCTGAAAAACTGTACTATAATAATTTCAACATACAAACTAACAAACATTCTAAAAGGCAAAAGTTACAAATTTTTTTTAAAACTAAGACCTCACAATTTGCCCTGCAGGGCCTAAGTGTCTTTATATCAAAGCTTGTGTGCAGGTGAATGCAGCATGGAATACTATTTGGTTTATGCCTTACAGAATAAGCTTAACAGTTAAAATTTCCAAAAGTTAAAAAAATGTTCCAAAGTTCCAAGTAAGTATTCTTTGCAGGTTTTCACCTCACTCTACTGTAAGACCCTCTCATAAAAACCTCACTTTCTAAGTTGCTAAATTTTTGCTTGATAATTACCAGCGTGGCCTTTTTCCAATTTATTTTCTACATACCAAGTCCTCCAGGCCTCACAAAGATGCCCCAGCAGTAGCTATTAATGCTAAACAGTCTTTCATTGGTTCAAATTTACCTGGACTCCCATCTGTAAATTACCTGTTACGTACAGGATTACTCATGGACCTTCTTCAGACAGTATTAAGTCTTGATCAAGCAACATTAGGGTAAGATTATGAGAAGCTTTCCACACTAAGAGCTTCTCAAAGCCTTTATAATGAGATTGTTACAAGCATAGCTGAAGGCTATTAAAAAAAAAAAGAGACCAGTAAGTTCTAGCATTTTAAATAAAAAATAGCAATCTGCAACTGTGTTACATGGCTGCAAAACTACTAAAATTATCCTCTAAAATCAATTGCTTTTTAATATCAAACATTAGTTAAAATTAACTGGCACTGCATCACCTTCATTTTAATGTCCAAAGGAATGCACACTCAGGCTGAATTGGAAGAGAATTAACTACCTCTCAGTTTGGGCACAGCCACATTAGGTCACAGTTTTCAACTTACCCTAATTCTTAACCTTATTCCATCCAGGTTAAGATACAATGATGGTAGGTGCTCTCAGGAAGTCAGGAGACCTTTGTTCATGTACTGTCCAGTCAATGTGATGACAATGACCAGCAAATCCCACTTTAAAGTTACTCAAACATCAGTACCACCATAGCCCAGTTTCCCACACCCAGAGACAGATTCACTGCTGCATGTGGGTTAAGGTTGAGCTCACATTGCAGTCTCTTACACTGGAATATTAATATTCTTCTCCCTGCTTGCCTTCCCCATCCCCCATGAGATTGAACCTGGTGCAGTTCACGAGTCATGAGGAAGGGGAAAATAATTACGGGGAGGGTGAGGACATGTAAGCAGAAGTAGATACGTTAAACCTGCAGACTCCTCCAAGGTCCCTCCTCCTCCAGAACCCCACCCCAAATCAATCAAATTAACTCTGCCATTCTGAAAGAGCCTCCCCAGCAAACTTACCAGTCACTAGAACAAAGCAGCCTTTGAAGTACCTACATTTACACTGGCTGACTGTACCACTATCTCTAATTGCTCAGTGTTCTGAGCAACATCCGCAGAGAAATTTTTTATTTGTTTTGGATCAGTTTACACACAAGCATAATGGCAGCTTAAACCATCCAAGTTTCATTTACACCGACTGTCAAAAAGAAACACTATCACCAAGATTACAGCCCTTAAATAAGAGCAAGGAAATGAAAGACCCTCCTAGGATGTTCTGTAAAGATTAATTCTCAGTCGAATTTCATTTCTATGGATGGACACAAAATGGGTTTTTATCTTCATTTGACCAGGTGTCAACAGAACGTAACAGATTCTGAAAGAACAGAATCATCAGATCATGATCCACCACGTTCTTCACTACTGCTGGCTGAACTGCAGGCATTAACAAATATTTCAGAAAAGCATGCAGGAACAAAATTCCTTCAGTAAATTGTTGAGTAACCTCCCCCTGCATTCAGACTGCCACCACCACACTCAGCAGCCACTGATGGACTTACCCAGCAAGATTCGTCAGCTTCCTTCCACTTAGAGCTGTGTATTTA
>JAWWLZ010000174.1:8294895-8323299 GCA_035041345.1 Poliocrania exsul
TAACAAAGCTTTTCTATGAGGAATCCATTTCACTGTAAAACCTGTTCTGCTACAATGGCTCATGAACAACCAAGGAAACTCATTATTGTTTCTTCTCCTTGTAAATACTGTGGGATGAACTTATTTAATCACTTAAGAAAACTATATTCAAACTTAAAACCCCCACAAATTTCATTTGCAGGCTAGAGGTGAATCGAACTCACAGATAAACTGCTGAAAACCACAGGAAAATAAGAAATACTTCACCAGCAAAGTAAGGGCAAGATCGAAAGACAGTTACACATCCCATCAATGTGTCTGTCAAACTACAGTTCAAACAACATTTTTATGCTTTCTTCAATTAGGTCACTAATAGAATTTTATTGCAAATAGCTGAGCATGTGCATCTTTTACCATTCAGTACCTTCTTGTACATTTACTACAACTGAACAAGTCCACTCAGATTTCTGATCCTAGGGTTAACTATATCTGAGAAATCAAAGTTATGTAAGTTCTTCTTCTTAAAGCTGCTTTTGATAACCAGAGCAAGTCAGTGGGTGTCATCTTCATCAAGGTTCAGCTAATGTCATCTTCTGCCCAATTATAGAAGCGGTGCTTTAATCAGCCCATTATACAAAAACCTCTCATGAGACATTCCAAAAACAACTTTGATAAAATTACAGTGATGTTCAGCTCCACGGGCTTTGTGAATTCCCTCTCAGAAGCATTAAGGTACCTCACAAATACTCAGAGCGCCCAAAAACAGTCCCTAAAAGACATCTGACAGAATTCAGTTTCATAGGCCTGAAGCTTTTTACCCATGCACTGACAAAGATGTGCTAAATTCAAACCAACACCCTTTGTGCAACTGAAGTTCAGAAAACTACTTTTTCCACCCAAATAATGAAATAGGGCATGTTATAATCTGTATCTGCACCTGCCTGGTAGTAACCATGTACCTGTACTAAAAATTCAAGCCAGCAACTTAATAATAAAGCCTTCTATTACCACCAACTCATCCCTTTTCAAAATGTATGTTTAAAAACTACAAGTGCACTGGGCAATTTTAGAAAAGGAAGACAATTATTCCATTTTCTTCAAGGTGGACTGACATATTGCATTGAATCTAAAGCCCTGTACCTCGATCTGCAGACACAAGGATGAGAGTGCCAGGGATCTCACACCAATGTGCAAAATGCAGAATGCTCCTCCTGGTTTTAGTGTATCCTCTACCACTTGTTTACAATTAGGAATTAATTGTCCCACAATTTTATCAGAGTATTTGACCATCCCCTAAAAACACCAAGTCTAAAGGCAGATTAGCAAAAATCAGAGGAAAACAGAAGTACCTGGACAGCTGAGCAAACGTACCTGCAGTTACAAGTTTAGCACTGCTGCCCTTGCATTCTCCATCTTCGACATTTTTGCTTGTGCTCTTTTCTCTCAAGAGAGGAACAGCGTTGTCAAACGGTACGCACTTGCTGGATGCAACATTTTCTCCACTGTCTGGCTGATTAATTCTGCTGTTGGATTCAAGTAGAGAAGTGAAGTCCTCAGACTGAGTAGCTTCACCAGGTTCCAGCTGAGAGGAGTTTTTCGCCTGTGACACATTCTTTGAAGACACAGGAAGAGATTCTTCATCGCTGTCAAATCCAAATGGATCCTCTGTTACCTCGTCTTCAGCTTTGGGTTTTTTAGGAACTTCGGAAATATCTGGTTTGACACTGGGCCTCTTCTGTCCTAATTTGGCCATGAAGGTGGTTTCTCCCCATTTTGTACTAAGGGTGGTCCGTTTGTTGGAAAACACTTCATCAAACTTGGAACTGCCATTTCCCCCTTTCCGGCTGTAGGTCTTTCCAAATCGGGATGTCATTTTGGCTCCTGTTTCAGATTCTCTGTTGGAAAAGAAAGAAGAAACATCAATTCACCAACCCTTTAGTACAAATGATTGTTACTTCCACCCTTTACTGGGCCTACAAGCACCAGGCACAGACATTTCAGATGAGCAGACACATCATCTGCTTCTTTCTACAGACTCACTCGTTCACATGTGAATGTCATTATATCAAAAGTTCCTGTTGGAGTCTCTACCAAAGTAACTGAAATTCAGAGAACCACGGACTATGCTGAGCTGGAAGGGACCCATCAGGGTCATGAGTCCAACCCCTATTCAGTTGCTTGCATATTTATAAAACAATGGCACAACAGATCCTTAAGAAAAAGCTGCTAAGACATTTTTGCTACTGGTTTGCTCTAATTTTATACTTTCAAGTATTAAAGGCACTGCTATTATGAAACTAGCAAACAATATTTTCACCACATCTGAACATGCAGCTCCCCACTAGAGTCCAATAGTACAGGATAGCTTAAAAAAACCTCTTCACAGTTAAATACAAAAACTGACAGAATATTTTGAGTTGGCTGTAGATATTTTAAGTACTAACTAATCAGAAATAACAAAGACAACTCCATCCCATCTCATGCTCACATTTATTTAGCAAGTGCATTGCTGGGTAATACCACATGGTTTAGGCCACCAGCACCAGTCCTGGGCAGGGCTGGTACACAGCATTCTGTTCTTCCCGAGAGCAAATCTGACTGATCAAGGGAGAGGAACAGAGACACTTCTCAATCGCTTTCTAAGAACATGGAGAACACCCCAAGCAGACCAGCATAAAGCATTACTATTTACTGCCTTTTGCAACCGCAGTCAATTCACATTTAAGCATGAACAGATGAAACAGGAATACATTTAAGTGCTCCTTGTATGTGTTCTATCTCTATTTTTGTTTAACTAAAGAAAAAAGAGAGGCCACTAGGCTTTTGTTTCCCCCTCCCCCAAAAAATATACTTGAACTACTGGACAAATAACATAAACCCAAAACTATCCTATCTGTTTTGTAAACCAATATTTCTCTCTTTTTGGCTCAAACTTGGATAGGAAATTGCAATTTTTTATAGTCAGTCTGAATCTAATCAAGTCCATCTTTCTCTCTGAAACCATCCCCACAACATTAAAAAAAAGTCTGTTAAGAAATGCAGGCAGCTATTTATGCTACAGAACCAAAGTAGTACAACTTTAAAAGTGTGAACTGCCTTCATGTATAGTAAAGTATATGAAAAATAATATTTAGAGTAAGCATTAGTAAACTCATCACATGATCTATTTGTTCAACATAACTCCTTGCAATGTATTTGAATAAACTTGTGGTGCACTGTCTCTCTTCCATATTTCAGTATTCACCCCAAACACTTGCAGTTTCTCACCCCAAAGTGCCAGTCCAGCTCCTGCCAAAACCCCCAGACTGGTTCCAGAGATGTTCCTCTATCACTTCACTCCAGCTAAACTGTCTCACTAATAACAGTCTCCTTTTATCAGACCAGGCCAACTACCACTTATTGTACAAACCAAGCAATTCACACGGAGAAAATCCATGGGGAGAAGATGTCAAGTGAACTAAAAGGATCAAATTTGAACTTCAGAAGTTCTCCAGGTAGAGGGTGATGCAATGTCGAAGAGATACGGGAACAGCCCCTTTGGGAAAGGCTCCTCTGCCCAGCGGCTCAGCGGGGGGAAGGCAAAGGCACGTGCTTATCTACGGATCAGAGTTCTGCTGGGAACCCCCACTGTGCAGAGCGCTCCTGGCTGCTCCCAGTGCACAGGGCTCTTTAACCCCATCTCCTCCTTTTCCCCACAGTGTCACCAGCCCACTCTGTGCTGCTTTAAACACATCACTGCCAAACTTAGTTCTTTTTTTTCCTCCCCTACACGTAGCTCTAGTTTTCTATTTTCTATCCATCCATACTTTAGAAAACAATTAGCAAAACAAATGTAAATTATCAGTTTTATTTTCCTGATGCTTGAAAATATTTATAACAGTTACCAAAATATTTTAGACCAGAAAGGCCACTTTCAAGAGCTATAGAAACTAAGGTGAAATATTTATTAATATATAAGTTTCTACACAACTCTTCAGGGGGGGGAAAAAAAAAAAAATCAAATGACTCACCATCAGCACGTTTTCCTCCTCTAAACCCTCAAAATCCAAATATAATAAAAAGTACTTAAATAAGTATTTTCAACACTACATTTCCAGCTTATACAAATAACAGATTAAACTTAATAACTGCAAACCACAAGTAATAAAGAGAAAATTCCTGTAGTTAAGAGGACTTTATTTTCAGAAAGTAGAGCCACATTTTCTTACTTATAAATTTTGAAATTAAGATCATCTTCTAAGAAGCTTGAATCAAAATATCAAGACCCAAACTAATATTCAATATGATGTAAACAGGTTAAAAGTCGAGTATCAACACAAAAATGCTATGCTATAAAACTCATATTTTAGACTGAGATTAAAGATAAGGAAATACATCGGTGCCTCCTTACATGAGAGTATCAAGAGAACAGGATTTTTACTACTTACTTACAATTTTCTCTTGCTTTTCAGTCAGAGTGAAATAAAAAACTTGGCCAACTGCACTCTGTTTCCGCTCCCTGCCACCCTCTCCTGCATTATGCTGCAATGTTTGGAGTAGTGCAAGCAACATAAATACACGGAAAAACCCGAAGGGCAGTTGTCCCGCATTTCCCAGCGTGAACTCGGAGGGCCAGCTGGACACAAAAACCCCGGTAATTCCCCAGGAAGCCCATCAGCCGCCCCTCCTCATCGCTCCTCTCCACACCGCTCCTCTTACATAATCAAAGGAAAGAAAAATAGGTTAAATGCACGAAGGCAGAAGGAGCTGATGAAATCCCACGGTGACAGTTTCTTTTTTCCTCCCTCCCTCCCCTTGCGGCGGGGGGTGCGAGCGGAACCGGGTCACCCCCCCGCTCCCTGATGTCATTTCCCTTCCCGCCCGGCCGCCTCCCCCGCCCCGCCGCTCCACCGGCCCCATTACACAAGTGCCCGGGGCAGCGCGGCCCGGCCGAGGGCACAAACCCGGGGCCGCCCCCGCCCGGGCCCAACTCCCGCCCCGCAACTTCCCCGCGGGCCGGGGCGGCCCCGCTCGCCCCTCCGGCCGGGACAGCGGCCGCAGCTCCCGCCCGCGGTGGGCACACGGGCCTCGCCCGCCCCGCGCTCGGACCCACCTCGGCGTCAGCGGTGGCGGCGGGGCCCGGGCGCGGGCCCGGCCGATGCGGCTCCGGCCGCGGTTTCGGGCGGCCGAGGCGCCGCCTGCGAAAAGGCGCTCGGCCGGCGGGGCTCCTCCGCCGCTCCGGCAGCGGAACCCTCCCGGGGTGTCGCGGGCGTCAGGGCGCCCGGCGCCGCCTCCTCCGGCGGCGCTTCCTCCGTGCCGGGATTATCGCCGCGCTCGGGACGGGCCCCGGGACCATCTCTCCGCCATTTGCCCCCGCTCCTTCCTGCCGTCACCGCGCGCGCCCCGCCCGCCCGCGCCGCCGCCAATCGCCGCGCGCCTCGCCCGCCCGCCCGCACCGCCTCCGCGCCTGCGCCCCCGCGCGCGGGGCACGCCGGGGACTGTAGTTCGCGGCGCTCCACGGGCCCAGCCAGGCCCCAGCACAGCCCTGCAGCGCCGGGCGGGTCCAGCGGCACAAACGGCGCGGCCCGGGCCTGGGCGGCACCGAAGGGCACGGCCCGGCAGTACCCGCCGCCGCTCGGACGTGCTGGAGGAGGGATCAGCGAGGCCCGCCGAGGCCAGCGTGGAGCGGCCCCACTCCGGGCGGGGCACGGAGGGTCTCGGGGAACCCTCGGCCCCACCAGCCCGGAACCGGGGCAGGGCAGGGCAGGGCCGGGCCCTCCCCGGGAGCTGCGGAGGGCGGCGAGTCCGCCCTGCGCGGACTTCACTACAGTTTGCCGTGTCTCGGCCCAGCGGGGCAGCCCCGCAGCCCCCGCGGAACTCACGGCGGAGCCCCGGCCCGGCCCGGCCCGTACCGCCCCCGCACCTCCCATCGCCACAGGCCGGGCCGCCACCCACGTGCCTTGCACACATGCACACCTTTGAGGCTTTAGTTAATGGTACTCACTGTGCAGCGCGGAAAAGACGCTCCACGGGTTGTGTCCAGTAGCAGATACATACAAGTATCAAACAACCCCCAAATCCATCACTTTACACTTCACAGGCAGCATTTCACAAAATGCTTGTGGAATAGAAAGCCAAGGATGTGTCACTAGAGAAGCAATATATTAAAAGAAGAACATTACACTTGCAGATGTAGTTTGGTAGTTTTTCAGGGGAGTGAGGACCTCAAAAAAAAAAAAAACAAACCAACAAAACCACAAAAACCCCTCTACAACCTGGAACCTAAAATGGCTTGACAACACGTACTCATAGTAGCCATGCATCATTGGATCCCATATGTAAAACATTTAAAAAAAAAAAAATCTAAGAGGCTGATTTCACTGCACAGAAGAGGTTAGAGTTGTCTCAATACTTCTAGTTAAGAAACATTACTTTTCTTAATTTTATATTTACTTTACTCAATGGAAAAATTATTGGCTTTCAATAAGGAGATGCAAGACTGTGGATTTGTTTAGTGATCCTGTGAGTAAATCTGGTCTTGACTTGATTCCCACCAATGTGTTGGCACCTTTTAGGTATTACTTCTGAAGATAAAACACGGTCTGCATGTGCTCTCTAAAGCCAGTGTACAATGGGTGCTGCCAGAGAAAGCAAAGATTAAACTGACTGGGCCTAGCAAGGAGATGTACAAGCTTCATCCAAAATATGGTTAGAGTTGGTGTTGTGTTTCAGAGAAGGCTCACAAGCTCATCTGTATCTCACCACTGACTCAGTTATTGAGGAGCCTCTGAAAACAGGTTACAAACTTTAAAATTCTTAATTTGAATACAAAAAGTGAGAACATGGTTTTCCTGTGAGTACTCTTGATCAGAGCTACTAATGAGCATATTTAAACTTGAAGAGTAAAATGGAGAGTGAAACCAGTTTGTCCAACAGATCAGTTAGTCACCAAGTAAGACTATGCAAAACTCAAAGAGGAAACCTGGGACTGTGAGAGCTCAACCACTTTGAGGCTCTGTGAAGTTCTTCACAACATAAAAGTTTGTCCTGAGAATGAGAAAAGGTGATGAATATGGCCAGAGTAAGGAAGTGGCACCAAGAAACTGTTAGGAAATAGTTGGTATTTTGATGTGAAGCTGAAAATTTAAATTAAATTAAATCTGTTTCTAATGTAAAACCTGGGCTACCTAAGTCACTCTAATTTAGAGAATTTGCAGTCTAATGCTAGTAATTGAATGCCATTTGAAAGCTCTCACACACCTTATACCCCTGGGATAGCTGCATATTTCCAGCAGTATTTCCAGTCTTTGCAGACTCCCTGTACAGAGGAATCTAAACCACTGGAGATTCATGGTCATGATGGAATTTCCCATGACTAACAGAGAATAAATTAAACTTATTTATGTCCTGGCTATCAGGAGAAGTCTGTAAGTCTAATAAAGCCTTTTACTAGGATCATGATGGAAAGCATTGTTGTGTTCAAGAACAGCAGAGAGGGGCCAGTTTTACTGTCCCTAACAGTTTACATACTTTTGAAGATTTCACACCTTGGCAGTTAACATGTTAAGCTTTGCTATTTTCGTCTGGCTTACCTCAAATATGCAAGTACCAAGGCAGAGCAAACAAAAGCCAAATCCCATATGTGTTTGGCATTAGGTAAGTTTAATTCTGAGACAGTGGAATTTAACAGGCATCTTTTGCTTTTTGTAAAATTCTGTTACTGATAGTTGCCATCTCCCCTCACAAACACAAAAAAACCAAAACCAAACCAAACAAAAAAACCTCAAATAAACCCACAGCAAAATAAAAAAACCCTCACCAAAACTTACCCACACAAGACCTTCTACAAATAATGCAAGACAGGAAATAGTGCAGTTTGGCACTTGCCTCCCCAAGAACAGCACTGGGAGATAAGCAGCCATCTTACAACAGCTTTTCCACCTTAACACCTTTCTGGGGTAGCCATAAGTGAGTCCTACAGCTTCCCATTACTGCCCCACAACAAGAGAAACTATCATCTTTGCTATTTATAATTAAGTCAGAAAGCCCTGAAAAACACATCTCAAATACATCAAAGCTAGATACAAGAGAGATAAAAGTGTAACAGTAGAAGGAACATTTAAGAGGGACAGAACAGTTTTTAGGATGCATCACATCTTAATATTCTAGAACCATCCCAGTTCTCTTTTTGAGATTCTAGGCCAAGTTCTCTGTGGAGAGAACCAAACAGACTTTTCAAAATGAGCTGTAATCTAGTGCAAAGTCCTTCACATAATTCTGTGTTGAAGCAGCGATTGAAACATTTTAAATTGTTTCAGTTTCTTCTAAAATAAAAAGTAGGCAATGCAGTAGAAGAATGGAAGGCTTCCCGTGCAGCAGATACCCTTGGGGCAGATGGAGACAGTCCTGTCCTTCCAGAAGCTTTCAGGAAGATTTCTCAGTGCTGCCCCAGGAACAAACCCTAGCATTTGACAGTAATATCAGCCTGACTGGGGCTAAAGGCTTTAAAGGAACCACAGCACTAGCTATCCTTCATACCCAGCACATGAATTAACAGCACAATACATCCCTGCTTCACCTCTTTTCCCACAAAAAGACAGTAAGCTCAATAAGCCATTGCCCCGTTCCCTGCCAGGTGCTGCCCAGGAAGTGAACAGCAGCTCCCAGGAGGGCTCTCCCCATTACTCCTCATGCCCACACTGCTCCCCTCACAGCTGTGAAAGCATCTCAGTCGACTCATCTCCTTTGCCTCTTCCCTGTTCTTCTGTGTCTCAGCCTAGTCACTATTTGTCTCCCAAGTCCTCTCCATCTTCCTCTAGTACCTTCTTCCTTGTCTCTTGTCCAGGTGGAAGGGATGGGGGTGAAGAGGATGTCCTGCTGCACTCCAGCTGCCGAAGTGCTTTCATGTCCCAGTTAGCACCAGTTAAAATGCTAGACAGTGTTTTTTGCTTTTTCTTTGCACAATGCCAATCTCCTCCTGTTCCTGTCCTTCAAATGTCAGGGGGCACAGAGGGGTGAGAGCACACAGGCCCTTGCCATTTCAATTCACTGGGGCTACAATTTCCCCCTTGCTATTTGCATAGCAAAGGTGAAGGGAGGGCAAGGAGCCACATTAAGTAACTAATTACCATACTTTAGTCAACTTCTCCAAAAATAGTCGCTTACAGGTAGTATCACTATTAACAGTCACTGGAGGAAGTGCAGCAAAACCACCCGCAGCAGCTCCCCAGGGACTGGGCAGGAGCAGCTGCACCGAGAGCTGCAGCAGCTGCAGCAGGGCAGGTGTAGGGAGTTCACCCAGGCTGGACACCCACCCAGTGCCCACCAAAGCTACTCTGTCACTGCCCTCCTCAGCTGCACAGAGGAGAGAAAATATAACCAAAGCCTCATGTGTTGAGATAAGGGCAAGGAGAGATCACTCAGCAATTACTGGCACAGGCAAAACAAAACTAACTTGGAAAAATTAGTTTAATTTCTTACCAATCAAGTCAGAGTAGGATCATGAAAAATAAAACTAAATCTTAAAACACCTTCCTCCCACATCCCCCTCTTCCCAGGCTTAACTTTGCTCCCAATTTTCTCTACCTCCTCCACTCTCTCACTTGTTCTCACTCGTCTCTCCAGCTGTAGTAGTACAGTTTTCTTCCACTTAAATCCATCATTGCAGTGACACTGCCACCGTTGCTGATGGGCTCAGCCTTGGTCAATGGTGGGTCCATCTTGGAGCCAGATGACATTGGCTCTATTGGACATGAGGGAAGCTTGTGGCACTTCTCATAGAAGCTGCCCCTGTGGCCCCCCTGCTAACAAAACCTTGCCACACAAAGCCAACACAGCCAACATAAGGCAGAATGTACAGGGGCAGGAAAGGAGAGGGAGATCTACAACCCAGAGTACAGCAAAGCATTATTCCTCTCAGGAATACAGCTTTTCTTAGTGAGGTATTTCCAATGGATAGTGTACTGCTTATTTCTGACACTGAAGCCTGGGAAGGCTGAAAGGCATTCGAACAGGGGGGCCTTATACAGTTTTGGATCAAATTTTTCAGTATCATCATAATGTAGCTATCTCCTCATATGAGGTGGTCAAGCCAAGGCATTAATTTTAGCAACTGAAAGGTTAAAACAAGCACTACTGGACAGAACAAATGAGTGCTTATATGAGTGCAAAAGGCCAGCTCTCTATGATCAATAAATAAGTAAGTACAAAGAGTTCCCTGGATCATGACATTACTGAGCCAGGCCCAGGCAGCCAGCAGAAAAAGTTGTGCTACTCCTTGTCTGGGGCCTGCACACCCATATGTTGCAATCACAAGAGGCAGCACCGTCTCTGCAATGTGAGAGCCTCTGGAAAGACCAGTTTTACTCGATGAGCCAACAGTAGTCACTCACCTACAGGTAAATTCTCAGTGGTTTTCTGTGCAGTTTTTTCCCCTAGGTCATCAGCCTACAAGTCTACTGGAAAAACCTGTGGTGAAACACTAGTGGGAAAAGCACAAAGTAGCTTCACCTTGTTATAATCATCAAGGTCAGAACTTCATTCTGCCATGAAATTTATCCCAGCAAGCTCTGCTGAGAAAGTAACCACCTGCATTTTTTTCCCACTGAAGCTCTTACAATGTGCCAACATGTTCCAGGAAAAAAAAAAAAAAAGGCATTTGTACTAAGGATGCAGCCCATCTTAAAAAGCCTCAAGGAAAGTCTGGGTTCCTTGGTCCTTTGAACAAATAAGTTCCCATTGTTTTGCTAAGGAATAGGAGTGGGCTGACTCTCTCAAATGCCTGAGATCTGTTGCAGCCTTATAGGAGGAGCAGATTGAGTACCAACCTTTTGCTGTCTCTGAATTTTTTTGGACTCCTTTTAAGATCTTACTGTTTTTACATTCTTATTGAATATATGTCTCCCTTTACAGCAGCAGCCCTTAAGGAAAGCTACCAAAGTGCACCAACATAGTGTTTGTTGGGCAAAGAGGAACATGACAACACAATAAGAAACTAGTGTTTTCAATTGTTCTTATTACAAGGTCATTGGTGGAACTGTCTTTGTCCTATTCTATTCTTCCTCTAGCGATAGGGGAGCAGCCATTTCTGTTACTTACTTTGTTTCCTTCATCTTTTAAAAAGGGTAAGTATGTGACCAACATTTTATGTTCCTTTGTCCTCTTATGTGGCTTTTATGTGTGGATTCTGTAACCTGCAACATTACCTTTTGAGTTTTCATTTACAAGATTTTTGTTTTCACCTTTCTATTTCTCAAATACTCATTTCTACTTTTTAGGAAGAGTAGAACTTGACCAGTAACTAAACACTCCTACAGCAGTTACAAAACATTAATTCCCAGCAACAGCAGATCGACACCTGTGTTGGTGCACAGAGACCAGTATGTGTGGCCATTCAGGTTGTGTGCAATGCTACAAGAAACAGGACCATAAACTACAACTGGAAAAGAAAATCCACAGAGAATAAAAACTTGTGAGACTAGTGAGGTCTGGATGGACATGTCTGTGAATGTCATGATAGAATTAATGTGTTATCTAGCAAATTAAGCTTCTAAATTGAAATTTGAATAAAAAGGAAAAAAAAGAAAGAAAATATTTTCTCATGGGAATGTAGGAGGCAACAAAATACCTGTTAATGACGTCACTACTTTCCTCCTAGAATACAGCCCTGAACAAGTTACATTCACCTTTACTCAGATTACAATGCAGCACTGGGAGAAAAAGCAGCAATCCTTCTTCCTCTTGCACAAGACTCTGGTGCATCCAGGGCCATACATTGTGTTGGTTCTGCAAACCTGTTCACACTTGAGGTTCACTGCATACAATGTAACCATGGTCCATTAAATGGTCAAAGATCCCTCTGCAGCATCAATAGAGGGCCTCTTAACACGTGCTGCAGAGTACATTCAGAAATGTATTTAAAGAAAACAAAAGCTAAAAAACAACCTGTGCTCTACCTGGTTCTTTAGACATATCAAAGAAATGACTCATTACTGGATCTAGCCACATGTAAGGGCAACAGAGCAGGCAGTGCATTTACTGTCCAAAGGCACATTATTATTCTAATAATACACTGGCCTGCAGGCAGCCTCCTTATGTTATACTTCTCTGCTGGATCTGTGACCTTGACATGCTGAGATAAATGTTTACCATGCAGCCAACTCTTTTTTTTGTCAACAATTGAAAGAAATTTGAAGAACATATTGATGCAAGAGCTTAGGCTCAAACTAAGATGCTTCAACTAAACTCAAAATGCCTCCTTACTGGTTTTCATAAAGCATAAATGTTGTACCATACCTGGAAGAAAACAAAACCCAACTCCCCTTTTATGTTCTGATGTGTGATACTAAGTGGCTTGAACAATATGTAATAACCACAGGTATCTACTTGGTGCTTTCTTGTGCCTTTCAGATAGTAAATACTTCAGCATACTTGAAAACTCATTTCAATCAAAATATCTTTGCCGACCTCCTGTTAAACAAACACAGCAGACAAGAAATGCGGTTCATTAAAAAAGAAAATGTATTCCATGGGTTACTTCAGCTCAATCCTAAGCAGACTTCTTCAGCACAGTGCTGTGTCTTCTAATGCAACATATAGGAAATTTAGCTCCCTAAATGCTTGTCTGTCTTGCAGAAAGCTGCTCAGCAGCTGACAGGTCCTTCCTGGCCCATTCAGTTCCCAGACTCTAATTTTTAACACAGCTCCCCCCAAAAAAGAGAGGGGAAGAAAAGGGTATTCAGGTTGTTTGGCTTGATTTTCCATTTCATCGCCACCACCAAATGCAAGATTTGAGAGAGGTCTGAGAAATCATACAGGACTTCTAAATGGTTTCATCTTTGCATAAAATAATCACTTTGGTCATTATTAGCTTGGACCAGATTCAGACATACTGTAGAGCAAAAAAAAAAATCAGAATTCTTTCTCAATCCGTTGAATTATCCAGCAACAGTCATCAGTAGCTGAGACAGGAGAAATCATATTTGAAAGAGCATTGATCACTTTTCTTCATTTCTACTGGATGTACATCAGCATGTACAACTACTGAATGTTTGTGAAATAAATGTTCAATTAAGCAGAAAAGATGTTTTAAAGTAATAATAGCGCTCTGCTGGGCTCCAGTGACACCTACTGGTAAATAAAGAAGTTACCCAACATTTGTTGAGAATGTAGCAGCATTAATTCATGCACCTGCCCTTACAATCACTACTAAATTTTTTTGGCAGCTCAGGCTATGAACTGTATTACAATCGAGTATTAGTGTTAATGAAATAATGTTTATCTTTCAAAACAGGATTTTGACTCCATCAGATTATTAACTCCTTGAAACTGCATTTTTATCACTCTAAAGATATTTTCAAGTTATACATCTTGTTACTGACAATAGTAGATTAAGATAGGCCAGTGGATTTTTGGCTTACTAGAGTACAGTGGGACATGTTTCTAGTTATTTTCCTGGTAATTGCGTTAATATAACTGTAGTTAAAAAGTAAATAATTAATACATCTCCATTTGCTTTCAACTATATGCCTTTTTACTTGGATTCCAAAAATGAAGGTCTCGCCAGCAGCACAACTGACTGAGCTCATGGCTTTGCTTCTGACACATCCTTGCTGTTTATAGTGCTGAACTGGTTTGTCACAGCTGTGTTAGCCTGGTAGGCCACACAGATAGTTCTGAATGTAACTTCAGCCAGCATTTGTAAAAGAATAAATACTAAAAAACTCCCTAAGTGACAGTTAGGGGTCATTATTTAAATAAGATATTTCCAGTGGCCTTTTAGCAAAAACTGGAACAAGCAGCTCTGTCTATGTTAGAAATACAGTTGTCACATTTCTACATGCCATTTGATCAGAAAATGCAGCCAAGGGTAACCAATTTCCTCTTAGATTACTTGAATTTTATTTTGTTGTAGAAAAATAAAATGTTATTCACTACAGTTCTTGAAAAAAAAAAGAACACATGCTGCAAAGCTTTACCCACAGAAATGAATGCAATATGCATGCTGTGCATTCAGAGATACCACAGCTGCCAACTGGAACACACAGAAGCAACAGAAGTAGCAAAAGCAGTGCTACTGCTCTGTGTACCACACTCATCTCCCCACTGGAATGGCCTGCCCAGGGAGGTGGTGGATTCTCCCACCCTGGAGGTTTTTAAGGTGAGACTGGATGTGATGCTGAGTGCCATGATCTGGTAATCAAAGTGGGGTTGGATTAAGGGTTGGACTTGATGATCTCAGAGGTCTCTTCCAACCCAACTGATTCTATGATCTACATTAGGCACCACTATGTAAGTTAGTTCAGAGTATGGGCATGAAGACTTCTGTTTGAGAATCTGACTGAGGGATTTCTTCTGAGATTGACAGGGAAATAACACATGCAAGAATTTCGAACCATAGTCTTGCCAAAGAGTTGGCAGCAACCCTCACTGATAGAGGTCTAGCCACTCACATTGCTTCAGGAAACCTTGCCTTTACTATCTCTGGCAGGCTTGGAGTTGTCTCAGTTTCATCCCTAACACAGTCATAGTTTCATTTATGGCTGAAAAAAGCCACAAAGTTTTCATCTCTGTCCTGCAAATCCTTCTTTCAAGGAACTGAAGCTTCCTGTCCAAAAGCCTATTTTGGTGAAGTCTGCCAGTCTCCAGTGCAAACTGTCCCAAGACAAGAAAAATGCTGTGTGGGGAGGTGAGTCAGCAGGGCAATGAGCACCCAGAACCAAACAGCACAGATCTCAAAGGATCAGTCCAGGCATCTCAGAGCAAAGAATGCACAGATTTTTTGAGTACCAAACTTTAAGTAGAAAAATCACTCCTGACAGAACACATCAGCCAGATTTGCATAGACAGGAATATTGTTATAGGTTACTGGAGAGGAGACAAACAGGAGCTAGGCAGCTTAGTTCTGTGGTAGAATACTTTCCAATTAAATGCTGATCCCAGTACTCAATAACAAAGAATTTCTAAATTAGAGTATAAAGAAAACAATTTTTAAAGGAAGTGTAGAGTCATTTTTAGAAGTTAGGCTATAAATCTGTTAAGTGATAGTTCAACATTGATTTTTACAAACATGTCCATAATAATGACTTCACAAACCTGTGTACATAATTACAAAAAGAAGGTATTAGAGAAATTGCAGATTGAACATCTGATCAAAGAATGTAATTCTTTGTTTTTAATGCATTAAACTTCATCAGCACAGAACTATGCACAATCCCATGGAAATCAGATGCCCAGCTGTTACTCCCTGGTCCTCTGCATTCAGGCCCTGAGATAACCACAACTTCTGTCAAGCGTAGTGTCAGGCAAACTGATTGGAAGTCGTCAAGGAGACAAGCAAATGCAAATAAAGAGGTGCATACAGGAAGAACAAGCCCATAAATATCAAAGAGACTTTGTAGTCATACCTCAACTAATCAGAGGTGCACATAATAGAATATAGTTATTAAACCAGGATTAATGCTTCTCATAAATTAGATATTAATTTTTCCACATGTAGAGCAAAAATATTTAAATGAAATAGCAGAAAATCCATCCAGTCAGATTAGTGGGAAGTTTTTCTTGGCAAAGGAGGAAAGCCCAAATAATCTGTTTCTAAGTTTCCATTTAAAACCAGTAGTTTAAATTTCTCACTATTTCAAAAAAGACAAGCCCAAAGATATCTTTTATGTGAACAGATGCTGCACTGTCTTCTTGAAGCTGCAGGCTTAGAGACAGATTTTTCCTGCAGCTGCAGAATGCAGTCAACAAGCCCACTCTGTTCCAGGGCTGCTATTCAGAACCTTTTGGGCAGCAATGAAAGAAGATCACATCAATTTCACGCTGGTTTTGCTGCTCTACAAAGATATGAGCAGCAGATGCAGAAATGAATCATGCCTAGATTGCAGGGAGGGAAGATGTCTCAAAGTCCTTAGGAAAACAAGGTCTAGAAGATTTAATCAAGAGTACAACTTTTACAAGTACATCTCTTACTTCAGAGTACTTTCGGTGCACTGCTTTTGTAACAGCCTACATTCTACCTGAGTTACAGATCTTGAGGTCCATGTGCAATTAAATACCACATGAGTAGGGCCCCTGTGTGCATACTGGAACAGATTCTACAGACTTTGGCCTCTGTCCCTGCCAGCAGCACTTCACCTGTCACCCATGTAGGTTCTCAGCACTGTGTTGTGCATCTGACATTACTCCTGAACTACAATACAACACACTTGTTTTACAATATGAATGTAATAATAATAAGAGAAATTCCAGCTGCAGATACCAAAAAACCTTTTCAGGCAGCCAGGGGGAACAAGGTGCCCAGAGAGGCTGTGTAGTTCCCATCCTGGAAGGTTTTCACACTTAACTGGATACAGCCCTGAGCAGTTGGGTCTGACCCTAGAGCTGACCCTGCTCTGAGCAGGAGGTCAGATGAGAGACCTCCTGAGGTCACTTCTGACCAGGACTATTTTACAGTTCTGTGGAAAACTACATATCAAGTAAGTGCCAAGTGATCCATATGCTACTAGAAATAGGCCCCATATATATAAACACACACTAATACCTATAAATTAAAATATACTAACTTCAACTCTCTATGATTTCAAGAGCCTAAATTAGAGCTCACAGCATATCTTATTCTTTGTAACATCAATGCTGTAGGTTAGGATGGCTGCAGTGCATGAATAGAAAATACATCTCAGCACTCACTGGGTTATTCAACTCAGCGGAATAACTGTGCATAGTTAGACATTGTTTTTGCAGTATTCCAATGGAGATGATATAAAGAATTAATAGCAATTTGGAGGTGCATGGATAGCCTTTGTTTTCCACTAGTTAATAACAAGCCCTAGCATTTAGGGAGTTTAGAGTCTTGGAAGAAAAGCTTGGTTTTAAAAAGCAGCTCATTGAGTAGATATCAGAATGGCCATAACAGAGTTAGCCATGCTGAGATAAGAACTTACAAATTTAGATAAAAGTAGAGGCACAACAGAGCTAGTAAAGCAAGCTCTTGCAATGGAGTCTGTCAAAATCCAGTTACCAAGCTTAGTCATATTTTTATGGGCACTCAGCAAACTCAGCTGAGTACATTCATGTTATATTAAACTTATGCCCCATTTATTCGTACCAATTTCCCATCTTTTATGCTAAACTCCAGAAATCTAATATGTATTTGTCTCCACAGCACAATGCCTGCTAGTAGCATTGATTCATCCAAAGTGCCCTCAGATTGGTAACTTAGATACAAAAAGCAACAGGACTTCAAAAACCAACTGGATGAACTGCCCCTGGTTAAGCAGGTTTGAAGTGTAGCCTTTCATTTGCTTCAGGCCATACTTGTCTGTTTCCCTGATTCCAGATCAAGTCCAATCTGTTTAAAAGTGGCAAGTCATCCCCTCTTCCCTCCCAAAGTAGTAACTGTGACCTAGTTGGTGGCTACACCTGTAGTGCAAAAGCAAGGTGTCTGTGGCCTGAGCTTGCACATTCAAACCTGCCCTCCATCAGGTGGAGGACTCAAAGCCAGAACTGCCACAGTGTCCCTGCTGCTGACACCCAGTGTGGGCAGATGAAAGCAAACTGGTGTGACTTCAGCAAACCTGCTCTCATATCCCTCCACAGGAGACATGTCAGAAGGTGCAAGGCAAGCACAGATCTCCTTCCTCTCTGCTCATGTTTCATTGCACTTCACAAACAACATTTACTGCTCAGCTTGTTGGTAAGTTATTCAGGAGACTTCAGTACATTCCTTCCTAGAGAAAAGGGATTAAACTATCAGGTCTTTTCACTGACAAGATAAACAGCCAGTCTCCCAGGAAACAAATCTATTCCACAAGATGTTGAAGAGAACACCTTTGTACTTCTGATTCACAGTTACCTGCTTGTTCAAATACTTGGTTATATGTTTATGCTGAAAACTAATAAGGAAACAATTTTACAAAAGTATTGTGCTTCAAACCTGCTCAATCTGAGGTAGGTCATTCAGTTGAATTTTGAAGTCCAGTTCTTCTATGTCCAAATTAAGAATATTCTGCACTCAGAAAGATTTTACATGTTAGCCTAACAATGGCTGCACCACATTAGACTACACATCCCTTTAATGCAATATCCTGCCCAGGAAATAGCTCAAGAACAAGGCAAGTGTGTAGTAGTTTACAACACATTCAGGAGAGCACCAACAGGCTCTGCAACCTCCCAACCCTACATCTGAGTGCCCCATCCTCAAGGCCAGCTTCGATACACTGCAGCTGCAACACTGGGACAGGCTCACCTGCAAGACATCAGGGCTTCCTCTATTGCAATTTACACTGCATTTTAGTTCAGACCCTCACACCGGTCTGGCTGAGCAGGTCTGAAGTGCACCACTCAATCTTGAAGTATGTTTTAGGTAAGCCTTATTATGTATAGTGTGCCTTGCCGATCTGTACTCAGACCCAGCTTTCCTACTAGACCTTGGACACATGTCATCGCTATGGCCTTGCCTAGTGATGACTGTGGCCTGCCACTGGACTTTCTCAGAAGGTTTGTGGGATTATTCACTTCCTATGCCTGCCTTGCTGTCATACCCAGCTCTTGGCTTGCACACCTTGCAGAACAGCCCATGCTTGCTGCTCCCTCATGGAAATCTGTCTTTGGAATAAAGCAAGAAGCTTAAATCTAACCTAATATAAAACCAACCACCAATTTGGTAATAATTAAGGTGAAATGGAAAAGTCCTTGATGAATGCAATTCTCGCTCCCAGGTTCTTCTTCATGCTCCATTAAGAAAGCATAAAATACAAACTCTCATATTCCAGGTACAGGACAACCAGCCCCTAAAAAAGCAACACTAGAACAAAAAAAGAAAAATAAACCTTCTCTGCAGCCTTCTTTACACATCTACTTGCTGGAAATCTGCTGCATGCCTCTGGCACCTTATATGAGAAGTCAGATTCAGTAATCAGAAGGAAACAGAATTAGCAGTGAAGGCAATGATATTCATGCCGTGCAATTTACAACAAGGCATCTGTCTCTTCATGAATTAGTATTTTCCTTAATTATCTGTAATAGGAAATCCCAAGATTCTCAGCTGGCCCTGTCAGTCAATATTAACTACAGACTTGGAAAATGATATAAAAATAGAAAGGAAATTGAATCCTGCAAAGGCTGCAGTAGCACTTTACAGGGAATGCAAATAGAACTTCACTGGGAATAGCTGCATTGGCACTGTTGGTCCCACTTCACTGCAGAGTTTGCCAACACACCACACACCAATCCAACATGACATCCACTTAATGTGCAGCTCTCACACCGTGCAAAAAGACTACCAGATATAGAAAGATTGGTAAAAGCAGCAAGTCCAGAGCAGCATGTGATCATTATCCACCCATGCTCACCTTTTCATGAGCAATGGTTTGTCTTTTCAAAACTCTTAAGATTTTATCATAAAGGTGATGTAGTTCTGCAATGAACTGTGTAAGGCATACTCCAGATTTTGCCTTGTTGAGAACATTCTGGATTTGCTGTTCTTTAACAACATGGGATGCATTGTTCTTTATGTCAGACCTGGCTGTCCAATAGCCAGTCCCTTGCTACAAAGATGAAAACTACACCTAGTAAGCAGGGACTCAGTGCTTGGCCTGGAGTAGGATTGCCACTCGAGAGATTAGGTGGTCCCACTTGAGGCTTCAGAGTCCAGCTGACACAGACATTCCTCAGACTGCATGACAAAGTCCATCTGCAGTTCCACAGTTTCAAGAGCATCAGTTATCAAATACAGCAACTACAGACACTGTCTACAGGCTTCCAGATCAGCCAAGCATACTTATTTTCACTGAGTTGCAGCTATAGAAGGCAGGCCATTCAGGATCTTGTCAAACATTAGTCCTTCTGCACAGTCATGGCTGTAATTATCATGGAGACAGGAGGTGAAAACTGGCAAACCAGACACTTCTCCATTACTCTTACATAAAGTATGCAGTCATTCCCATCATCATTTCTCATTCAGTCTGTTTCATCTGCTCACTATTCCTCTGGCATTTCACATCCACATCCATCTCTCCTTACCACATTCCTTCTCTCCCTTTCCTAAATCTCCTGTATTTTCTACTGTGGCTTCTCTGACACATTTAAGAGGAGAATGGATGGCACAACACTGCAGCTGTGCAACATCTCCATCACTGTACTTAGCTTTCATCCCGCTCAATATAACTTTGCTCTTTGTCCAAGTCACTGGGCACAGTTTGGGTTTGTCTAAAGCACTGGAGTTTAGTTCCTTTAAAGAGAAGCAAACACAAACAAGTGAATAACTAAACTAGACTAAAAGCTTTGTTCCCTACTCACAGGCAAATGCCCAGTAGCAAAAGACTAGCCCAATGCACACCATCACATGGCTTTGCTTCATACAAGCCAGTAAATCAAATCAAGCTTACACCTTTCCAACAGCCAATAGTCTTCAGGGAAGGCATTCATCACCAGGTGACCACAGCTTACTCAAATGTTATTTTACACTTTAAAAATGTGTAAATTTTGCAACAATACATTTCTATGTTAATTTAAAAAGGTCCATGTAGGTCCTGTCATAAAACCATAACAGTTCCAAATATCAGTGGGAATTACTGGTTTGAATGGCTGTGCTTGTTGTATAAGTGTACCTAAGAGTTACACTGGCCTTGATGTGCCAGAGTATTACCAATTCCACTCTTGCAAGTGTCTATCCTTATATAAAAGCCTACATCTATTTAATATTTACTTGATGGCTTACAATGCATCAGTCATTAAGGATCATTTAAGATAGACATGAATCTAAAGATTTGTCTACACACAAAAGAAAAATGTTTTTAATCCAAATTACAATAGCTATGGAAACAAACAAGACTTGCTTTTAGCCTCAGTTTTCCTACACACTTTAAATAAAAGCTCCTACCCAAAGTTAATAGCCCACTTGTCATTCCTTCACAGGTATTTTATTATCTTCTATTTTTGTCACCCTTTCTTGGGAAAAAATCCTAAACATGGCTATCTGTAAGCTAAAGTACTACAAGATAAAGAAGTCACACCTCTCCCATGCGTGATCTTTTTCTCTGCCAGTGCAGGACTGTTTCTTCTGACACTTATGACAAAGCTACACACATTAATTTACACAGAGCATTATTGGGGCCTGAAAGCATGAGAGGAGAAGGCAGGGTCCTGCTCTGCCAGGGACTGTTGGTGTTGCAGAAGGGACCACAGAAGCATTTCCCACAAAGCAGAAGTACTTTAAAGCTTTCTGAGACCAGGCAAGCAGATCATTTACAGACTGTGGCACTGCCTCCCTAAGGGGAACACCAAGGGCCACTGAGGCTCCCGAGGCTCTTGCCTTTAAAGGGTTGCAATGGTTGAAGTCAGTCTTTAAGGAAGCTAGAGAAGAGCATAAAGGCTAAGTACAAAGCAGTATCCTTGGAGATACACTAGCCTGACATACTAGGAAAAGCAGTAATTTAGGTTGAGCATTAATTCCCATGACCATGGTTCCCTGGCAGACTACACATCATATGAACAGTATATAGAACACTGTTAAAAAAAAAATCAGTGTCTTGTGTGACAAAAGTGATTTAACAACAAACTGCAGACAACCTATAAGAGGAAGGTAGAAGAATGTTAAGGCCGTGAAAGCTGCAGAAGTAAGGGGGTTAAAAATAAAGTAATTTTCATGCCTAGTGGCAGGGTCTTCCTCTATAGTGATACAAAAGAAACATACTTATACATAAGTCCTAACTGACAACAGGACTGAAAAAAGATTTTTCTATCTCAAGGATATAATTGTCCTTCCTTGTCTTTTCTGGCATAGCTGGTATAGTCAGACAGGGTTGACTAAATCACTTTCAATATTTTCTATAACAACACATATGATGATCATTATTAGAATCTGACTGTTAATAGTTTCCACACACTGTAAGCATCTGGTCTGCTTTACATAATTATTCTACTGAGGCAGCTTCTGCTGCCATAGTCCCCACCTAATGAGACTGTACCTGCTACAACACCACACCACTCCCAGGCCACCAGCAGTTACCACCAGCAGCTATAGCTCTGCCTTCAGCCAATTCATACCCACAAACACAGAATTTACTACAGACTTTCTCTTTAGTAGTGGCCATGAGGCAGAATTAATTTCTTTCTTTTTTTTCTAGAATAACATAGACTTTTGTGCAAGCAAGGACAGACAAGCCCTCTAGTCGAAGCTGGGACTTGGGCAGCCTCTGTTTCTTCTGTGGACTTTCTGAATAGCTTAACATAACTCTAATTAATGTCTGACTTCTGAGCTACAAGAAGACACTAGTTTTGCCTCCCTGCCTTTTTTGTCTTTCTTCTGTGTGGTTTTGGATGAAACCCCCTTTTTTGACACTTAGAATACAAACCTGCTGACCCTTGCAGTCTTTTATAGCTTCCTACTAAAAACAGCTCATTCTGTGGTGAGAAATGTGGCACTAGGGAAAAGGGAATGTTATTACTTCCCTTTCCTCAGTAGCCTGCTTTATGAGAAGAGCATCTGGCATGGCAGGCCTCCCTCATAAAATGTGGTAGGACTTGACCAGGGTGGTCACATTTGAGTTGTAGTTTGGCCCATGGTGCACCATAACAAACCTTTACCTTCTCACATTTTTAAGATAAGACAGAGTTAAAATGCTCCTACAGTAATCCTGCACCACATGGATTGTCCTATCATTATTATCCTCCTGGGATTTGACAACAGGGGCTACATCAACAAAGTAGAAATCCTCACTAAAACAATTGCCCTGTAATTACTTTCTGAAGCAGTAAAAGCAACCAAAGCCGCTCTGACTCCTGAACAGCTAGAAAGAAATCTTCAAGCAATTCAAGATACAGATCTAAAGAAGCCAGAATAGAGCTGTATCACCCATGCTCAGCCTCCATCAGCTTTTTGGATTCACTTTTGCTGCATTTCATTTTCCATTCTCTGAGCTGGCTCAGTGCACAAGAAAGACCATACCTTTAAAAAGTAATATGATAAAACCTTACATGAGGGACAAATTGTAGGAACAGCCTGAAGGGCAATTGAATAGAACAAGCAAAGAGATTTCTGCAGCTGTAAAGGATTTCTAGCTGTAGAATTAGGAAAAGAGTTTACATTACATAGAAATGCAGTCACTAAAAATGCCTGAAAGCTACACAGAGCAGTCTTATAGCTCCTAAACTTTGCTTTGTCAGGGTGCTGTGCCTTAATGGACAAGGAGCCAGGCACAGTAACAGAACTAACAGTGCCCACAGCATCTAAACCAGACAGATCTGGAGAGAGCAGCCAGGGTGGATCAGGTATCCAGGTTATCCAGCAAGTTGTAGCAACAGTGCAGGTCCAAGGTCAAAATGGAAAATCAGCCTACAGATCAGGTTTGGTCCAATAAGAACAGCCAGGATCAGACATTGCTTATTAAAGAGTTAGCAGACCTCCTAGAGATAAGACAAGGCAAACCAGAAATGAAGGTGGAAATGCAACTTACGTGTTAGGACTAGAATCAATACCCAGACGAGATTATCACTAGACTAGAGATCAGCACTCCTACAATAGACTTTAAGCACTAGAGCCCCAGACCTGAATTTAAGTAGCACTCCTGGGCCTATAGGATTTGTGTGTGGGTGGAGGGTCTCAGATGAGGTCAATTAAGGTCATTAAGGCCTTTTCACTCAGGCCTGATACATTTAATTCATTTATCAAGCAGGAAAAAGAGTGCAACACAGTTCTTCAGAGAAGTCACAGCTACACAAACACTGTATTTCTGTATATGGAATGTATATTCTTGTATATGTATATATTTATGTATACTATATGTATATCTGCACAGATCAAGGATATTTTTGAGGAATTGTACCATGTCATCACAGGACTACACAGGCCCCATTGCTCTTACAATTTAATTTTCAAATGATTATTGGCACAGCTGGCTCTGCACACGACTTGTGCCTAAACAGCATGTGATCATATTCCTCACAGCCTTGTGACAGCTCAAAACACTTTTCTCTGCCTGCACTCACTGGAATCCATTTGGTTTCCTGTCTGGAAAATGCAGGACCCACACAGTATGTGCCTTGAATCAATGCGACCAGTTCTCTTCCCCTCCAACTTCTATTGTAAATAATATCCTAAAGTGCCTTGCAGAACATACTGCATGAATACCTTCCCCATGCTGAGGGTCTTTGTGTATCCACCACTGAGACATCCAAGAGCACAAGGTGGTGCAGTTTCTTGACTATTATCCCCATCTATTTTCTTTTCCTTTTTTTTTTAATTTATTTTCAGTGTGCCTATACCATATGCTATTCTGCTGTGCAGAACAGCTAGAAGTGGTACCAGAAGTCATGGAAGAAAGTTAGCACAGCATTACAATTAGAATAGTTAACATTAAGTGAAAAGGACTGCTCAGCAGGAGTACCCAGCTGGGAAGAAGTGTTGTACTGAACTCTCCATTCTGCTCCCACAATCCAAACTAGCATCCCTGCATGGTGCTCATTGTATGGTGTTGACATGCCCTCTGTTCTCTCTCTCATTCAGAGTACTCATTTGCTCTGTTGATAAAATGAAGGGGAAGCATGAACCAACAGCCTCATGTCTATTTGATCTGACAGCTTGTTAAAGACCAAGTTATAGAGAATAAAAGAGAAACTGAAAATCACTTAAGTATCATTTGCCTCAGGAACTTGAAGAGAAATCATAGTGAATTTAAATGCAACAAGAGAAATACTTGGGGATGTAATTTAAGCTTGTGTGATCAAGTTGTAATCTTGAAATAGATGCTTTCTTTTCAACTTTTTACCTTGGCAAGTCTGGCAAGAAAAGGCAAAAGAACAGCTATCTAAATATAAGCAAACCAGCTACTCTCAGGAGAAGCAAGATTTCTTTAAAACTGTCAGAGCCTTGGGCAGACTAACAGGCCTTAATTCCCCCGAGCAGCCTCACCTGTTGCCTCCACCCACCCCTTCTGCCGAGGAGCTCTATTTAGCTCAGCCTGGATACTCCCTTCTTTCTTGTCTGCAGGCACATTGTTAGGCTGCAGCTCTAGCCCTGCTGTGTCTTTCTGGTCATAGTTCTGGCTTTTTACCTTGATTTTAGACCTACTCCTTAAGGTGTCTAGTTCTTGTTTTCCTGAGCAAGTCATTTCTTAATATGCCTTCTTAACTTAATGTTGGCTCTGCCTTGCTGTCTTCAGGAGCATAAATGAAGATGTGGGCTCCCAGCTGCTCTCCCTCAACATGGCAGCTCCTTTTTCAGGTAAAGTGGGGCTGGCCCCTGACTGGTGCAGGTCCCTGTTCTCCTGGTTGTGCTGCTGGGTCTGGTTTCCAGCCCCTCAGGGAACTGCTGGCCATTGGTGTTTTTTGATACAGAGGTTTTTTTCCACCAGTTTTATTTGCTGGAAATCATACTTTAAGTGCTTCTTACTTTTGTAAATGAGTGGTACTAACTTGATAAGACTTTTATGAGTGGGTTTAATTCAATAATGCTTCTACTGGTGATCCATGTGTAAAAACATTCTGTGTGAAAGGAGTTTGATTCTTTCTCTAAGGGTCCTTTGAAGACTAATTCAGACTATTGCAGTCAGCTTTGTTGGAAATACCAACTCAGCTTTCATTTAAAGCCTCATATTCCATTCTGTTAATAATACATTAGTAAAGCATTCCTCTATTTATATCTGTGAATTTCTCATTTATAGTAGAAATCATTGTTGTATAAACTGCAGTGATCCTTATACGCAACTCAAATTGTTGTTAATCTTTTATCTACAGATAAAGTATTAATTTTGTGATAGCTTAAAGCAAGGGTGTTTGCTATTAAGTGATAAATAAATAAGTATCTCCTTCCTGGTATGCATCAAAGTAAAATTCTCAGCATCTCCTGTGATCCTTAAACTTTCCAAGACTGGAAGACCTAAGCTTTCCCCGAGTTAGTTAAGCACCCTGAAATTCAAGGTTCAGATGAAGGTTAATAGGGCTCACTAAGTATGTACAACTGTTCACAATTTATAGTCTTAAGTGACAAATATGGAGCAGGAACCACTGATGTGTGTCATCCTGTGTTGATTTATGACACCTAAAAATTGCTTCTGGCAAATGCAACTGAGAATTACTTCTACTATTTAAGCTAAAATCAGAGCCTTTGCAATGAAGCCTTGCTTAGGGAAGGCTAGTCAATGTTCAAACTTAAGCTTTCATGAATTAGTCTCTCCTGTAGCTCTAGTCTTGTGAGAGTGACCCAGGAGCCTTTACAAACAAACTGCTGCCCTCTTTGCTAATTTACAGATTAAATTGGGTAATACTGTAGTGTATTATGAGCAGGAATAGAAACAATTGTTGATGCTTACTGTGGGTTATAGCAGTGGTTCTCAGTCCTTCTCTGATGAACCAGACTGTCCATAAAGGTGCCACAAACGTTGGTGCAACTCCCAGCTGAGAAACTTCCTTACAGAGCAAGAGTTCCTTGTTGGTGGTTCATGTTTCAGATGTTTTTTGTCCCAGCTCTCCTGATCAGTACTTTCAGAATAGTCAATCTTTTGTCCAATAATTGAGGAATTATTTTGCTGCTGCTGCTTTTTCCTCTTGCTGTAATGACATTGATAAACTGGCTAAGAAAAGCATATGTGATCGTATGACATAATTTCTTAATAGCTGAACCAAGTACAGTCATGCTACAGCATGTGGCTTGAAGTAACACAAACAGTATGTGCTTCCCTTAAAATTGACTACTTAGTGATTAATCAGAATCTGACAGGTGATACATTAAGGAATGGTAGGTAAGTCACAGTATAAGTGTAACTTGCTTTTTAACCAGTGAGAATTGCCTAGAGCAAGTGATAGTACACAGGAATAAACGGATGCAGAACTGAGATTATATCAAACATTACTTCCAAAGCAGAACCAAAGGAGGGAATTTGAGATACATGGATAGGTTCCTTTAAGGAAAAGGACAAATTTAACCAGAGAAGATTACTTTTCTATATATGCAGAGGGCTCTTTTGTGTCTTTCATCACAGCTGATAGCCAAGAAAGAAGTCTTTAAAGACTTGGAGTGTTTGCTAAAACACTTTTTTCTGTACTATATCAGAAAGGCTTTCTTAGTTGAGGCTATTATTTCACTTTAAAAAAGATGTTTTCTATAATGTAACAAATATACACTGGATGTCCTGCTGCAGAAGAGGAGACAAGGCACTGTAGCTTTGTCATATGATGAAATAGGTTATAAGTATTGTGCCTTATCAATGCTGTCAAAATAAAAATAAATAGCTATTCAGATAAAACTGGATTAAAAGAAATCAAAACTTGCCATCTTCATACAGGTACTGCTTACTTGGGAACAGTTAGTTGATACAAAACTTCAACAGGTGCCTCTGACTTATCTCAGAAGGTAGTTAATCTTGTGATTGCATTTGCTGGAATTGTGTAATCAAATGAAGGAACAAAACTTGGTTTCATTGTTTAGTGTTCAATAGATTGTATTAGATTGTAAATCAGATTCTGTTGTAGTTAACTAAATAATTCACAAAGCTCCTCTTAATGCAATACATTTAAAGAAAATATCTCCATTTTCCTTTAGCTGAAACCAAGCATGATGCTGGTTTTGACCTAATTTACAAATAACCAGGTCAACATCTATTTAACAAAACAGCTGTATTTATGAAATATATATAGTGATGTTCTTATAGCACTGGGCATGGAACTTTTTTAAACTGTTGATTATTTTTCAGAATAAGCATCGGCCCTTCCAAATTATATTAATGAAACTACTGCATTATATGCAGCAACATGCAGTAATGTAATTTTACTCAGTGGGGAAAAAACATCTTTCCTTGTTTTCATCTTATCATTAAGTAGTGCCATCCTTTTCCACAGAGGTTTCCTTCATTACTTAAAACCAAAGCCCTAAGTCTGTACCAAATATTGCTGTGAAAGCTTTTAAAAGCCTTGTGTATTTGTTAGTTTGCTGAGTGTGCAGAGCTCTTGAACACAAAATTAGAGTGGGACTGGCAGACCTGAAACTCTGAGTTATTCCAAGGAATGACTGCTAGACTGCCAGGTTAGTTTGCTGTTGGTATAATCCACAACTTCTCTGTGAAGGAAAATAACTTACTTTGGCCTTTTCCATTTTCCTACAAAACTAATTATTTATTCTTCATCAGAGACTGAAAAATATTGAAATTACGAAAGTGAGAGTAAAAGAAAGGAATGAGAGGTACAACTTCTCAAATGAAAAGAAATGAAAGGTAGGAGGAAAAGGAAAGTAAGTTAATTGGAGTGAGAAAGAACTGAGTAAGGTAAAAAGGGTGACAAAAGAAATTACTTCATCACGAAGGCAATATTTATAGTGCAACAAGAACAGCATAAGCTGGGTAAACAAACTACTGTTTGAACTCCTAAGCTTTCAAACAAGGCTATTTAATTCTAAGTGTGATATTAGGAGGCAGTCTTACTGTTAATTTCTTCCAATTATACTCACAATTTCTTTGC
>JAWWLZ010000174.1:8323399-8345369 GCA_035041345.1 Poliocrania exsul
GCTATTTAATTCTAAGTGTGATATTAGGAGGCAGTCTTACTGTTAATTTCTTCCAATTATACTCACAATTTCTTTGCGGCAGGACTCCTAGGCTCACATCCTCTGCACTAGTAGAGTGGTGTGTACAATACTATATAAAGTTATTCTTCTCTTCGTATACAAACTCCCAAGAGAACACAACCCCCCTCCAGGGGTGGCTGGAGCCCTTAGGACTAAGGACTCACCTGAGAGTTTTGCTTTTACCAGGGTCTGCTTCAGTCCAACTCAGTGGCCTGCAGCCAGATCTCTTGAGATTGAGTGCTGTTAATTATTCACTTGTTTAGTAAGGATCTATGTTCATCAGTGAAATGAGCATATCAATATTTACCTTCCTAGCCAACAAGGGGGCTGTTAAAACTAGCCATGCCTTAATCTACCACATAGATAAACACCAATAAAATCAGTAGGACTTAGCATATGCTTTAGTTTTAGTTACCATAAGCTTTATATCCTTATTAGGTTTGATAGAGTTTAAGTGATCTCAGTTATATTGTAATCACACAGGTTCTTACAGACCTCCTGCAATCTTATTTTATACCTTTTTATCTATATCTGGAAACTTGCCAAGTTTTTGAAACCAGTTTTCTTAATAGAATTTGCATTAGCAGTGAATTTAACTAATTTGCTATTTCCAGTTAGTTTAGTTTTTCAGTTGCCTTTCAAGGAAATGACAACTTACAGGCACAAAAAGAAAGGAACCAAAGGGATAAAACAAAAGAAAGCAAACTATTTATGGGCCCTGAAGTTATTATATCTTCAGAATGAGGGAGGGAAGTAATATGATCAACATTTGTGTTAACTTTTGGAAGTCTCTGCTGGTTGCTTTTAAAAATACTTGATGCAGAATTTACTTTTTCCAGGAAAGTATCCCAGAAGATTTTCCTCTTTTGTGGGTGGTGGGAATGAGAAAGATACCTCTTCCCATTCTCTGTTTGCTATGCATTAATAGGGATATCTGTCTTTTGGTGAGCAAGGCCTGGAAGGGACCTTTTTCATCTGCTTTGGACATTCAAAGGCCATTCTTGTCTGAGAACAGCTGCTCTTCCAGAGGAGTCCCTTCTTTGAAGAGATGATTGCTGTGACAGGCTTGCTTTGCAAATTTGTAATCCTCTCACACAAATGTTATGCCAGAACCATTAGTAAGATCAATGTTTTTTTGTGTCAATAGATAGTCCTTGTAAGAGCTACATTTGATTTGACTTAGTCCTATCACAGCCCTTGCAGCTTTCTTCTGTCTAAAGAATAAGAAGAAATCTGCCACAAAACATTCCTAAAATGGAACACTCCTTTGTTGTCTAGATACAACAGATGAAAGTATTTAAAAGTATTAAAGCTGAAGGGAAAAGTAGTAAGATGGCACAGTCACTGTATTTGATTATTTCCCACATTAACTTCTGGTTAGTGCTTTACTAAAAAGTTTCTATATTGTTATCCTTAGCAGAAGTCAGTTCAGCTCGATATTTTTTACTGATATAATCCTGAAAAAAACCTGAATATCTGCATTCTTTCACAACCTTTTTGAAATAAGATATTTTTACTTTAGATGCTTCATGCCAAAAAAAATACTGAAAGGGTCCTGTCAAGAGACTTATCTTGATGGTCGTTTTCATGCAAAAAATCAGAATTTATGCTTTTCATATCACTTGAAGATATAATATTGGGTTTCACCCAGGCAGACTTCTCTGATTAGCACTAATGTCAATGTTCATGCAGATTGCTTTTAGTAAGTAAGCTTCCCACACCACTAATGACTTTTCAGTTCCATTAGTCTGTTATGTATTATTGATTTCAAGCATTACTGATTAATGCTGTTAGTAGATTTATTTCTGTTCCTAGAGAGTAAAGGATTGGCACCTCTGTTAGATGGATGGAATGTTACTGCTTGCTTTAGTCAGGTCTTTGCTATGTATGTCCTCTTCCTCTGCTCCTGTCAGTTCCCTAGACCATTGTACTTTCTTTCCTTCACTATGTTTTCCTAATACTTGGTTAAATGTTATATGCTTTCCATCTACCTTCTATGTAAGGAATTTGCACTGAACTTTGGAAAGTATAAAATAGTACAGAAATGGAAAATTCATGCATGTGCAGCAGTGTTTTTCCAAAGTTAACAGGGTGGTGTTTCATGTTCAGTGCTCCTTCCAGACCCTGTCTCTGCCACTGGTCACAAGCTGCTCTGTCCCTGGCTGCTGTTGCTGCTGTTGGCACTGTGGAGGTTCCTCAGGCATTGCAGCAGCTCCTCATCCCACCACTTCCAGTTCCACATTATTTGCACTGCCCAGTTATGTGGGATTACTCAATGCCTGATTTCTCATGTTTCATTCAAAGCAGTACAGTGCACTTTGGGTTTGTGACCAAGCCCCATAAAACCAGACCTAGCTCTTCAATCTCTTGAAATCAAAGATTACAAACATCAGCTCCTTTTATCTTTTTAACTAGTAACTTATTACATTATATGTGTTCTTCAGGCTATCGTCTGTTCTGCATTTTTGAATTAGTTTATATGTTGAATACTTAACCTTTAGTCATCAGCAACTCTGTTCAGTACAGGTTATGTATCTTTGGTTGTTTTCTGCAGGTTATTCTATAGCTGTCTGATGGTTTATGTTCCTATAGACCACAGACATTTTGCTCTTTAATACACTACATAGCTCATCACCTGCACTTCTAAGTCTTTTACTATTTCCATTTCACATCTATAATAATTACACTTCACATTAGGCTGTCAGCACTGATAATCTTCACCATATTTCAAAGTCAGGCTTTAAGTACTTGAATGGTATTTTTGAGAAATCTTACTCAATACCAGGTTATCAACTGTCTGTGAGATTAAGTCATTCAAGCTAATTCCTATTTTTGAGATTGCGTCACCTCCATTAGCTGTGGGACAGAAATGCAAAGACCACACGCCTATGTAAATTAAGGGATTTGGGGACTTTTGTAGCAAAGTTAGTGCAAGTGGTTGTGAAAGAAGAGTTTTATAGGATAGATGTTTTAAATGTACCTGGTTTCATGTGTCTGGGCAGTGGTTTTCTGTTAGACCTGTCACCTAATAGCCATTACTTTTCTTCAAGAAGAGTGAAGCACTGGAACAGGAAGTTCCTCAGGTAGGGAAAGGTGGTTCAAAAAAGTTTTCCTTCCTGTGAAGGAAAGGATTGAAATTAATTTAAATACATGACTTGTTTCTCTCTTTCAGTAAATAAATCAGTCAGTATAAAGCTGTATTCTGAATTTTAACCATGTCAGTCTTCTGCCTCATACACTTATATTATAAAAACCCCTAAATTTCCAATAGTTCCTCAGTGTTAGATAATTACCCTGCACAAAAGGCCACTGGTGTTTTTGACACCTATGTATGTACTTCCAGAAAAGTGCACCAAGTGACCTCACAATAAATATATAGGTGCAGTTCCAGAGCCAGTGCTCCAAAGTGCACAGGTGATCCTTAAAGGACTGAAATACTCATCTCCCTTTGAATGTTTCTCACAGAATGACCTCTAATACAACCTCTCATTAAGCAAAGCTTGCAACACACCTTTCAGTTTGGGAACATATATATTCATAACTCTACTGGCTACCAAAAATTAAGAACCTCAACCCAATGGAATGGTTGGAGGATGAAAAATATGTACTCCTTTTTAAGTCTCTCCATTATTTTTCTATGCTTGGTGAATCATGAAGAGCCTTTTACTACATAAGCAAAGGTAAGAAATTCAGAAGCACCATAAAAGTACAAGAAAAGCCTGAGAAACAGCAGTGATTATGAACTATTCCCAGCACAGTGACTGTTAATGCTGTGTTACATTTCTAGTTCTATTCAACTTCAGTTCTAAAGCCTAATTCTTACATGAAAACCATGTTCCTAAATCTTCAGCTAGTCATTCTGGGTGCTTCAGTTGCCCATACTTCTGTGGAATGTGAATCTCAGAGTTCTGATTATCAAACCTTGAAAAACAGAACTTTTAATAAGGCTATTTAGGATATTTTTAAAAAAAGATTTTGCATTACAATCGGTGAAGCGAGAATTCATTTTAAGAGGAATAATTTCTCTTCCAATCATTAGGAGAAAAGAAGGAAAGGGAGCTGGTGCCTCAGCTAGTTCATTCTGGCAACTTTTTTAAAAGCCACTTGCATATCATGAAGAGAATTGCTAAGTGGAGCTGAGAACTGGGTTTTTGTACTATAACTGTGTTTTAAATTATACAAAGCTTTCCAAGAGAGGCTGTGTTAGCTTTCAGGTTTCTGTGCTTCTCCTAAAGCTAAAGAGCAATTTGGCTTGGACCAAAATAATTTCATGGTTCAGACTGCAGCCTTTCTTTTCCCGGACTTTTAGGATGACAACTTGAAAATACATTCTTACTTACATCCTGAATCCTTTTACAAACCCACAAAAGCCCCATCAGTGTTTGATTTAGATCACTGAAATATGGTTTGAGAGGCACAGACTTGCTGAGCTGCAGATTCTGTGAAGCTGAAAGAGTGTTTTAGAGAAATTTCACCATGTTCATGCACTCTTTCCTGGCATGCTGCTTTTAGTCACTGGATATGGGGTT
Organism: Poliocrania exsul; assembly: GCA_035041345.1. Classification (NCBI taxonomy): domain Eukaryota; kingdom Metazoa; phylum Chordata; class Aves; order Passeriformes; family Thamnophilidae; genus Poliocrania; species Poliocrania exsul. The sequence goes on from JAWWLZ010000174.1 coordinate 8,327,989, forward strand.
AGACAAACATTTAAACTAACTCGGAATGGCCATTCTCCTACTCTCCTGTTCTTAGAAATACTTGTTAAATACCACCATCTTACTTCAGTACAACAGAATATTTAAAATAATTTTTTTAAAAAAAATTCCTCAAGATCTCTTGCTCTAAACTTCTAAAATGTTGGAAGATTCTAAATTGAAATTTAAAATCTTAAATGTTGAGATGGTAAATAGGTATTTAGGGTGACAACTGTGCAAGGTAGTAAGTCTCTGTATTTGAGGAAATGTGTGAATTTAAGAAATTACTTAGCAGGAAGACTTCAGTAATGATAATTCAATAAGGATCTGAGACTCAGGGTCTGCCAGGTGCCTGAGTCCAATACCAGGACTTCATTGCCCTGATCAGCCTCACCTGACAGCCCTTTCAACCCTCTCTGCCCTGGGGCTGCATTTGGGCTCATGCCTTGCTGAGCCTGTCTCAGCTCTGCCTTGCCCAGCTGTGGGTCTCACTGATCTGGCCCTGGTATGGTCACTGCTTCCAAATTGCTGCCCTTTGCTCCCAGGTTTGCCTCAGGCCTGCTTTGTGGGCTTGGACTTGCCTGATAGCCCAGGCTGTCCCTGCTCCTGGGTCACCTCGCTCATGTGCTGTGGGACAGTGCCCTGGCTGCTGAGGCTTCTGCCCTCCTGATAAGTTATTGTCTTCCTGGCCCCTACAGAGCAGCTGATCTCCTATTCTTAAATTCTTTCTTTTGTTTATTCCTTATTTGCCTACTTTAATGTTCAAACACCTGACTGTTTAACCTTTTCAAAAAATCCCCAGGAGAGAAGAAATGCTACTCTTTCTTCTCCACAGCTATTTTACTGGAGTTGCAGCAGAACCAAATCACTTGTTAAACTGACAAGGAGTTGCTCTGGAGAATGAGATCTTGTAGTGATCAAACCAGCAGAGTGAACGGGAAAATACCTCCACTGCTTTCCTACTGTAAAGGAGCTCTGGAAGGCTTATCCAGAAGCCGGATCCTGTCAGGTAAGAATTGTTGCTGGGAAGGAACATGCTTTGGTGTTTGTATAGCACTTGGAAACTCCTCCTGTGTCAGAATTGCCCTTGGGTGATTTATAGTGGCTTTGCAGGTGCTGTGTCATGGGGAGCCTGGATGCTCCAGCAGAGGAGCCGAGTCAGTACAGCCATGCTGGCTTGTACCATCTGAGGAGATCCATGGTCAAGTACAAAACTGCTTCATACCATAAGGGGGATTAGACCTGGAAGCTTATTATGCTCTGAGGAAATACCTATTTTGGTCAACTATAGAAGAATCCTAACAGGTGTACTGTTCCTTAAATGTGAAATGTTTATGCTCAGAAAATTGATCTGAGTTTCTCCGGTTGTCTAACTTAAGACTGTTGCCATGAGATTATTCTTATTTTTCTTTTCTTTCTTTTTCTTGTTTTTCTTGGTTTTTTTCTGATGGATTAACCACCCATGATCATTGTTGACTTACTGGAGCACCCTGAGATCACTGCAGTTGTCTGATGATGGTAACCAGCTCCAGTTGCTGCCCAAGGACATTTCCTTGTGAACTGCAGAATAAACAGCCTGTTCTCCCACTCTAAGGGAAATAAAAAAAAAAAAACAACAACTGTGCCATAAGACAATTAATTTGAAAAGAGAGAGACTTAATAGAGTATTAAGTATATTACTATACAATAATAATAGTTTTTACTGCTTTCATGCTTGGGATTTTTTGAACTTATCTTCATTTTTGTGAAGACACAAGTGACTGTATTTCTCTTTACTACTTCTCCCTAACAATTGGTTACTATAAATAACCACAGAAAAAATGTAGTATTTTCAACTCATGCAGCAGCAATGCATTTGTTTAGTAAAATATTATTTAACTACTATGTAGTAAAAGCAAAGGCTTAACTTTTTGGCTGGATAGTTTTGTTTTGCTGGGGGGAGCAACAGAGGATAGTTAGTAAATTACATTGTGTGAATGAACCTCCAAAATAGGGTAAAGACACACAAAGAAAATATTTTTGTAATTGGGGAAAATGCTTCTAAATGTCCATTTTTTGTCGAGGTGTTCTGCAATCTGAAGTCTTATTACTGAAACTCTGCTTAGAAAAGGGCAGATTGATTTTTCTCACTAGGAAAAGCAGTAACTGGATCATTCACTTGCAAGTGTGATAAGGCCTGTCTAAATCTGATGTTCCTTATCATGAGATCCACTTGTTTATTACACAGGGAGAGGTGAGTCACTCCCTGCTGGTGACATTCTTAACTTTCGGTTTGTACAAGAAGGAAACTGCTGTGCAGAACAGCTCAAGCACCTGGGGGGGGCATCAGGCCCAGAAATAAGTCTGTATTTGAGGATGGATGTTGTTAATGTGTTTTGGTGTTTGGAGCACATCTGTAGCCATCTCCAAGGAGCAAAAAGAGCACAGTTCCCAGCCTTACCAATCACACATATTAATTTCAGGGTATTCTTCCAATGAAAAATTGTTACAGTAAGCAGAGATGGCATGTTTGTCTAGGTTTATCTGATGTGCAGCAAAATCACCACCTAATTATGTTTTTATGGTTTGCAACATGATCTGCAAGTCATGAAAAGCAATGCCAGTTCTGTAGGGAGTGGGCAGAATTATAAAAGTAGAGTGAAGTGACAAATAGTAGTTTGACTGTGAGGATCAGTGCCAGTGATTTTTATCACTTCAGTTTATATAAGTTTGCTCTTGAGATGTTTATTTGTTCAGAAGGCTTACTCTGTTGCTTTTTAAACTGAGAATAGTCTTCAGATGTTCCCATTTTTATTAAAACAAAACAGTTTTTATTGTAGTCATACTGAAATACTTGCCAGTTCATCACCAAAAAAATTAAGCCAAATGTATTTTTTAAGTGAATTCAAGGCACTACCAGAGAAGGGAAGCCCACCATGTTGGCATTACTGTCATGCTTGGGCAAGTCAAAGCATCGTAGCCGCACAGACTAAACAGTCTCTGCTCCAAAGAGCTTGTTATCAAAGTACAGGGAGATATGAAATGGAGGTGTACAGGCAGGAAAGAGGCAGGTCAAGTCAGACAATATAGGTCAGTGCTGCCATGGGGCCAGCAGGCTGTGTGTGCCTGCAGCCTGGCTATTGCCAGTGTCCCCTGTTGCCACTCACTGCCACCAGTGTGCAGGACTGCCTGGAGACAAGCAAACCATGCATGTTGGAAACTGCTCAGTGAATGATGGAAACGAGCATCACTGGCTGACAGGATGAGAGACATCGCAAGCCAAGGCTGTCTGAAAGATGATGGGTAACCTGGAGACAGAGAATCCATCTAGGCTTTGGGAAGTGAAAACCAGCAATATATATCTGATTTAAGAGAAAAGAATGATGGGGGGTTGTCAAAGAAAAGGATGCAGGGCAATTACAGTTAAAGAAATGGGCTGGGAGGGGACAGGATCAAGATGAAAAGGACTCAGACTAAGCTGGACATAGCCCTGCTGGCACACATGCATCCTTGTCTGCAACCTTGTGGTAATTGCCCTGTGCATTCCATTAATTAAGGCTGGAGAAAAAGGATGTCATAGCAACTGAAACAGAAGTCAGTGAGGATCAAGAAGGATCTGTTCATTTAGAGGCCTCATGTGAACACTTGGGAAATCAGAGTCCAAGGTGGTAACAGGCTGGATGATAACCTGAGCAGAAGAGTTTATAAAGAAATGGACATATGGCTTTACTCTTCTGCACAGGGAGAAGCTCTGATTACAGAATGGCAGTGAATTCTGTTCAAGCTTAAGCATTAGGTCTATTTGATTTTGGTCTTTGTGGGAAGAATTTCAAGTTGCAGCAGGGACAAACTCCTCATAATATCTTTGTTCTCAGTGGTCATTACAGAATCCTGCCTGAATCCTGCCCAATTCCTGAACGTTTTTGTAGTCTGCACCAAATCCTTCTTCTGCTTCAATGACTGGCCCCTTTGCCTTGGGTAGGACACTCTTCACTGGCATATCTTATGAACTCAGTTAAAATATCCTACAGCAGTTTTAATTTTCATGCACTCTGCAGGCTGTTTTCAGAAGCAATTCAAATACAAGATCTGGAAAATTCATTGTTAGTGAGTGGTCTGTTTCTTCCTCCTCATCCTACTCAAATTCCTGAAAGCACTGGGCACAGTGTAGTCTAGAACAGCAAAAGAGCACCTGCAATAGCTGTGAGTTGCTGAGACTTAAGCTGCAGTCAGTTATAAAGCTGCCTGCCTATTACTGCAACAAAATTTTCTCCCACCAGTGGCTTGACAATCATGGTTTGTTAGGTTTGAGGTTTTGTTTTGGTTTTTTTCCCTACAGAACCGGTGATGATGGGATTTTTCGCAAGGATGTTGTAAGACAAGACAGTATGTGCCAGGAAATGTAATTGTATAACCATCAGGGCAGTATATGTATTCTCTGTGGATTATTGGTGTACGTAAGTCCTGGAATCTGAGAAAGATGGTCATTCTTTAACATGAAATGACACCTCCCTTTGTTTACCTTCTGGTTATGATGAACTATTATTTCTCATATGTCAGGGTTTTCATTTTGATTGCTGTGTATGGGTACAAATTGCTTCATATTATTCCTCTTTGCTTAGTCTTTTCATCAGGCTGTTTCTATTACTTTCCTCTGTCTTAACTATTAAGATATTTCTGCAACCCCTCCCATGAGAGGCTCTAGTCACTGAGTTTGTTCTGTTTCAGAAGTAACCACTACATGAGCAGATTAAAGAGCAAACCATCAATCCCCAAATGGTACCAATAGTTCTTCCTGTAAGCGGTACAAGCTCTCTATTAATGCTGCCCCGAACCTGGCACTGCTGCCTGTCAGTGGCCACTGCCTGTGCCTCTAGTGGCACTTAGTACTTGACTGGGGGGGAAAATGCTGAATATTATTTCTCTGCAATTTTACTTCTAACCCCTTCTCTACCAATAGTCCTTTTCTTCCTGGAATCCTATCACAGCAGGGAAACACATTTCTGCTGTATTTCTGCATAAATGAATCTTTCATAATGCCTGCTTCCAGCAAAAATGACAAGGCAGCTTAGAGACCACCGTGTGCTGACCCCAAATCAGCCCACAGCAGTTGTCTGTGACAGAAGACCTGATTTTATAAGGGAAGGAAAGTGACAAGGTACATTTTCTTTCAATTTTGTATCTAATTATTGCCTAAAAGATGGAGAAGGTGTTTTTTTTTCTGTAGCAATACAGCAACTTTCAATGATTTTTCAAGTATGACTTGTCCCTGCCTAAAGTAGGCACTAAACTGCACCAGCACAATCAGTTCACATGTGTGAGAAGGTAAGAGCTCTTATCTGGGAACTGGAAGTAGGGAAGCTTCCAGCTGAAGTTATTTGAAAGGAGTTTGGCTACCCAGGGTTCCCTGGAGAAGGGTAGGCTTTGCACAGAAATTAAGGCATAGGAGATAGGAAAGGATGAATCTGAAAGCTCAGTCCACAAATCAAAGTAAGAGGCTTTTTTTTTTTTTTTTTAGGCACTCCCAATGCCACTTGGTGGGTCTGAGGAGCTCTTTGTGTGATTGCTTTGCCTTCAGACTCTGTGGGAATGGACAAGAGGGACAGAGGTGGGTTAACCTTTTTGACCTACCTGGCCTTGAAGCCATAAGCCACTAGAGCAGGCTGGAAATACAGCTGGGGAAACTAAGGCAGAGCATCTGCTGGATTGTGCCTTGCCATAGAGTGGCAGCCTAATGCCATTTACAGAGCTACATTCCTAGTGTTGGAGAGATCATTGGTATAATCTCTTCATCTCAGTGCAAAAGATTTTTTTTTTCAGTAAGTCTTAAGAAAAAAACCCCTTGTGTTTGAAAGGACTTTTCAAAACCATCCTTTCTGGTCTGGCCCTTCTGTATTTGGTCCAGGCCTGGAATTCTCCCCTTCCTGCTGTGGGGCTAAACAGCCCAGTGCTAATGTTTGCTGGCTGCACCCTGCAGTTTGTGCTTTTGCTGTTCACCATAGATCTTGGCTACCCTACAAAATGAGAACTACCCGTGGGGTGAATTATTCACTTCTACAGCAGAGTAGAAACCATGCTGATTTGATTTACTGTTTTCTATTTTGTCTATTGATTTTTGAGTAGTTGCAGGAGTATGGTCCCATGACAGTCCATACAGAACTTGGTACTCAGTCTAACAATTTTATTTACAAAGGGTCTCCTTACCTCCATGTCCCCTTGCCAAGTTGCTCCTGGCATGAAGAACTAAATTTAATTTCTATGATTAATAGAGTGCAAAGAAGATATATATATTACACAACTCTCTCCCTGCTTTATTTGGGATGTCAAAATTGCAGTACAGTGTCTGCAAACAGCTAAGAAGTGGTAGAGCTCTCACTTGACAGATCTTAGCTGTTAAAAGGCAAAAAGAACACAGATGGTTTAAACCATTTTTTTTAATTTTTTATAAAATGAGCAACCAGTTTTCACCTGCATATCTAAGCAGGTAAGTTTGTTTCGGATACCAGTACAAAAGTACGGCCCTAAAAATGCTTCCGAGAGAAATGTGTTTTCAGTTGCAGCCACTGACAAGCAACACCACACCAGATAGCCAGGGCTCACCCTGCACAGCAGGGACTGTGTCAGGAAGGCTGCATGGACTCAGATTTTGTAGTGTGATATTGTCTTTTGAAAGGCAGATACTGCAAATGGATGGGCTCTCAGGTGAGAAATCAATAGTTCCTCCCTGTACCCCATCACTTACAAAAAGGCCTGGCATGCCTAGAGGACAAGCAGAGCATATTTTGAGCATAGCATTGTCTTCCCTGAGATGTTTTCAGGAATTATCACAATGGGGAAAAATAAAATCACTCAACTTACTTGAAATACCCGATAACTTTGCTTTGTGCATTCTTCATTTGTGGTAACTCAAATCCCAGGACCTATATTTGCACTCAAAGAAGAGTGGGACTTTACCTTTCCCATTTCTGAGTAGTCTATTCCTCTCTCCTCATGGTGGTCTTGGAAACCTAGGTGATCTTTCAGAAAATTTAGGGAAGCTCAGGTGAGCCTTTGTAAAGATGTCTCAAGGTCATTCCTGCCTAGCTGACCATACCCCATGCCTTTTAACTCTCCTGGCATTTTCTAGCAGCAGTCTGTCTTCTAAGCAGCAGAGTACCTGTTCTTTCAGTCCACTCCATATTCCTGCAGATGAGCTAAAATGTAATTCTGCACAGAGCTCTCAGCCAAAGAGGACAATGAGTTCTTTTTCACTCATTGTGAAACAAGTCCTATGCTCATTTGGACTTTAATTAAATTTTATCCAGGCATTATCTTTCTCTTTTTCTATTAGTCAATTTACACAGCTTCCTGGAAAGGTCCCAGAATCCATGGTCTTACTGCTGGTTTTGCCTGTAATTTATGAAAGAACTGTGAACAAGTAAATTATCAGCAGAAAGAGGTTGCATTGGGTCTGGCTGAGATGGAGTTAATTTTCCCAATCACAGCCCTCACAGTGCTGCACTGGTAGCTAGAAAGGTATTGCTCACACAAGGGTGTTTTGGCCACAGCTGAGCAGTGTTGGTGCAGCACCAAGGCTGTCTCTCCAACACTCCCCTCTCACCAGCCAGCTGGGGGGGGTATGATCTTGGGAGGGGACACAGGCAGGACAGCTGATCCAACTGATCAAAGAGATATTCCATATGATGTCTGCTTAGCAAAAAAGGCTAAGAGAAAGGAGGAGGCAGGGAGCATTTGTTAATAATGTTTGTCTTCTGGGATAACTTCTATGCCTACTGAAGCCCTGCTTCCTGGCAAGTGACTGGGCATCACCTGCTGATGGGAAGTAGAGAATAAGTCTTTTCCTTTCTTATGCTTCTGAACATAGCCTTTGTTTTTGTTTTATTAAATTGCCTTTATCTTGAGCCACAATTTTTTCCATCTCATTTTTCCTTTCCCCCTGCCAATGCTGTGGAGGGGAGCAATAGAGTAGCTTGATGGGCACCTGGTGTCCAGCTGAAGTCAGCACTCTGAAATGGTGAAGGCCATTCTCACCATAGTTCAATGTGACAGAATTCTGACAGATTATTTCTGGGCAGGTTTTCTTTTCTTCAGAAGTAACTGGAGGGTAGTTCAGGCGTTGCCATAAACGAGATGAATTTCAGCGTGTTTCACACACAAAACTCTGGCAGGAATGTTTGAAAGCTTTAGCATGAGCCAGATGACTTTGGAAAACACCTGGAGTCACAAACAGATATTTTCTCCATTAGGCTTCCCAGGAATACAGGGATAGGTAAGCTTTTAGTAGAGAATAAACAAGGCAGAGAGGCCAAATTTCCCTCCAGATCCACAAGTCTAACAGTTTGATTACTTTAAGTGAAGTAGCGTTACCTATAAAGAAAAACAATTATTGCTCAATGAAATACTTTGAACTGATCTCTCTGGTTTAATACTGCATATAAAACAAAGCAAACATGAGAGAAAAAGGTTTTGTGAATGATTTTCTGTATCTTTATCTGACTTCTTGAGCCCTAGGGACAGAGAATGCACACCTTGCGCAGTTCTAGGATGGCTCCTCTCCTTCCATGGAAGTTGAGGCATCACATGCACAATGGAGCAGCTGAATCACCTCTAGCAAATGGCTACAATAAAACTTTTTCTCTCCTATACACTGTATATTCTTTCATCATACACTCTCAGGAGCTGCTGAGCTAATCAAATTAATCTGTCTGGAAAGGCATGTACAACAATGCCAAATCTAATGAAGCAAGGAGACACATAGCTTCTATAATGTCTAATTTAAAAAGACTACATTTATTCCATGATTTGATTACTCTGCCCAACAAATTATGGGGTTCCCACAAAAATGCTAAAAAATTGGCCTTCCAGGCTAACTGGAAATGACATATTTTCAGTACAATGGCTTCTTGTTAAGATGGGAAGAAATAAGAACGGGAAAAAAATGTCATTTGTAACTCAGGGAAAAGGAAAACTTCATGTGCAAGGTGTATGTAAACAGATTGAGTGTTAGCATTGTCCAAAATTAAGACATGAAGCAGAAAACTAAGAGAATCTAAGCAAAGCAAATGAGAATGTAGAGTCAAAGATCACATCTGAGCTACTGTTTATGCTTGTCTTGAATACTGTATGTCTCAAACTTTGTCTTATCGGTTTGACAAGATCAGGATGTAACTGTATGAAACTCCTCTGAACATCAAGTTCACAAAAATGGGAGATCTCCCATTGTCTCCTTTCTCTGCACATCAATCACCTCAATGTATTTTCTGCTCCACTCCCTTAATAAGCTTCCTTTGAAGACAGTATGAGCTTTTGGCAGTTTCACATTGTGGTTTTCTGTAATGACACCTTTTACCTCTTTAGGAGTAAAATGGAAAATTGTCTTCCCAAAACATCCTGTCTCTCAAAATGTCCAACACAACACCATTGTTTGCTGCCTCGTACTTACAGCTTGCTGTGTGCAAAGCACCATGTTTGCAGGAACACAGACTCATGGATTTGGAGTTCACAGCAATGTCTTTTGGAGTTTGCACCATTTATGTCACATCCACCCCTGCCTTGATTTTCATATGTCTGATGTCACACAGGGAGAAGAGGGGAAGAGCATACTCTAGAAAATGACCATGGAGTCGCAGACATTGGACTAACAAGTTTCAACTTTGTCAATAGCCACCTCTGGATGCAGTTCTGCCACAGCTGGTTTAGGTTCTGGCTTGGTTGTGTCTACCAAAGCTGCAGGATAGGGATACTCCATGAACTATCTCTGCCTTTCATAACAGGCCTGTCAACAATTATTATTAAGATCTTGCAGTTTGTGACCCTGTAAGGTCTAAGAAGTGCTTCCTCTGGTTAATGTTCAGAGGCCTGGTGGCCCAAGGTTATCACTGCCTTCCTTAAATGACTACCAAGGAAAGGGGATCTGCAGCACTACAGGTGAGAGCCTTTCATTAGTGGTACAGCTCCCATTCAGGCAAAGAAATGCAATCTCTTTTCCTTCAATTTATGGTTAGGTACTGCAAGTGCTAATTTAAGGAAAGGTACATGAGAAGAGGAATGTGTGCAGAGGTGAGGGAATACAGTTCTCACCATTTCTATCACAGCCTTCTCACAAAGGCTTTCCAGTAACAGTTCATACCATCTATTTTTATCACCAGCTGCAATAAGGCTAATAGTTTGCATCAGGGTCATTTTAACAGTGAGTGGAAGGCCTAAACTCTGTGATATTTAGTCTGCAGTATTTGCTAGAAGAGCTTTTTCACACATTGTGCCTAATTCCCTATTGCAATTAAATTTCACTTTACCACAGCAATGGACCTTCAGCTGGGACTACAACAATTTGTATCTCTTTGCACAGTGCAGTGTAAAGCAAGATCTGTGTGACTAAGAATATGCTAATGCATGCCCTACCCAAACACAACTGAAAAAGAAAGCAGGCAACTCTTAAAACGGGTGAGTGTTTGCTGTTTTCTAAGGTATTTGTGTGCCTTTTTTTTTTTGTAAGGAAAGAGCAGAAAAGGATGATGTCAATGGGTTTTATCCCTATGTTTTGTTTATTTTTAGAAGTGGACCAACAAACAACCATGACCTAAATTCTATAAGACAGAAGTGCACACAAGCACATCGTTAAATATCAGAATGTATTTGAGTTCTGACAATTTCAGCAGAATTGTGCACATATATCGTCTTTAAAAGCAGACTGCAAAAAACTAATTCACCAATACAGTGAAAGTGAACTGTAAGGTCTAATATTTAAGACAGAGAGTGACCTCAGCCTTATAACATTTTTGTTATCATACACAGATAATGTGCAAATAGCATTAAAATTCAGACATAAATATGTCAAAGGCAAAACAAAAGATAACAGCACTTTTAAGTGAGTATCAGTTTTATACTGTCATTGTAGGGCATCTGGAATCAGGATACAACAGGCATCAAACTGGGCATGTGCAGGCTCTGCCCTCTCCTGTATTTAAATGGGAGCCGCTGCTGCTGCCCTTTGCTAAGCTGGAGGTGGACTGAAGGCATCTGGAGCTCTAGTGAGAAACTCTGCACTGGATCTCACACTGTTCCAAAGAATCTAACAACCTGCTTCACACACACACAAAGGTAAACTGGCTGACTTAAACTCAGAGGACAGCTCTTCTTGGTTTTTGCTTAGACTTCATTCACCTGAATAATCAGCCCATTCAGAGGGGAATCTTTTGCCCCTCTGAGGAAGCCAATAACACCAAAATTGTGGAGGCCTTCAATGCCTGGAATGACTCGGAATCCAGTGCCTACACAGGGATGGATCTGCCTGTTAGAGCCCCAACAGTAAGTGTTTTCTGTCACTAAGGCTGTAGCATATAGATCTCTGGCAAGGGTGGTATTTATAGGACTGTAAATGGGCATTTAAGGAGCATGTACACATTTAGTGCTGTAAAGCAATAATTAACAACATAATGAAAACTTTAAAATCTTCTTTTTATTCCTTTAACTATTTATTTAATGCAGAAAAGACTGTACAAGCAGTGTTTTTCAGCAGAGCTACATGGGCAGAAGACAGAGGAATGGCTAATGGCAGTGTGTTAAATATATTGCAAACTATAAAAATGTCTTTGTATATTAAGCGGCTGTTTAGCAGTTCAAACACAATGCTCTCTTGTGTTGTTATTCAGGATGGAAATCCCAATTATTTCTGTAATAATCTGTAAGTGCAGTGGAGTGCTTCTGTAAATGTTAAAAGAGTTATGTGCAGTTACCCAAGAAAGTTGTGCAGAAAGTTTTCCCAGGTAAGTACTATCAAAACTCTTTCTCAGTTTTTAAACACTAAAAAGAGAGAAAGTTTCCTTGGAATTGTGAAGGTAAGAATCTGCTGTGATGACACTTCATGTTGGAATTTTTTGGGTTTGCTTAAAACATTCTCCACCCAACCCCACAAGCCTGAACAAAGGGAGTTCAGAGGTCCTCTGCCTGTTTTTGTCTCTCAGTACGCTGTTAGGACTACGAAGTTTTGTTCACCTGCTGTTTATACAAAAGTCTGTTTAAAAGTATATCATAAAAATGTGACCCAGCCTAATCTTAAAAGTTTTTTAAATCTATTTTTAATAAAACCTGGATGTCTGCAGTGCATTATGGAAAAATGAACTGAGAAGTGTCCTGAGCCAAGGCACTTACAAACTAAATTAGATGGATAACACATGAAAAAGGATACCAGAACATAGCAGGGGGTGAGAAAAGAGATTGGAGAGCACATGGCAAAATGGAAAAGGATTCTGGGGACAGAGGATTTACATTGGAAAATTAAAAATTGATCTTATTCTGCTGAAAGATCTAATTAGCTGTCCGTTTCCTCTCCCTAGGTCAAGTGCTTTTATTTCCAAACATTTGCATTTTGATTTGGCACAAAACCAATTTAAGAGAGTTTCAGGACTGAAAGCAGTATGTGCTGCTGGTGGCTGAGATTAAATCTGGAAGATAGGATACAAAATCTGCTATCCAAATTGCTCAACAGGACAAACATCATCTAGGGAAAGCCCTGCTGTCCACTGGAACGAGGGCTTAGCAGTGAGCGTCACCCTGCTGAACCCGTAATTGAGGTGGGATTACACTCCTGTCTGTGCTGCCTGTCATCACAGAGCAAGTGCCTACAGAGGCAAGCTCAGAAATCAGAGCAAGGGCTTGTAAAGAAAAATGACTGCTCTCAGTTGTTTGAGGCCTCTTGTAGGTAGGGAGTACAAGAAACCCCAGGAAATGACAGTATTTATGTTCTGATAATTTTTCTAAACTATGTAATTTGTTGTAAGGTAAGAGGCCTAACATATTGGTTGTATAAGTCATACTGTGTAAATAAACAGCTTCCTTACCTGTGTTTGTAGGAAAATTAAGAACAAAGGAACCTGTTATAGTGCCAAAGTCAATGTCAGACTGCCAAAACTTGCAGTGTTTTGGAACAGGGCTCTTGCATTAAACAGGGCTTTTCCATTAAAACATAGTTCTGCAAAACCAGTGCCTACAGTTTGAAGTCAGATGAATTCATAAAAGCAATGACATAGCAGTCCCTATTTTCTTTTGCTTTTCCCTTGTCTTGCTTTACACCAAATTAGATACAATCCATCTGCCACGTTCAGGGAGAAGTAGCTAAAAAAATGTTCTTGTCATAGTCTTTTCTGTTCCTGACGTTGGAACTGATGTTACACAAACAAATCAGTCAGAAACAGCACTGAAATATGTTTAAATGACCTTATGAGGATTTCTTCTTTTCCTGTAACTAGAACTAAACCTTATCTTTTACTACTGTGAGAATGTGAGGAATGGGCTATATCGTTTATATTCAGTACAAGTATTTACATGCATGGTCTTAGTCCTGCCATCATCATTATTAGCTTTAGTAGGACTTCAGTAATAAATATCTCCAAGTGAACAGTAATTAAGTGACAGGTTTTATTTCTTACTTTGAAAAAGAATATATATATTTCCTCAGCAACAGTTGAACTGTATTCTTTGTATGTTGCCTTTTTATGACATACACAAATATTTATCCTAGGCTATTGGGGTTGTGTTGAACATTCAAAAATGGTGCATCTTCTACTAGCAGATATTTAGAGCTGAGCTGGTTTGGTGGGTTTGTGGGGTTTTTTTTAATAAGTTATGAAATAGCTATTTAGAAGGCCTTCTCTTTAGGAAACTGTATATAATACACAGATTCTCAAGACAAAATAGATGCAGGAATGAAATATTCCTGGGATTTATATTTGATCAAGACCTCCTTGTAACCTGGACAAACCACTTAGGAATTGTGATTTTGTCCTGGACTGCAAAGGAATTCCTTTATTCTTTTAACTCTCCTCAGACCAATGTCTTGCAGGGTCTTGACAAACTTCATGGTGAAATACAAGTTCTGCCCTACATGCCCTAGTGAATCTGCCCTGTGGCTGATTCATTTTTATCCCTTGCACTAAGCCTTAGCAGAAGGGCCTGTGTTCTGCTCTCTTCCTAGAGAAGGAGGCTGACTCCTCAGATTGGCCCTCCAGGAAGAATTCTGCCTCCCTCGTAAGCAGCTGTGGCAGCAGGCCATAAATACAGAATAATGAGGCTCCATATTGTGCTGCAGCCTCCACAGACAAGGCCAGAACAGCAAGGATTTAGATATATTTATCTATAACACATTTGTTTTTCTCCAAACTCCCCAAAAGAACCTCAGTTTTATAGGTCTCAGTCAATTTTACTGAAAGACAACTGAAAACAGTTCCATTTCAGCTGTTTTGTTGTAGGCAGCAGACAAATGTTCCTTTAGGGAAAACAGTGAGCATTTTAGGAAGACAAACTGCATTAAACCTAGCTATTACCCTCTACTCTGGTATTTCCATAAGGACACTCTTAAACCTCCTGGAAGGAAGCACTAATGTAGAGCAACTTCATGTTCTTGACACTGCATCTATTGAGGCAAATGATACAGTGGGAGTTAACAAAGGATTACACACATATATGGAGGATAAAAATATCCTACACTAAGATTACCCTCTCAAAGGGTTAATAACCCTGTTTTACTGTACAAACTAATTACTAAGACTGTACTTAAAATTAAATTCCCACATCACTGTTCATTCTGCATGTTTTGCATCCCTATGAAGCACCCAGTCATGGCTAAAGGCAGGTTAGCGTTTGTCAGGAATGCTTGTCTGAATCTGTTAGCCAGAGCCAAATTATTTATTAATTCTGCAAAACTATAGCCTAAATAAATAATAAATTACGTGCCTTTCAGATATTAAAAACAAAAATTCTTACACACCTCTAGTGGAAGGTCTAATACACAGCCAAACAAAATCACAAAACCTGCTTTTAACCTTGACTAAAGTTTGAGAGAGTTGTGTTTGTTGAGTCTGGAGAAGAGAAGGTTTTGAGGAGACCTTAGAGCAGACTTTAAGTACCTAAAGAGGGTCTACAAGAAAGCTGGGAGGGAATTTTTACAAGGACATAGAGATAGAATAAGCGGCAATGGCTTCAAACTGAAAGAGACCAGAGTTAGATCAGACATTGGGAAGAAATTCCTTATTGTGAGGGTGATCAGGCACTGGAACAGACTGCCTATAGAAGCTGTGGATGCCCATTCCTGAAAGTGTTCAAGTCCAGGCTGGATGGGGCTCTGAGCAATCTGGTCTAGCGGAAGGTGTCCCTGCCCATGGCAGGGGGTGGAACTGGATGCTCTTTAAGGTCCTTTCCAATCTAAACCATTCTGTGATTCTATGAGCACCCCCAAGACCTTCTCCTCAGGACTGCTCTCAATCCCTTCTCCACCCAACCTGTATTTGTGCTTGGGAATGCCCTGACCCACAAGACCCTGACTCAGGGCCTTGTCTTGGCCTTGTTGAACAACATAAGCTTTGCACAGCCCACCTTGGCAGCCTGTCCAGGTCCCTCTGGATGGCATCCCTTCCTTCCAGTGTATCAAGCACACGACACAGCTTGGTGTCATCATCAAACCTACTAAGGTTGCACTGATCCCATTGTCCATGTTGCTGAAAAAGATATTAAACAGCACTGGTCCCAGTACCATGATCTTCATTATGAGGTGTTTGTAGGAAGAAGGCTGAACAGAAAAACATGCAAGGCAACAATGCTCTGTATTATCATTGCAATTGAAATAGTTGTTCAGAGTATTCTCACAGGATAATTGCAACAATATGTATTGCAACAGCAGGATTTTTATTCTCCCCTTCCAGCCAAGTACTCATACTGTGGGATGACAACAGAAGACAGATTAAACAAGGCTAATGTGCTGGAGAAACTGAATAGAGGAAAGCTTTGTGAATTATCTGATTTCTTGATTATCCTTCTGACCTGATTTTCTTAAGCATTATCTTTTTTCTCCCACCCTTTTTTTGACATCCAATTCCAATAGAAATTATAGAGCTTGACTTGATACAGGCACATGTTTTTGTCTTCTAGTAAGGAAGATGTAGATATGCAATTTAGTGATGAATTTGTAGTGCTTAGGCCTGATCTAATGCCTTCTTGGTCAACTAGTACCTTTCTTTGACTTAAAGAATCATAGAATCACATCTGTATTTCCATTAAAAACAGTGAAATTAATTTTTTAATAATTGTTTTTTAATTCTTAGAGAACAGCCAGGGTTGTACCCCCTGGAAAAAAATCCAAGGTCTACAAGAAGTCCACACTAAAATGCTAATTTATTCTTTTTGCCACAGACCTTTTTTTGGTCATACATTTAGTGTAGTCTATGTCCTATAACTGCTCTGGTATAAATATTACTCTTTTATTTTTCTCATACTTGACATTTTAAAGTCTGCTACTTTCCCTTAAATAACCTTGCCTCTATTGTGATTTTTCTGTGTATTTATATCTATCTTTTAAATTTTCCCTTGTCCTCAGACCCCCAACATAGAATTCAAATTAAAGCTGTTTTAATCTGTTCTTTGTAGCCAAGACCAGCTCCTTTAGTTGCTTCATTTTTATTACATTCATCCAGTTCTGATTAAATGGATAGCTACAGGAAAAAAAAATCAGGAATTTCCATTCCATTAATAATCATAATTAACTCTGTGTAGAACAGCAGTTTAAAAATTTTTTAGCCACAAGGCTAAGGAGAAATTAAACCAACCCAAAACAAAGAACACCTGGGCTCATTTACTTAAAGCAGTTTTACCTCAGACTCTCCCTATCCACTTGCTATTAGTATGGGATTGTTTTTTGTTAGTTTACTGCAGTGTGTTGAGCACAACAATTTCTGCCTAGGCAAGGTGCCCATTGATGTTGATGATGTGATGCCAACTTGCACTTTGCTGCAGAAGTCTGAACAATAAATGCCATGATACTGTCATTCTGTTCGTGTATTAACCTTAATATTCTTCTCCAATTACAGTAACAGCCAGAGCTATGTTTTCTCTCTCTAAGACCAGAGTACTTGTCCAGCATTTCATTTCTGCTAATGTAGGAACCCAGGGAGTGCACTCTGGTTGTTGAGAATTGCTGCGGGCAGATCTTTGGCACACAAAGCAAAGACAATCTCTTCCAGAACTCCAGACACTCCTGGGGTTCACTTCTTGCTATTGGCACATTGGTTTTAAAACCACACCGTCTCTAATAACCTCAGCTCAACCTCACAGACTCATTCAAAAGTGATGTCTGCATCTATTATCTGCAAATAGCCATTTTCTTTCAAAACTGGGGTTTTGTCAAAGACATTTCTGGGTTTCACTCTAACAGTGAATGCCAATTACCACACAGCTGTAGCATAAAAGGCTTCATATCTACCTCTGTGCACTTTCCTCCCAGCAACCTTCCTTTTCCTGAAAAGGAATGACTGTATATGACAGCTGTACCTGCCAGTAGCTGTGATTGGAAAGAACATACCCAGTCATGCAGCACTACTGAAGTTTAGTACAGGCACGGACCTTGGTACAGGCAATTC
>JAWWLZ010000174.1:8345469-8362293 GCA_035041345.1 Poliocrania exsul
GGCAACCCTTGATGAGAAAAGCTGGCTATGAAGAAGATGCAGATGAACAGGGATGTGACCTGGTATTTTTCATGACTCCATTAGCTGGTTGGAGCTGATGCCAAAAGATATTTAGGACACTGACAGTTGCACAGAGGTGAGTGTTTAAGTCTCTTTGCCTGACCTTATGTCAAAAGGCAGCAGAACAGTGCTGGTTTGAACAGCTGGTTTGATCCTACTTCTTGGGTGTAGCCTTATTTGATTCATTTGTTTGAAACTTGGCCTAAAATGTTTTTGTGACTCTTCATACTTAACTAAAAAAAGTGTTAAAAAATATTATTTAAAATACTGTAGTCTTCAGACTTGGCTACTGAACCTTACTCGGAGTTATTGATTAAGACACAAATGTTTTGATCAGAGTGTTTTATGAAATACTTCATAGAGCACAAAATACTTTGATTCAGTGCACAGCAAAACCAGAACTGGTGTGGAGACCAGGCATGAGATATACAGGATTTGTGGTTTAGTTTTTCTTACCCTTAATTTAGTTTCCAAATGACTTTTGTTTATCACTGTCAGACTTTTGCTAATCAGCTCTTGAGGGCAGCTAGCAATTCAATTTTATTCAGTGCGAAAAATGAAATAGCCATACTGCTAAAGGATTGAATGCTTATTTATCCACAGATAATTTCTACTTAGTTAGAGAAGTCTATCCAGTAACATCAGAGGACAACAGAAATCATACTTCACAGGTACAGAGACTTCCCTGAAATGAAAACTATGGAAAGCTTACTTGTTAAATACTGCATTACTCGAAGTCAGATGCAATGAAATGGGTCCCTTCCTATCTCTTTTATTCTCCTCTATATCCTTATCTTTCTTTTGGAAAAGAACAGGTTGCTTTTCTGCACCAAAATTCTAAATAAACAGTAAACATATAAAACACCCTTTGCACAGCTGATGGCATATTTATCCACTGAAGATTACCAACAGGAAATGTAATTTGAAAGCCATAAGCTTATTCTGACTTTTGTTTTGCTTGCTGTCTTTTTGCATTCTTGACTATTTCCTCTTCCAGAGAAGCACATGCCAGCACATTCTGGAAAGTCTGGCAATATACCTATGACCTCTTGTTTGCTCCATAGAAGATGACAGTGCGAGATGTTCCTGGTGCCTTTCCTACAGTGGATGTCCCAGACCATGCCCATTACACGATTGGAGTAGTCATTCTTATAGTGGGGATCACAGGAACTCTGGGTAATTTCCTGGTCTTCTATGCTTTCTGCAGGTATCTTTCTTTTGAATATCTTTTTAAATATTCTAATATAAGAACTCTACCTGTAGCTTGTGCTCTGCAAACACAGTGCAGACATACTATCAGACCACTATGTAGGCATATAAAATCCACCAAGAGACATTGCTGTAAGTAAAGAGGTGGCAACCTGCCTTTTCCCTCTGACTTCCTCCCATTAACCACAGCCATAGCAAAACTCCAAAGAATCACCCAGATATGCCAAGCAATAGCAAAGCAGCCAAAGCAGAAATTTTCATTTTTTTTTCTACTGGCTGAACTGTGTCTGCACTGGAGTGATGGGTTGGTTTGCACCTCTGTATCCCACAAATCTCTATTTTTGATATTTCCTTCCTCCTGCTTCTGACTACTCAGTTTCTTTTCCCTCTCTGTTCCCTAGTGGCCATGCTCCATTTTTTCACATTTTCTAACACTTGGCTTATTTCTTTTTAACTGAAGCCACATTCCAACTCATATCTGAAGGAAATTGGATCTCTGACAACAATGTGATATGTCCACTATGTCCACCTGTGTCTGCTTTGTCATACTGAGGCAGAGCATTGGCATGATGTCCAGGCCAGTGAGCTTTTACTGGGTGACTGGTCTTGAGGCACTAATGTAATAAACCAAATTAATAGCAATTATATGATAATTTGGCTGGGTTAATTTAGATCACTGGACTGTGGAGGAAAGTAGTCTGCGTGTCAAGCCTATATTTATATGGTGCATTAAACAGTAGGTTTCAGCATGTGTATTCAAAGTAGATACCAACACTCAAGTGTGAATGACAATGGCCTTAAGAACAGGAAAGGTGTTGGCTTGCAGGTCGGGTATGTGAGGATGAAGTGCATGGCCAGCATTTTGGCTGGTTCCACATGGGAATTGCAGTCACAGCAGTTGCAGTTTCACTGGTGGACACAGCTTGTCTTCATTTAAAGATGTTGTAAAGACAGAAAGGGATATACTGATAGCAAAGTAACAAGTAGCTCAGAAATTCAAAGAACACTTCAGATGCTTACAAAGCGGTCTCAAGTAATGGCAAATAGTAAAACACCTGCCTGAAACAAAAATACATTCAGTAACTTTGCAGAATACTGAACAAATATAGAGCCCATAGGCACCTACTAATAATATAATCTTACTCCTAAACTGGTAGAGGAGACAGAAGTTCTAATGACCGATTCTGGACTAGTGCAAAGAACCATAATTTATTTGGGCCATTTTCAATAGTGTCTAAGACTAGAAATTTGAGAAAGGAGCTGAAAAGTTACGCTGAGCCCCAACCTGAGGAAGTATCCATTGAGTTTTATGCATACTCTTTAAAACACTGTGCTGTAATATTGTGAATGACATAGACAGGATGCACTGAAGGCTGGCTATTTTTCTCTTTACAGTGAAGTGAGGCCAGTGAAGTGAGTGTCACAGAGAAGAACTAATTTAAAACTAAATGCATGATGTGGTACATAGTGAATTTGTTTAATCCTTGCATTCAGAAGTCACTGTTGAGCGTATCAGCAGTGGAAAATGCACTGCCCTTCTGCTTAACACGACCCAGATCCAGAAATCCATACTGTACATCAGCTTTAATTTCCTGTTAATCATGGCCATGCAGTGCATTGGGTTAGAATATTTAAAGAACAATATGATTTATCCCTATCACTGAACTGGTTATCAAAACAACCCTTTAAAGGGCACAGGAGTATAAAGGTGTGAAACTGAGCCTTGTTTCTGTTCTCTCATGAAGGAAATGAGAAACACTCTGCTCTAGCTTACTGTATGATGTTCCTTGGTATTTGTGGAGATGCCAAAGCTCACAGGAAAGAGTAACAGCATAATTAACAGTGCAGCAGTGTTTAGCAACATTTCTTTTGATCTCTGCAGGACTAGGAGCCTTCAGACTCCAGCCAATGTATTCATCATCAATCTAGCTATTAGTGACTTCCTGATGTCCATCACACAGTCTCCAGTTTTTTTCACCAACAGCCTCCACAAACGCTGGATTTTTGGTGAGAAAGGTTTGTATATATTCTTTCTAAGATATCACTATTTATGTCCTTACCATAGTGGCAGTTAATCTACTATTTCCTTATCCTCAGGTACTCTTGCAGTGTTGAGAACACTTATCACCATTGTTTCAATGTTGATATGAATATTTCTTTGAACAATTTTGTCTGTGTTCAGTAAATACACTTCCACTAGGAGAGGAAAATTACATACATAAGACAGATACAAAGGCAACATTGGCAATGTGAGGCACACTAGTCTTCTTGCTAGCATTCCTCCCCAGTCATCTCATTACTTAGTCAGTCCTATGACAAAGAAGCAACACCCCTCAGCACACCAACTTAAAAGCTCTTCTAAATAACCTGTTCTAGAACTTGCACCTGGCAAAATGAGGCAAAAAAAGCCTGGAAAATGTGAGTTTTCACAATAGAAACACTAAATGAACACTTCCTGTGCAGTAATGAAATGTGGAATGAAGGTGCTTTCATTCTTCCTATATAACCGTTGTAAGAGGAATTCTAGTCTTTCCCTCTTGAACAGGTACTGACAGAGAGAGAAGTCAGAGAAGCAAAATTGCTATTTTGATCTCTGATGACCAAAAGCATATTTTTGTTGTTTCATTAAGTGTTCATTTGCACACATTTTAAAATAAAAACCCAGTCTAAACCACTGCTTTTAATCATTAGGTTGTTTGAGCGATTAAATTCACTCATTAATATATTCATTGTCTGAATATTTACTTCAGCAAATTTATTCATTAATATATTCATAGTCTGCATATTTACTTCATTTATGCTGACCTTGAGATAGGAATGGTTCCATGACACAAAAGGAACTATAACCCATTTTTAAGCAAAACAGCTATCTCTATGGGAGATGCAGTAGAACTGGAGTTATCAAGATGTTAGCCAATAGCTGGAATGATCCCATTAGAAACATCAGAAATCATGAGTGAAAATATGTTAAGTATCACTGTCTCCAGCAATCAAAGCAAACAAAATTTTGAAGTTTATCTCCATGGATAAAGTAATTAGCAAGACAGACAGCAGCTTTGAAATAGCATTATAACTGCAGGAAAACTGTAGTTTCATTGCTTTACAAATTCCAGAAGACATTAGTACATAAGAAACACAGACTTGAACTCTCCCAGAAATTAATTAGTGTGGGTAGATTAATTTCACTGCTACTTCTGTCATCTTCATTCCAAGGCTGTGAGCTGTATGCCTTCTGCGGAGCTCTTTTTGGCATTACATCTATGATCACTTTGATGGTGATTGCCTTGGACAGATATTTTGTCATCACAAAACCTCTGGCTTCTGTTGGAGTGACATCTAAGAAGAAGGCCCTGTTAACCCTGGTAGGAGTCTGGCTGTACTCTTTGGCTTGGAGTCTCCCACCCTTCTTTGGATGGAGTAAGTGAAATGGAATAAAACTTTTTTGCCCTCATAGCATTGGATTAATGACGGGTTACAGGTATAGAAGAGGGTTAATTAGTGGCTTGCATATTAGGCTTGAATAAGTCAATTGGAAAAAAACCTGATGAAATGCATGCTGAAACTGAAGAACTCTAATAAGAAAATAAATCCAGTGTGTATTACAGCATATTATATGACAACAGCACCTTCCCTCAGGCACATAAAGAACAGCAAATAAATTCACAGCCAAGATTTATGAAGAATGTGCCTCCCTGTTAGCCCATGCCTAATTCCATTGAACTAAAGTCAACAATATAAAAATGAAATAAATGTTGCCATGTAAGAGTAGTCTCAATCTAATTTTCTTTATTTACAATAAAGAGGAATATAGTCTGAGCATTTTGTGCAAGTACATCTTTAGTAAGTCTTGACTGTGTTCCAGAGGGACAAATTGCACTATGTGTTGTCCACCTTCTCCATTCAGTAATTGGTGTTGTCACTAAGGCTTCCAATAAGGATGGCATTTAGTAATGACTAAAATGCTTTTGTAAATTTGAATTTTACACCTGCAAACTGGAACACTCATACAGCACCTTACTCCTTGCAACGAGTAGTGAAGAGAGTTTCTATTACTCTTCCTCATTTAAATCTGCCTCACTGCCACTTATTTATTTCCTGTGAGTCACCAGTTACAGTCAATAAGTTACAATGAACTCATCATTCAAAAGCCCAGTCCATTATTATGCTCCCTATTTCCAAAAGAAAATGTGTCTCTCAGACGAGATGAGAACATAGACATGTGAACTTTACTAAGGATGCTGCAACCAACTCAGTTACTGAGCAGAATTTCGGCCGAATTTTGTTATTGTCACATTATTGTCGTTCTGTCTCCCCCCTAAACATGAGGCATGTTAAAGCAGGCAAACTGCAGTACAGGCAGAAGGAGCCTTTAGCTGAGTGAGGAGCTGTTAGAACAACCAAGTGACAATATAGTCTTAGATTCTAGATTCTTAATTGGGGAAGGTGGAATAATTGCTTGAAGGGTGTTGTTATCTTTTAATTAGATTCTAATAGTGCCCACAGTATGAACTCTCATACTGTAATTAGATGCATTTGAGAACATCTGGTGCAATATTTTTAAGAGTTGAATAGAAAATAGCAGTGTAAACAGTGAAAATTAAAATTCAATGGTAAAAATATGGTTATTGACTATTTACTTAACAGTTTGATGCAGTTCTTTTAAATATACTGCATTTTATTTCATGCAGAACATTAGGTATGTATGATTTTTTTTTTACTTGTACTCATCTTTACTTCATGACAAAATTCATTTGATCTACACAATAAATCTTTCTCCTTGGCCCTGTAAATTTCTCCTACTTGCATGAGCTTAAAAAAGTGGTAGCTATAGCAATTGATTTCACTCCTTGGGAAGACAGCAATTTGACAGTAAATGGAAATAGTTGAAAACACAGATCTGGCACAAGACCCAGTAGGTACTTGGAGAGATGCCCTTTGAACATGGTAAGCTTTAAACAACATTCCAGAACTGATGCAAAATTATTCAGTTTTTGGAAGCCTTAGACTGCTAAACATGGATACAATCAGACAATAGAGTACAAGAAAATAGAGGTGCTTTACTTGAAGAATTGTTCATTCTTTTAAATTCTTTGCCTTTCAGAGAGTAGGACTAAATCCCATGTTATTCTGAGTATCTTTTTCTGAATTCAGCACTCAGAATAAGAATGACTTCATGGTTTATGCCTTCTCCTGCCTTTCTTTCTAGGTGCGTATGTTCCTGAGGGCCTGCTGACTTCCTGCTCCTGGGACTACATGACTTTCACACCATCAGTCCGTGCCTACACGATGCTGCTTTTCTGCTTTGTCTTTTTCATTCCTTTGATTGCTATCATATACAGCTATGTCTTTATATTTGAAGCTATCAAGAAGGCCAACAAGTAAGTAGCCAACAGTCTTCAATGTCTATCCCTCTGTTTAAGTGACTGTTTATTTTCTTAAAACAACAAAGAAAGAAAGAGCAGAAGAAAAATCGCAATTTTTTCACTTTTGTTTTGTATGTGCAACTGAGACAGGAAACCAAACAGGAATTCTGTCAATAGTCAACATGGTAAGAAGTATGATCCTTGGAAGTGCTGTTGCTGAATTTAAGCCAGAGCTGTTCTATATATTATCTAAAGACACCCAAAAGTGTACAGAAATGAACTAACCTTGAGAAATACAAAGGGGAGACACCTAACAACAGTGTATCAATAACTATTTCACAGAAAAACAGATGGAATTGAACTATGCTTGACAAAGGGTGACAAGAATATACAACATTTAATCACATCTCTGAAACAAAAAACCTTTAGCTGTAAAAATGAAGGCCAGGCTGGCACTACATGTGCAGCCTGTAGGAGTCTGTACCAACATATCTGGTCACTTAGAAGTACAAAGTGACAGCCAGGGAGCAAAATCAGACCCAGGGAAGCAGAGACTGCTCTGTCTTTAACATAGTGTTATTCAACTGAACACGTTTTATGTGGAAATTCTTCTGGTACAGGACTTTTCTTCACTGAAGCACAGGTGAATTCTGCCACTGATTAGTGTATTGAATTGTGAAGGACTAGTGACATACATTAGCATGCATTAAAAGTGCATGAGTTTTATCCTAAAATAGCAGAAGAGTAATTGTTGCTCAATTCCCTACCTTTGTTTTTTGCTGTTGTATGTTTATTTCCTCTAGGTCTGTTCAGACATTTGGATGCAAACATGGAAATAAAGAGTTCCAGAAACGGTATCAGAGGATGAAAAATGAGTGGAAGATGGCCAAAATTGCACTGATTGTCATCTTGCTTTTTGTCATTTCCTGGTCACCATACTCTGTTGTTGCTCTGGTAGCTTTTGCTGGGTAATTATAAATGTATCAGCAAAGGACTATTTAGTGAAATCAAAAGACATGGAATTGTAAAAGAAAGATGAAAGTCAAAGCTACTTGTCAAGTTTAATATCTGAAGTGTATCCAAAATGTTCACATATTCTCTTTTCTTTCTCCACCTCTTTTACTTACAAAAGTCTATTCATTTTCTCATGTTACATCAAACTGCTGAAATTCCCTGCAGGTATGAGCAAGTTCAAAATTTGTACATACTTGCATTGGGAGCTTTTTGATGCCGGATATAAAAGATCCTAAATATACATCATCACAGGATGTTCTTCATCTATTTAATTGTCAGCATTTTATACAGTAATTTCAACAGAAACATGACAGTATTTAAACAGTATCTGCACAGAGCTTGACACCAGACTATAGTTGATATAATCCAGGCTCAAGTAATAGATTGGGAGTCTGGATGCCTTGGCTCTATGTGGTTATTTCTCCCATATTAATATGTGAATTTTCCTGTGCTTCAATTTAGCCTCTGTAAAATGTGTGTGACTGTCTGCTTTAGGAAAGCTTGTCACCTGCAAAACCTCAAGTGGAAGATTCCTATGACAGTACCAAACACTTCTCTTTGTATTTTTTGAGTCAGAAACAAAAAGTAGGTTTGCCTAAAATTGGCTAAAATAGCTTAGAAAGGTGGTTTCCTAAACATAGCACTTCTAAAATCTTCTTAAAATCTTACACTTAAGAAGAAAAAATACTGAGAGAAGAGGATTCTCGCCCTTTATATGCAGAAGGGTAATTCCAAGCAGCAGCAAACTGAAGGTAAACATGCTCCTCACTCAGAAATGCAAATCCTTAGGTTGTGTCTGAGTGTCCCATTTCCTGTCAAAGGGGGACTTAAGTACTGGGCATCCACCACTGCTGGTATGTGACCAGTCAGACACAGAGGAAGGACAAGGAGACAGAAATGCAGCACAGATACCTTACAGGACTTTAAGAGACCTAAAAAAAAATAAATTAGGAGGTGCTTTAAGCTAACCATTTTAGCTACATAGAACTGTCAGGCTGTCCTGTATGATTCAGCTTCTACCTTAGGAGAATCAAATCTACCTTAGGAGGATCAAGTGCCTGCTGAACTTGACTTCTGTTCCATGTCTCACACTAACAAAAATCTGAACAAATGGACACTTTTATAACTCTTCAGCATGTCACAAATGAGCATTTGCAAATTTTGCTCATGAAGATATCCAGGGAGCAACATAACTTCATCCAGCCTTTTTTTTCCCATTTCTTAACTATGTCTCTTGGGCAATCCTTCTGGGATTTTTCAAAGGTTAATAGACTGAGCCTGGATGTCCTGTGAACTTGTATTACAGTAAACTCAGATAAAATCACTGCAGGCTGCATCTGGGAGGCAGACATGGAGTCTGTGGCTACAGTCTCAGACTAAAGACAGCTCATCTGACAGAGCAACATATTCTTCATTTAGAGTTCACTCTACCAATGCAGGTAGAGGCTTTCGTAGCCTCTAAGGTCTATGGAGGATTTACCTGGTAGAAACTGCCTATGAAATGTTACTGTTGTTTTGGCCTGAGCTGTTCTATTGACTTTTATGTGACCAAGACTTAAGGACTACCTCAAGCTCTATTCAGAAATTAAGTGGCAGAGAGCAGCATGGCCAACAGACAACAATCATAATTCTGTTATCCTTCAGGCAAGATGTATATATGCCTGGTCACAGTAACAGATGAGTGTTAACATAAGACACCTGACAATCATTTCCTTTCACTCTTTAGTTCAGAAAAATGTTTTCCCTTCACTTTTTAGCTCACTATCGGGCAAAAAAGTGAATTTTTACTAGAAGTGGATTTATCAGTTATATTTCCCTAAAGTGCCTCAATTTGCACACTTCTTTAGTGACATATTGCTCAGCAAGTTTATCTGTGGAGTTTGGAACATTATAGGAATACAAGGCTGATGAATGCACATTCACTTCTTGAAGGCTGACATTGTCCCTGGGCTAAATAACGTGGGAATTACCATCACCCTGAGTCACAGTGGTGAAGTGCTACAAGAGAAGCCCCAAGAAAATTATATTTCTCAGAAATGCAATTAGACTGATGTTGAGCTTTACTAGCAAAGGATGTGAAATTTGTTCTCTTACTGTCTGGGAACAGAACTCTCCTTTTACTTTCTCTATAATATTAATAAATTATTATCTTGTCCATGTATAACTGTATAGACAATACAGAACTCAACACTAAATATATAATGTATTTGCATTACTCTAGGTATTCCCATGCCCTAACACCCTTCATGAACTCCATACCAGCCGTGATTGCCAAAGCTTCTGTCATCCATAACCCCATCATTTATGCAATCACTCACCCCAAATACAGGTAAGTTTAGGCTTATAAATTATGTTTAATATAGCAAAGAAAATCTCAGAGTAACTTTGTCACTTTTAGGACTAGTACCTGATCTCTCCCTCACCTGCTCACCTTAACCCTGCAGGACAGCCTCTCCCTCCCCAGGGAAACTTCTCAATGCTGTATATATGGCAGTGGAATTTGTACTTGGAACAAATTACTATGCAGATGGGAGTTAGAGATGTTTATGGATACTGATCTGTGTTTACCTATTCCACCTCAAAGGAAAGCATTGTAAATTTTTAAACTATCTTCACGAGAGAGGCAGACAGGAAGAGGAAAGGAAGGCAAGAGTTGCCTTATACTGCATATGAGCAAAGTAATACTGTAATATAGCTACACGTTTTGTACAACTCCAGAGATAGCCAGTAAACAGATGTGTGAGAGGAAACTAGAATAGCTGCTTAGGGGAAGATTAAAATAATTCATTATGTGGTACTTCTGCGAGGTTCAGTTTAAAGGCACAGAATTTTATTTTTGCCCTGATTAAGCTGAAAGCAGATAAAACATTATTTTAATAGCTTCCTTCAGTTCCAAGAGCTATATTTTAATGCCCTTATCCCTGCCAAGCAATAAATTTGAGTTCTTCAGAAGAGAACACTGTGAATAAGTGATCTTGCAGGGTGATCGTAGATAAAATAACCAATATCTGGAAGACTCTTTTTGTACCCAGTAATTTTCCAATCCATGCAACATTAGTTCATCTTTCTGAATAAATGCATTTTTTATGATGACTGCATTTTTAGGCTAACAGAAAAAATCTGACTGATTCTACCTCTTATCCATTAGAAGAGCAATTGCAACACATGTTCCTTGCCTTGGATCCCTACTGAGAGTTTCTCGTAAAGACTCGCGGTCTTTCAGCAGTTATTACTCCTCTAGACGAGCCACCATCACCAGCCAGTCTTCTGAAACAAGTGGGCTGCACAAAGGAAAAAGGAGACCATCTTCTCTCTCTGACAGTGAATCAGTAAGGGACACACTTCCCATATACCCATTTTTAGTTGCAAAGTAATTCATTTTCATATAGAGTCCTTCCAAGTGGTAGATCCTCCAGATGAAATGCATCACAGTGCTCACTACAAGAGCTCCAGAGAAAATGAAGGGACAAAGTGAAATAAAAGACAGAGTGATGGAGTGTAAAAGAATGTAGATCACTGTTTTCTTGATGGTTGGTGACACTGAAGGAAGAGTGGAAAGATGGAACAATAGGAATTTTAGAAAGTGAGGCAAGCTTAGAGCCAAAGCACCTTGAAAGCCTGACCACACTTCCAGGCTGTGCTGGTCTGACCACAGATTTGCAGTCTGGACACACAAAAAAGAAACTGCTAGTCACTGGATAGTTCTCTAGTGAAAGCAAGGTTGTAATGAAACAGATGCTGCTTTCTGAAAGTGCAATATATTTGGAAACATATTCATCATCAGATGTAGACAAATCAGTCAATCCATCACAGAATCTTTCTCATAGCAGACCTCAACAGTTTGCTGCTGCCAGTGTAAGTGAAACCAAATGTTTTGTACAGCAGCTGAGAACAGGGCAATTATTTGGCATCCAGGCTCAGTCCTGCAACCCAAAGTTCCATTACTAAGGAGCTAATCACATTCATAAGTTCATTGCAACTGTTTTAAACAGAATTTCCAAATATATGCAAACACACGATTTTTTTGGTGATTCTTTTTCACAGCCAGGTAATAATTGTATCTAGTCCAGAAGCTGAATTCTGGCAGTTATTTCCAACAGTGACATCTCAATTTCTTTGCACTCTATTCTTTTGACTTCTTGGTCCAACTGAAACGAAATTCTTCTGCCTAGTAGCCACCATTCAAGTGGAAAGTTTTCAAACTGGCTAATAGAAAAGGAAGATTTTTTTACTGCATCTCCTAAACTGTGAATCCTGATTCATAAAAAAACTACACACTCCTTGAGTCAGACTGTGTGTTCTTGTACTACCATCAGTGCTGGGGAAGGGGAACCACACAAACAATTCAATTTATTCAGGAAAGCAACTTTTAATACTTGAAGTAAAACAATGGAATGGAGAACAAAAATTCCCCAGAGTAAAAAATTCCAAGCAATTGGCATGCTTCGCTCTGGAATTTTCTATAAGCCTTGAGTAAGTCTGAATCTTGTTTGGAACAATGACAGAGCTGAGATTTTCTGACAAGAATGTATGTTCCCCTAAATATTTGATTTGGCCATAAAATAATTTATTAGTAAGTAATATCAGCTTGGCTGAAGTACAGAGCAGAAAGAAAGGCTCAAGTCTGAGCAAACAATATTGCTTCAATGCTCACTGATAATTTATTTTGGGGGGGGATTTTGCAACATATTTGTCTCAAGTTCTAAAATTTCTAGACATACACTCACAAGGCAGTACATATGCTGCCATGTGTTTTATGTCAAAGCTGATCATCAAACTGAAAGCTGATAAATGATCTTTATGCTTGTTTTTAGACATAGAATGGAAAGCACAATACACAATTTTTAAAATGTTGGAATCTAGGAAATAGTTTAGCCCAACCTCTCATGCTTCAGCAGGAAAACATATATTTAGATTGTCCTCCTGGATAGTTTGCTAAGCTCTTCTAAAAAGTCTTCCATGAAGACATTTCAGTCTGGAACGACTTCAGTGTGTAGACTCATTTTCATCATTGCTTCCCCAATAGTGAGAAAGCTGCTTTTGAAAATACAATCTAGATTCTCACTGTTCCAAATCAATTTTCCCTTCCCCTTCTTCTGTGTCCTGTTTATCCTTCCCTGCAGTTACACAGAAAAAAATGATAATGATCATGATCCTGATCCTTCTCAGAGCAATCAATCTGTTATGTATTAAAACTCTGCTATGGCATCACCAATTTGGATTTTCTCTCTGTAGTAACAGACTCCTTAGGCCAGTTTATTCAGTTCCATCAGAGTTCATGTTTTTCTACACATCTAATTTTTATTTTTTCCCTTGGGAAAGTTTATCAAAGTATCAATAATTAAAATTATCAAATATTGAAAGTATCAATAATTGCTTTGGGTATTTTCAAGCAATCATATACTCCCATCTAATGGAAGCTACAGCCAAAGCACATAGATTGCTTATAAAAAACCCTTGTGGAATGAAAAAAATTGGAATTATATCACACTGTTATGTTCACCCATTTTAAGGCAAAGTGCACTGTCCAACAGAAAACAGACTGGCATGACATGATCTGCTCACCACTCCCATTAACTGTTTCATTGCTTTATTATCATCTGTGGAATTCTGTAATTCTTGATCACTGTAGTGAAAAGGCTGACAAAGTGAGAAAAATTAATAGAAGTTTTGACTTGTAGGAAATTCTGGCGGGTTGGGGTTTTTGTCCTTGTATTTTTTTGTTTTCTCATTAATTGGAACAAAGTTTATAAAACCAGAGCTCCTTCATGAAACAGACTGTTTCTAAAGAACTGATTCTGCAGTCCTGAGACATTTCCTTGTAATTATTTCTGCTTCCACCCAAGCCACTTTGGGAACTTTGGCCCTAATTCCTCCAAACACCTGTGCTTCCTAATTGGGTGCTACGGTGGAAACACTGTCCTTGGAGCTATGAGATGCATCAGAGAACTTTCAACAACAGATTGTAATGAAACACTATTTTCTTTGAAATTTTGCAGTGCATCCTGTGGAGAAAAAAAAAAGTAAGCCTAATTTTAGACACAACAGGCTTGATAGTTTAGTTTGTACTTCTTATAACCAAACATTTAATGAAGTCATATACAGCAGAACTTTTGTGAAATGTCTATTATGCAATGCCTGTCTCTTTTATGATTTCTGTCTAGGTAATACTGACTCTGGTGGGGCAAATTGGAGAAAAATCTAAGGAACCCAGAGTGATTGTTTTTGCTGTGTTAATTTTAGGCCTGTACTGAAACAGAGACTGATACCCCCAGTATGGTCTCCAGGCTCGCCAGCAGACGGATTTCCTGTGAAACGGGTAAAGACACGGCTCAGACTAATGACATAAGAGCCAAACCCAAACTGAAGAGCCAGGATTCTGGGCTTTGTGACAAGGTAATACACTGCCTACATAATACCTACATTCTCTGACAACCTGCAAGTTAACAAATCTTCATATTGTACCACAATTAATCATGAAGGTTCCTGCCAAGAAGATGCTGACAACCTATGAGTTACCACAATGAATAATGACTTAGAGGCTGTAAAAGGTCATCAGCTTTTTATCCCCATCCTGGTTCATTATTCAGCTGTCTTTGTTGCATTTCTGGTGCTGTGTTAGAGAACTGAGCATCTGAATGGTATGTTGGCTTGTGTTTGTTTTTAAGTGTGTATTTAGTAATATAGATCTTTCACTGTCCAAATTATTTTCTGTTGTCCCACCATTTGCAATCAAATGAGCACTTGCAGTAAGATATATATATATTATAAAAGGCTATGTGGCATATTTTGAGTCAGCTCTCCTTTTTCCCCTATACTTTACATTTTCCATATGTAAAATATTGAGACATACCTATATGCCATTTATGTCTTTCTTACCTGTGTCTATTTTTCAGACAGCAGTGGAGGCTGATGACATACTGATGGTGGAACTGAATGTCACAGAGTATATGGCTACACCTACTGTAAGAACTATTATTTTAATATATTGCATGCATCTAACTAACTGAGGGAACAAAAACTAATGACAGTCCCTGAGCACAAATTAAGCTATGTTTTGAGATGCAAATATCACACAATACTCCCAGAAGAATGCAGAAAACATGACCACAAAGGGTAGATCATTTCTGAAACTAAGCAGAACACATGTACTACAGAATCCTTAAGTCCAGCTTCTTGAAGGAACCTAAATATTTTCTTGAATTTAGTAAGTCCTCTGATGGGGTCTGTGATTTCTTTGGTGGAGCATAGAAGCATTTATTTCATGCCACCTTTCTATGAATAATATGCACACTAAGCTGAGATAGCCATTCTGATGGCTGTTCCTCTGAGACAGCCATAGTCCTGTGCCAAGTATTGCTGTGCAAAGTTAACTATTAAATGTTTTTTTGGTTTGGGATGCAGAAAACATCTAAAATATGCAACTTGGAGGAAATCAAGGTCAGTTTTTGAAACATGCCATGTCATCTATTCAGTAAGATGTTGTTCTAGTGTCTGTTTCATCATCCATCTAACACAGCTATGGTACATGTGTAAAAAAATTTGACATCTATCATAAGGGAGCCAACTTGCCTTAATTCTTAACAGATAGGAAAGTAAGAACAAAGAGCTGACAGGTGATAATAAGGCAGTTTTATCTTTGCAGTATTAACCCCAATGTAATACAATCATCCTAAATTATCTCTCTATTGTTAGCAGTGATCTTGAAGAACTATTGCTAGCCTCATCCTAACTGATTTCCTGGTGCTGTGCAAGCGAGAGCTACCACTGCTTATTGTCAAAAAATGCTAATTAATCTTTCCCTCAATTCCTGTTTTCACCTTGTTATACAGTTTGCTTCCCCCTTCAGACTATCCATACTGTTATCACTGCACTTTACATTGCCTCTTGCCCCAGTGAACCTAAACAGCCCCTCTTTATGGAGGAACTCCTTACTCGATTGAATTCATAGGCTCTCTGAGCACATTCTTAGCACTTTTGTTCATAGTTGAATGTGCTTTCATGAGCCTGGTCTTTCTTCAAAGTAGATCAACTCTTGGGTAGCAAATGCAAAGTCTGTGCCTTAGTACATTAAGTTAACAGGTTTTTCCTTATAAGTTATTAATGAAATTTAAAAAAATAAATATTCAGATCTTTTTCCTCCATTCCTTTAAGTTGGTTTTGAGGTAGTCATGGGGATCAGCAGAGTGCTTATCTAATATGCCCCTTTTTCATAGATGATGCAATGTGATCTCCTCGTGCTTTCCATCTCTTTTAAATCTGCATCCTTTAGGAAGGTGAGAGCCTGAACAGTATTCAACAAAGGAAAGGAGAGTCTCACTATGGATCATTGGCAGCTCAGATACCCACCATTACAATAACATGCAGCAACATCCAAGGAGTAGAGCTGCCTTCTAGATACAACTCTGGGTTCCTGCACCCTAAGACCAACAAGCAGAACAAGAAGTCCAACAGTTAACTGAGTGGTGCAAGACAGAATATCATCCTAGCCAATAGCTGTGGAACAGCTATGGACTGGCTGAATCCAGAATACCTTCCTACATTGTTCTGAAATACCCCTAGAAAGACACAACACAAGACAAGCAAGGATAAAAGCATGAAGAATGATCTTTTCAGCATCAGAACTCTCTCCAGTGGTTCACATCTTGATTTGAGTCACACTGTATTTTATTATTTCTTCTCTATGCAGCTCATGAAACAATTTCTTTCCTTTGGATTTTACTCTGCTCAGGTATATTCCACCACTACACAGACCTTACCTACAAGCCTCCTAGGATTAACTTGAGAGGAAAGGGAAATACGATGTTAAAAACTTACCTTTGCTCACTTAGTGTAGTTTAACTTCAAAGCTATTACAGAAGTAAAGCTGAGAGATTTGGGGAAAACTGTACATTACTTTCTGAAGATGGTTTCCTCATTATTTTGAAGTTTCTTGACCAAATGAAAATTTAATCACCCAGTCAGTGCTCCCTTCTCTCACTAATGACATACCCCATACCCCATTTTCTTCTATAATCCAACAGAAAGGCAATGCACTTGAGTGGTAATTTGAAGTCTCATCTTTATTTTAATTTTTGAGACTCTGGGGAAAGAGAAAAGAATAACACCTAAGAATGAGGCAATGGTCCTTTCTATCCTTGGCTTCTTTTTCCAACAGTGGCTTAAGAGACCAGTTTAA
>JAWWLZ010000174.1:8370659-8406077 GCA_035041345.1 Poliocrania exsul
TAACTCTGTTTTCACCCTGTACTGGGAATGTTATGGTAATAATATACCCAGGGAAATTACAGGAACAGTCCAAGGAGGTTACCACATGGACACTCTTCTTTTTTTATGTTTGAGCAACACTCTAGAGTTGCAATTCACAATGTTTTATCAAACTCTATGTTGCTGTTTTGATTGTTTGCATGTTTGTTTGCTCTTATATATGGGCAAATTTAGGAACTCTGCAAAACTACTAAGACTGAAAATGGAAACAGCAAATCTCTATCTTTCAAGGGTAAAATTACTAAAGTAGTCAGTCTAAAAATATGATTCTCATCTGAGCTGTGCTTGTTTCAATTTCCTAAGATTTTCTGTAAAAGAAAATAACTTCAGAGATCCAAAGTATTAGATTCCTTTGTCAGCTTTTTTGCCAATGCCAGAACACAATCCCATGTGAATCAGACTGTTAAGTGGACATATCTATAGTCCTAGTTTTAAAGAAATTTCTTCAAGTCTTTTGTCAGAAGTGAAGTGAAAATTGTGAGTTGTTTTGCAAATTGCCCATTCATTCACCAATGACAGAAGGAACAGACCCCGAGTCTCCTGTCCCCTCATACAGCAGATGCAAAGGGCTGTGAAAATCAGAACTGCTGGGCAATAAGGAGTCACAAATGGAATGGTCTCATTTACTAGAGCTGCTACAGTTTGGGTAAATGGCAGTGCAAATGCAGCCCAGATCTGCTCTCCTCTAAATGACAGCTCTTTTGTCTGAACAGTCACATCAGCATCACCATAGGGAAACAACACCTCCTCAGCCCCTCCAAACCAAAGGTAATATCATGTTACTGGTTGCTTGCTACTCAGTAGCTCTCAGAAAGCTACACTCATCACTAGTTTATTTTTGAGCTCAGAATTGTAGCCCCTTCAGCTGGGCAGGGAATGAGATCAGATGTCAAAAGCATTATCCCAGGAGAAAGCACATCCATACCCTGTGCTGCAGTGATGTACGACTTACATGCTTAATTTTCCTAACACCATCACTGGTGAGGAACCCCTAGGTAGCCAAGGAGGCCAAATCTGTTGGGTAGCAATCATTCTTTTAAGTTTCCACCTGTTGTGGTTGTTCCTTCAGTTTAAAGATATCGCAAATAAACTGTGCAGGCAGCTTCCTAAAATCCTCATAAGCCTAATGAAACCTTACTGCAGAAATTCGTGAAAGTTTTTGGGCTTATTTAGAAGGAAACCACTTTTTTATGACTGATCTGAGGCTGAATAGCTAATGGAACAGCTGGGGATATCACACTGTGATTAGAAGAAAGGACAAAAGACTATGAGAAATACATATGGAAACCCCAGAATTAGCCCTTGACAGAAGTATCTGAATTCCCCAAGAAAGGAAATTGCCCAGGCTGGAATGAAACCCATGGGTCAGAAGCAAATCACACTGAGGGAGTTGCTGAGGAAAATGGACAGCTAAACCTTCAGTAAGCTACTTTCCAGAAAGCAAATAGGATTGTTTGCACAGGCCTGGCCACTGTAGTCTCAGACTGCAGCTTTTCCTACTAAGAGGTAATCCTGAAGGTGTTTCACTGAACTATTCCAAGGCCATTGGTAGATAAGCAACGTATTGCTGCAGCATTATTTAAAATATGGGTTTAATACTGTAACTAGTGCTTCCTAGAAAAATAGGACAGAGGATTTTGTCCCTCTAAGAGAGAGGCACAAGTTTCTGGAAACAAGTTTGCAGACTCTGAGAGAGTGATGAACAGGTAGAGTTCCCATAGTTACAAACTCCCTTGCCTTGACTGACTTCATGAGCTCATGTATTTCATCCTGTTTCAAACAAAAACAAATTCTGAGGCAAAACTGATCTGCTACTTATCAGAACAGGATTATGGCTCCATTTCTAGTCATTCTTGCTCATGCATTTACCACGGAGCAGAAAAACAGGTTGCTGAAGGCCTTGGAAAGGTTCAGATATAAGCCCTACAATAGAAGTACGATTTTTTTTCCTAGCACATGTAGAATGGAATAATCTAACAGATCATAATAAAATAAACATAATTTCCCACCGTCTGGATCATGTTCTCCAGCCTAAGTCATCAAGTCTGCCACTTTGCAAGGTTGCTCACCTGCAGGAGAACTATTTGTAGTAATTTGGCTGCTTTGTTTATTCAGAGGGCTTCTAAGAGACAGAAGAGTCAATGAGAAATTCACAGGATTACAGATACAGCTAATTTCAAGGATAAGAAAGCATGCAGTAATCAAAGTGGGGTTGGATTAAGGGTTGGACTTGATGATCTTGGAGGTCTCTTCCAACCCAACTGATTCTATGATTCTATGTATTTTCATTCTTGTGTTTGCTAACTTGAATCCCACTGCAAAAAATCTCTGACAATCAAAATTCCTACCCCTTAAAACACCCTACTGAGTGACTGAGGAGAGTTTTAAATGCATATGCATACAGCATATGATGCAATTATCAAGAGCACACAGAAGTGGTGTGTAGACATGTACCATAGAAAGTCAAATCACATTTGTTTCCAACTAATCTTCCTAAAGAGAATCAAGCAGCCTTTATGCAAACAGGGTATGAACTTGCACAAAAGGGATGTGTACATTACAGTAAAAGAACTACTCATAGCTTAAAAATAAAATATCTCTTGAAGTTCAAAACCTTTTAACCAGAAGAGAAGAAGATATTTAGGTCTTTTGTTATACCAACTTCAAGGCCAAATAATCTCTTACTTGAAAATCACCTCATTGCACAGTTACTCCCTGCAAATATCCACTATATTTGTTAATTGGTAGATATAGAAATATCTATTATCATTGGAGGTCATTAGTATCATAATTTGTGAATGAAGAGACACAAAGTTTAAATAAATTGATTTCTTCTATTTTACCATAGAGTTTCACTGCTGCCTCAAGACTAATCTATCAGGCAATGGTTCATAGTTTTGACAACTGTAATAAGAAGCAACTCTAAAAAAATACTTTGGTATTTCCATGGCTTGAAGTGTCAGTAGCTGCAAACATCCATTTCAAAATCAATTTTTTAATTCCTTTCTTTATTAGACAATCACTTTTTTCCTTAATGAGATGTATAATTTTAGCTATGAACAGATTTTAGAAAAAGTGATATCTAATATGCTGTTGAAAAGTAAGTGATCTAAAAAACTGGCTGCCCACAATGCTGTGGGATGCTTTTCTACCTTCCACAGCAACCATCCCATTATTTCTGTTTTGTCATATTTTGTAAGGGTGGTGGGGGAGTGTGTAAATTGCAAGGATTTTGCTTTTATAATCCGTGGTAAAACTGATCTGCTCTATTTGCATGTTGCCTTCACACAAACTGCATTGTCTTGTGGTAATTATTGAAACTTTATCCTCCATGGAAAGCAATAACTTCAGGCATGTGACAAGAGGCAAAATGTTTCCTTTAGGGGATGTAAGCCAGCTTGTCAGTGGAATATTTTTGCAACTATCATTAAGTTGTAATCCATATAAATATGAATTTTGGCCACATATAAATACAGATTCCCATGTTTTCCTGGCCTGGTCTGTGCACCCTGTGTAAAAGAGCCCACTTAATATGTCCCAGAGTCAGTGCTTAAAGAGTAAAGAGACTCTAGGTTCCATAAGACAAGAAACACTAAACTTGAATTATTTTCAGGAGACTGGAGCTGAGAAAGTACTCAAAACATTGTGTATTCCAGAGGTGCCATTGCTGGATTTATGGCCTGTGAGGCGCTTTCGGGCTCTGGAGCCGCGGCGGTCCCGACCCTGCACGGCTCCGCCCTGTCCCTGGTGCTGACCGGGGCAGCACAGCCCGGCACGGCACAGCACAGCACAGCACAGCCTGGCACGGCACAGCCCGGCACGGCACAGCACAGCCCGGCACAGCACAGCACAGCCCGGCACAGCACAGCCCGGCACTGCACAGCCCGGCACACGCAGCCCGGCACAGCAAAGCCTGGCCCGGGCACAGCCCGGCACAGCAAAGCCCGGCACGGCAAAGCCCGGCACGGCACAGCCCGGCCCGGGCACAGCCCGCTCCCGGGGCGGCCAGCCGGCATTCCCGGCGGAGCCCAGGGCCGCGCCACTGCGCCAGGAGCTTCCCAGCCCGAGGAATTCTCGCTGCCGTGCACGTCCCATGCGGCTCAGGCGGCACCGCCCGTGTTTCCAGTGCTTTGACGCTTGAGAACAGTCTTTCCCTTTTTCCATTTTTAACAAACTCATAAAGCAGTGGCTCCGTTGTTGCATTGAGAAAACAGCTGAGTTTCTGGAGGATACTTTGGGAAGCGTAACATAAAAGAAAAAAACAACCCAAACCACCACATAGCGCTGCTGAACAGAGGAATGTGTGGAGCGGGATGCCTGGTCCTTGACAGCACTCAGCAGCCATGTGTGGGCACCGCAAGGCTCAATATCTTAAATTACCTCAGTATCAATGTCCTGATGGGCAATTACGTTGCTCGTTCTATATTTTTTGTCTCCCAAACACTTTGTGTCCTCTCGGGCCGTGTTTTTAACTTTTCCACTCGGTTAAAGTGACCATCACCTATCAACACCAGTGAATCAGTAGGGGGAAAACAATCTCACTTCCACTTTTCTTGTGAGACAATGAAGGAAACCACCGATTTCACTCGTGTTCCGACGTTGAGTGAAGGGGCTGGAGGCTGCGGGCTCCAAGCCCGCACAACTCTAACATGACGGAGAGCTTGTGCTGAAGTTGGGCAGGACCGCAGCCCCTCCTGCCCCCCAGCGCCGCCTTCCCGAGCGCTGCGGGTCCCTCCCGTTGGCGCAGCCCCCCCCCCGCTCCCGCCGCCATTTCATCCCTCGCATCCTCCCCCGAGGGCGCTCAGACGCGGAACGCCCGCCCACCCCCGGGGTGGTACCTGCTGCCCCGGCCGCCCGGCCGAGCCGCTCCCCCAGCTCTGTGTCACCTTCCCGCTCCGCCACCGCGGCCCCGAGCGGATCTGGGCTCGCACACGAACATTTACCCACGGCCGGCAGCGCTTTCTCGCTGCGGCCCCCGCGCTCCCGCCCGCGGCGGCACAGCCCGGCCGGCGCGCCCCCGCGCGGCACCCCGCGGCATCGCCGCCTGCGCTCCCTGCGGGCCCGGCGCTTCCCCTGCCCCGCCGGGGCGGAGAGGGCAGCGCTGCCCTCGGTCCCGCTGCCCTCGGCCCCGCTGCCCTCGGCCCCGCTGCTCTCGGTCCTGCTGCCCTGGACCCCGCTGCCCTCGGCCCCGCTGCTCTCGGCCCCGCTGCCCCCGGTCCCGCTGCCCTCGGACCCGCCGCCCTCGGTCCCTCTGCCTTCGGTCACACTGCTCCCGATCCCGCTGCCCACTGCACCGCTGCCCCCGGTCCCGCCGCCCTCGGTCTCGCCGCCCCTGGCGCCGCTGCCCGGCCGGGGCCGTCCTGCTGCTGCGGGAGCGATGTCCGTGGGTGCGGCCCCGCAGCTCCGCGGGGGCGGGCCCCGGCCTCGTCCCACGCAGCGCTGTGGCGGCGCGGGCAGCGGTGGCGGCGGAGGTGGAGGTGAGGGGGGCGGCCCGGAGGCACCAGCTTGTTGCTCGGGACGCTGCAGGTGGGCAAGGTGGGTGCGCCGCGACTACAGAGTTTCTGTGGTGGAAAACGTTGCCCCGCGGAGCCTTGCTGGGCAGGCAGAAGTGAGCGGGCGAGGCGTTTGGGACGCTGCCTGATTAACGCGCACTTCACTCCTGTGCCCGTGGGCACACCGCTACATCAGTGTGCTGTGGTGATCCCTGAGGAATCTGCCGTGGCCAAGTGACACTGATGGCACAGGATCCTTCTCCTAAGCCGTGCTGGACGCCCTCTGCGCTGTGCCAGACCTCGGCTGTCTGGAGACGAGCCAGCGCTGTCAGAGGTGCTGTCAACTCGATGTCAAAGCTCAGCCCCCGGTCTGTATTATCTGCGCACAGCTTCTTTAGCTGTTCTTGGGTCTGTTGGGGGTCATTTGGGGTTTTTTCATTCGCTATTTTCCCCTTTCTAGGGGAAAACATTTCGGATCCCCTGCAGCAAGGCACAAATTACAGTAGTCACAGGATTGCTGTAAACTTTCTTGGTTTCAGCCCAGAGTTGGAAAAAAAAACAATGAAAACTGAATGACAATGCATTTTGCAAACTGCTTTTTTTTCTGCTTCAAGTATCTGTATTGGAAACTGAGCTCTGCGTTTTAATCCAGTTGCTGCTGTTGACTCATTTTTCCCAAAAATTGGTAACATAAGCACTGTGGAAACAGAGCATGGTTAAAGCAACAAGTGTTTCTTAAAAAAAAAAAAAAAAAAAAAAAAAAAAAAAAAAAAAAAAAAAAAAGGAGAGAGAGAAATGTTATGATCTTGGGAAGGTAGGTGCCATAGAAGTGTGAAGTATTACATGGTGTAGTGAGTGCTTTTAAAAACAGTGACTGAAAAGCTGGTAAGGTGAGTTTAGTAAAAAACACATAAGTTTTTGCAAACAGTCTGGACAGTTATCTTCCTATTAACTTCCCTTGAGAGTGTGGCTTTCCACAGGTTTCCAGTTTAACATAGTTACTAAAAATGTTTCCAAACTTTTGAAAATAATTCTGACTATGCTGCGTTGTACACAAATCTTTTGTGGTAAAGACAACAGTGCAGGAAAAAAAGGCCATCTAGTAGGAGAAAATGTGGGAAATACAATGTTTTTGTAAAGGTGAAAGTAGTCACAGTGAAGGATCTAGAGGGAGAGGAAATAGTAAATTTGAGTAATTGGTAAAGTGATAATGGCAGGAGCAAACAGCCAAACAGGAAACTCTTGAGCTGCATTTCTGAAGGCATTGTATTACAGAGAAGGGAGATAGTATTCTGACATTATATTCCTCTAGTATATCTCTCCAGCAATACTTGCTTTCACTGGAACCTGCAAAGCACATTATTAGAAATGTATTGACAAAGCAGAATGTGATGAAGTAAAGTGTGATAGAAAATTTAGCTTCTTAAGAAAATTCAAAATACAGGACTTAGGACAACTTGACAAAGGAGCTAAAGGGAACTCAGAAATACTAAGTTCTGTGAGAAGTAAAGTATTTTGATTTAATAGGTGAAACAAAGCTGTACATGGAAGTAAAAGTAGGATTAGCTCAACTTAGTTCAGAGCTCAGCAGTGAAGGAAAGGAGATTGCAATGAGCTCTTTTGCATTGTAGAATAGTCTTACTTTGAAAGCAATATTGAACTTGTGTTGAACTTGTGGGAAAAAAATCTTTGCTCTTGCTAATTACTTTTTGACATTGGCAAGGTAGGAATTCGGAGGTAAAAATTTTTTACATTTCTAAAGCGTCATTTTCAAATTCTTTAGCACTGCTTAGCCAATATATAGTAAATATGTGCTGTTTTGTCCTGTGGATCACAATGAAGATCTTTCCCCAACTACAGCTGTTGATTCCACATGAAATATAATTAACATTGCGTTAATTCCATATTTTGGGAAACTCTAGTATTGCATGTATTGGACAACCAGTTCAAAGCTTGGGTTTTCTTCATATATGTGTCTAGTGAGTAGTTTCTTCAAAGGCTCCATTCTCTTTGCTTTTCCACTTTTCTGAAAGACTATAGATAGTCATACTGGGGATAGGGCAGGCATCCATGGAACTAAAAGGGCATGTTTGTTATAAAGCTGTTATAAATGCTGTTATAAATGCTGCCTTCTCATACTGCCACTCCCTCAGGTGAGGGAGGCTGAAATAAAGGCACACAATCTTTCTGTCTGTTTTTTGTTGTTGTTTTGGGTTAGGGTTGGTTTTTGTTGGTTTCTTTTTGTTTGTTTGTTTGTTTGTGGGTTTGTGTTGTTGTTGGGGTGGGGTTTTTTTGTTTTTTGGGGTTTTTTTGCAGTGGGAGGGGGGTGAGTTGTTTGTTGGCTTGGTTTGGTTTGGTTTGGTTACTTCCCAAAAGGAATGTCTATCCAGCATGTTGAAGATTTTTTTATCAAAGAGGAAATGATAATTTGTTCCTGTGTGCCACAAGTCTTTCACTTGTGTAAAGAAAAACATAAACCATGACTTTGTATGAATCTTTTTATGAGCCAGAGATGCCTACTCTATTGCAGACCAGAAGTCAAACTCTCTAGCAACCTGCTTCTGAAATCCTTAATGCTACAAAAGATACAACCACGTTGTTGCAGTAACAGTAATTCAAAGCTCCTCTGTGTACAGGTCTACCACTGAAGCTAAAATATAACCCACGAGTAATGCATCCAGTAGTAGCAACTTTAACAACTGGAATTTCCATTACTTGTTTCCTCCCACCTTTATTTAGCATTCACACTCATGGGTTTTATTTCATTCACTTCATGGCTATGCACTCCCAAGCATGCAGTCGTAGCTTTGCTGAAGTCAGTCCACTGTAATACGTACAGCACAGTCTCCCAGCACGTGGGGATTGTTTCCGCTAGTGTAACATCTCTGATGCCGTTGTGGAAGGACAGCTCTGCTCAGGCTCAGAGGCATTTGCTAGAGGTGGTGGCACCGTCCTCTGCCATAGAGCCTGGTACCCATCCAGCTCCCTCCCAACTGTTCCTATCAGTCAGCTGGGAATAGCTCGGGGCGGGAGGGGCACCTGGTGAGCTCTGGACAATTCTCTGGTTTGATACGTGTAGAGAAAATGTCACCCTGCTCCTGGAATATGTGTTTTGTTTAAATGTCACTCCTTACATCAGTGACCTCATCTGACTCAGCATAGCTTCTCTCTGAAGGGAGGGAGCTATAAGCAAATCAGAGATTTTGGCATAGCAGGAGAAGGTAGGGCAGAAAGCACACCAAGAGAAACAAAATACTGTTATCTGAGCAAACAAAAATGAGTTTTGCAACAGTCTAACAGGCACTCATGTAAAGCAACTAAAACCTAATCTAAACATCACAAGCCTCTAAAAAACAAGGAGATTGTCTGTTATGTACACACAGTTTATCGCAACCTCAGGTTTCCCAGAAGGTTTTGCTGAGGTTTGTGATGGCACTGTACCTGCTGCACCTTTGAAAACAGGGTAGGGTTCAATAACCATCTGGGTGGATCACCAGCTTTCTTATTGAGAGGTTGATAGTATTGAAAGTTTGTAGAACATGAGAGCTGTGCTAAGAGTGTCCCTAACAAATGGAGCTGTGACTTTAGCATGAGCTTCTGTAGTGTTCTAACTTATTTATTGGGCATGGAGTTTTTCCCAGGCAGGCAGAGGGGACACAGACACTGGAGAAGAAGGACTTAAGGAAACCTGGAGAAAGAAAACTGTGGAATATTCTTTTTCTTCAAATTGCACCTGGTAGTGATAGTGCAGACACATGAAAGAGCTGTGGTCCTGTTATATTGAAGGAGAATGTTGGGCAGCACTCTGGCATATTCCTTCCACTTTCCTTTTGAAAGTGGAAAGCTATGCTGAACATTCATGCAGACACAGACAGAAACCAAAGGAGTAGGAACAAGTGACCTGAGTTTAACATTTCATTCAAATGACAGAGCCCCTAATGAGATTCCCACTCTAGTTTCTTAGCACACCACCCAGCCTGAAAGACCTCTCAGATCCTTTCAGATGCCCTCAGCTGATAAGTGAATGGCATGTTAGAGATGTGAAAGTAGGACAGAAGCACATAGTGTTTGATTAAACAGCATGTCTGTTTCTTAATGCTTAGCTCTGTTCAGCTTGGTGTACAGTTTTACTCTGTTCCAGGTTTAGTGTGTCCCCCCATTATATTTTATTTTTTTTTTACACAAATGACTGAAGGTTTAGGTATTGAAAGGTAACATGGACAGAATTCACAGTCCATAAAACTGTAACCTTTCTTCTAATATTTATTTATGTGATACTCTCTTTACTAGTGAAGGCATGACTTGCTATGTTTATCTTACTTCTGGTAAGGAGTTATGTTCTCCTGAACCTTCGAAATGGAGCCAAGAAAGGGCACTAAACCAGCAGTGAATTCCTAGGAAAAGGAAAGTAATAGTACAATGAGAATTTACCTTCAAACCTGTTAGTGCATGTGATTCCAAAAAAAAATTAATAAATTTAGTACTAGGTAAACTGGCAGGCCTGGAAACTCTTGCAATATGAAGTCCAACCAGTCAGTTTTGTCTGTCTCTCCTCAAAGCCCTCATCCAAACACCATTGGTTCTGGACTCACAGATGATAGGCTATAAATTCTCTTAATGTAAATGTACCTTAGAAGTATGTGTGAGACATCAAAAACCATTTTCTTCTTAAGCTGTGTCTTGCTATTTGCTTACATTTTGTTTTGGGCCAGTTCTACTGGCTTAGTGTAACTTTCATTGAAATCCGTGTGAATTGCTGTGGTTTAATGTGGACCTCTGGCTAAAAGATATGGTTATATGGTTTAATATATG
This sequence comes from Poliocrania exsul, assembly GCA_035041345.1. Taxonomy (NCBI): domain Eukaryota; kingdom Metazoa; phylum Chordata; class Aves; order Passeriformes; family Thamnophilidae; genus Poliocrania; species Poliocrania exsul. Next base: position 8,381,003 of record JAWWLZ010000174.1, read on the forward strand.
CAGAGATTAATTATTCCCTTCTAAAAGTGGCTTTTCTAACACTCTGAATACTAAACAGACAGTTTTACTGCTTAATGTTTTGAAAAATTATTGACCATCTCCTCAGATAGACTGAGTTCCTGGCAGTGTTTGCTCTCTGCCATTTTGCCATCAGATATTTATTGTGTTTTAAGGCAGGCATAGTGGCAGAGTGACCCATTATCAACATTCAAACTGAGCTGCCTCACTCTAGTGCATTGTGTGGGTTTAGTTGTCTTTTTGATTATCAGAGTAGAACCTCTATATTTTTTTCCTCCCTACCTTAACAAAATGACAATTTTTTTCTAACCAGAGGATAAATGCTGTGGAGATACAGGTCCTGCACATATTAATGACTTGAAAGGGGTGAGCATTAATTAATGTTATTAGCTTTACCCTGAGAACAGATTTTTTTTTTTATCTGTAGTTCTGCCAATAGCCTCTCCCCTTCCCTCATGTCCTCTGTATTTTAGCAATTTCCAATGTCAGGCAGAAATACTATCCAGCATTACTGAACAAGGGTTATGGTTTTATGGAATGCCTCAGAACTGGAATATAAACTATGAAAAAAATCGAGGAATAAATTAAGAAAGTAGTTGGGTAACTATTTGTATTCTTAGACTTTCATTCAAGTGTCATGCCTTTAGAAGACTTGTATTGAAATGAGGAGACAGGTATATAATGAAACTATGCTTTTGCCACAGAAATTAAATGCTGAGTAGAAGTATCTCATGATACATCTTTCTGTATTCAGAGAATAAATTTTAATTTTCCCTTGAGAAAGCAAGGGCTGTGGAACCAAGAGACAAGCATGAAGCTGTGGGGCTTTCAGTGATGCTAAAACTTTTTTCGGTTTAACCAAACTCTTTTTTGGTGCCTTTCTTCCTACATATGGTAAGAGCTATGTAAAAAAACTTGTTTATAGTATATTATATGTCACAATGCAATAAACATACATGCTGAAGAAGAATTTAAAAATGGTTATGTACTTGTTAACAGGTTAGTGAAGAGATTTGGGTGTTTGCAATTGAATTTTATTTGCTTGTTTTATTAAAACATGTGTCTTGTCCATAAAGTAACAAAGCAGGACAAGGGGCTTGAGTAGCCTAGAAAGATCTGTCCCCTTCCCTGAGGACTATATTAGACCTCTGAGTCATGAAGTCTTTGCATAGTAGGTGTCTGGTTACAAACCTTTTATGGGCCCTGCTCAGCTGGGATATCAGCATCTGCATTATAGCTCCCATCTATTCTTAGGTGGTATCAGAGCACGACTTAACAGGCAAGGCAGAAAGAGAATTGCTTTCTTTATGTAAAACTCTTCCCTCCTCTCATTCTGTTTTTCACACTTTTCTCTGTCTACCCTGTCCTTGTGTTCTGCAGTGCCTTGTTGTGTTCTGGTGACAGTGGGACACAATGGCTTACAGCGTGACTCTGAATGGACCTGGACCGTGGGGCTTCCGACTGCAAGGGGGCAAGGACTTCAATATGCCCTTGACCATCTCCAGAGTAAGTGTGTGACAAAATCTTGTTGAGCTTGTTTGGGTTGGAAAATAGCAGTCATATGCACATTCTGACTAGCAAAATAGAAGATCTTTGCACCTAGGTGTGAATAAAGAGACTATAATGTGGACTTTAAATATACCAGTTCAAAGTACAACCTGACATGGGTAATGCCTCAGGAAGACAGTTCTGGTTTGTATATTTTTATGAATGGTGATAATGTCTCTTTTAAAGGAGCTTCGAGTTCTGTTTTGTACAGTATTCTCTTTTGCTGCTGATAGGGGCCTCACTGGTGCTGTCTGTTTGAGGGGAGGGGAGCAGAACAACTGTGAATGAGAATATAGAATTTATTCTAGAGAATAAACATGTAACTGCTTGTAAATATGTGAAGTCAGGTGTTAAAAATGGACAAAGACAGAGATATGTATCCCATCTTCTGAGGGGGTGCAATAATTGGATAAAAATTAGGCATGTCAAGCAGAAGATTCAATAGGGCTTAAAATACAGTCTTAAATTATGCAGAAGCCTTCCATTTGCAGCTGACAAACAGCATGTGATTTAATAATTAATTACCTGGTGTATCTGTCAATTGCAGATGATTCCATTTATTTCTTAGCTGCTTTATTTTCCCCTTCCCCTTAAAGCATTATTTTAACCCTATTATGTGAGTTAGCTCCACTTCTTAGAAGTCTTTAACATTGGATGATTTTCAGGAAACTTGATTTTCTCTTCCCTACCCTTCTCTTATCAGATAGTTCTGTGTAACTTCTGGTAGCTCCCTTCTCTTTTTCTTTCTTTATTTTTTTTTCTTTCTGACAGTCGCAAATCTACTCCAGAATGTTCAGAACTTTTTAGAGAAGTCTTGATCCCTCCACCAAACACCTGCAGAGGCTTATCTGCAGTACAGTGACAAGAGATGTTACTTACATAACAGTGTTTAAAAGGAATACCAGAATGATTTAATCAGACAAACAAGTAGAATGCAAACAAAAGGTCTACTCCATTGGGGAAAGAGGAAAAAAAAAAGCCACCTACACTACTTTTTAAACTGTGTTGGGGTTTTTTTGTAATGAAAAAATACAGTCTGTTAAGTTATGGGTACAAAATTGGTATCTGCAACAATTGTGATTCAGAGTCAATCAACGAGCTTCTGAAATCTTAACTATACTATTTCATATTCATTATGTGAAGTTTTGTATCATTGATCTCCCTTGTTCATATGCACATCAGCCCTTCCTCGGAAGACAGAGCTGCATTTACCTTAGTATTAAGCCCTATGGTGATGAGAGCAACTTTTCATAACTCCTGATGGAGAAACAGTACAGTAACTGCAAAGAAGGATGTTCAGTAAGTATTAGTAAAAGCAAACAAGTAAAGGGCAACCTAAAATACCCCCTGCTCACAAAAATAACCTCACTTCATAAACTCAGATTAATTTCACTCCTGTAAATAGTGTTGGTATTTCTTTTCTTATCCCACCCAAGGTAAGTACAGAGAGGTGTCAGCATATTTCCATAGGAATTTCATGACACTTTGCAGCCTGCACTGTACAGTGTTGATGATTGTTTTATAAGTCACTCAGTCATATCTGGAGGCTCTCAGTCAAGGACAAGGGCTGTGGCACTTGCACTATGTATGACACAATCAGTAATGAAAAGCCGGTTGTCTCATATTGTAATTTATTAAAGTGTAAACACTATGCCCAAAGGCTGCCTGATTCTCATGGGGTTTTTGAGAGCATATGAGGAGCAGGAGTGAAACTGCAATGGCTCAGTTCCCAGAGGTGTGGAGGAATTACCTCTTCACACAGCTGACTGCCTTTCCAGCAGTAGCAGTGTCAGAAAGCACTGTTAAATGTTTTGAACTTTTTCCCAGAGAGGCCCAGTTTTCAGTTGAGTGTATTGATTTGGGATGGGATTGGATTTTGTATCCTGCCTTACAAGGGGAAAATCATGCATGCAGGAATGAACACAGCCTCTTTCAGGAGGAACTGGGATAGTAATGCCTGCTAGTTGTGATGGTTTTAATTGTAACACACTGTAATACATGGCTTTTGATGGTAATGCTGTATTTTTTCTTTAGTATCTTTCACATAAATGTATCTCCAAACAGATGAGATTCTCCTTAATCAGAAATTTGCAGTCATAAGTGTGTTGAGCTGTGAACTTAGCCATAATGGCAATCTTATCATGTGGGGGAAAGGTAATCTGTGCTTACGTTCTCAAGATATTGGAGGAGAGTATAGGGGAAGAATAACTGGGAACAAAAGGCACACAATGTTTAATGTTGCTTGTGGATGCTGTACATTTATCTATGGACTGGTTTTGATCCTCAGCTGCCCTGAGATAAGACTTTCTATGGGCAAGATGAGTCCTAAACCCCAAACACTTTGAATTAAAGTATCTTGTAATTGCTTTTACTGCCAGATGTGCCATGGCCCTTTTGCCTGAGTGTGTGTAGTGTCCCTCTCTGTGTGCAGACAGGGTTTGCATACAGACATCCTCATTATACTCCATCTGCCCCCGAGCAATTAGACTGTCTGTGGGTGGGCCACAGAGAACAAAAAAATTCATCCTTTTTCATGAAGGTTCTGTGCTCCTCTGTCATGCTGTGAGGGAGTTGAATCTGAGCTCCTGAGAAAGATGATGGCAACACACTGTCATTGTTCATCCCACCTGTAGTATTATGACTACAGGTTTGCAAGGACCTTCCCAAAAGAGGATGCTAATATTGTGCCATAGTGAAACTGGCTCAGGCATACACAAAGTGGGCACCCTGGACTTGGGAAGTAGAGCTGTGGCTTAGCTGTCTGTTGACCTGTACTCTGTCAGCCAGCCCTATATGATTCCCACCCATCTTAAAATTTTCCTGAGGAGTAGGAGAGAAATCCTGAAGGTCTTTGAAGCCTAGTGGCAAAAGCACAAAACAAGATCGTGGTATTGCTAGTACTGCTGTTCAGGAAACATACTCTTAAAACAGAGGACAAGGAAGGAAATTACTTGGAGCTGTTTGGCACAACAGTTCACTTTTAAAGGAATCTTTAAAATGGTGTCTGAGACCTGTATTTTCTTGCCTTCAGGTAGATCCAGGTGATCAGCTCATTGCTGAATAGTCAACAGCATAAAACACAGTCAGCTGGGTGACAGGTGAAGATGTGTTTCTCTGAAATGGATTGTTCTGCTTATCTGTTCTTTATCTAAAAATAAATGCCTGACTAACATAGAGAGTGGGGACAAGAAAAGAGGAGGCAAAAACAAGTATGGAAGATTTAAGGTCATTCTGAAGCTTTCACTCTCCTTCAACAATAGCATTGGAAAATAATCTGTGAAGATTTTAAACTATTTTTCCAGTCCCCACCCTACATGCCATTCTATACTCTAGAAAAATTCTGTCTTGAGATCTCAGATTCTGTCATGAGATGTCATGGGCAGGTAGCAGGGATAAGAAAACAGTATTGACAGACTTTTAGTAATGCTGAGCATCTGCCAGCCCTCCTGAAATGAATGAGACTTGCAGGTTATTGGCAAAGCTAAGAGCTGTCACCAGTGGCATGGTCATATGCATAAATCTGGTCTTTCCAAATTGACGTGGGCAGCAAAGCCGTTTATTTTCTCCTACTGCTTGCATGAACTGTCTGGAAGCAAGCAGAATTCATTAATTTTATAGACCTAATCCTCTGTAAGAAGGCTTTTGGACTCGATTAATTATCTAAGTGCTCTGTTGCCATGTTACCTAAGATGGTGCAATTGTACATGTTTGGGCGGGGTAGCAGAACATCTTTATATATTTCTGAATGTTTATTACTGAACAGTAAACTTTTCTAGTGGGACAGACTGGCTTGCAGGAGATGCAATGAGCTGAGAGGTGTGCAGGAACTATCATCATCTGAGGTAGTGAAAATATTATCTAGAACACTGAGATAACTCATGACTGGTATATTCTTTCTGTGATTATCCAGTTTTGTATTTCCTAATAGAGAGGATTTTTACTTGCTTGGTTTCCAAATCAAAAGCCAGAGCCTGAAGCAGAAGGAGATAATGTTTCAACAAAACAAAAGCATTCAAGAACTGTTTTTCTTTATTTGATTAAATGAGGTAGAAGTTGAAATATGATGAGGATGTAGGCGCAGTGAGGTGAAACAGCAAACACTACTATGAAAAAATTAAAATAGCTCATCTGTATACTTATTCTGATGAAAGCAGCCTGAAACAGCTCTTTGAGGCTGGTCTAGCATTTTGCAGTCTGCCTCTGCAGGAGCAGGAAGGTTTTTCTCACAGTTGTTTGGGTCTTTTTTTTTTTTTTTTTTTTTAAAATCAGCATCTCTTCCTGATTGCTTCCTGTCCCTCCTCCCCTCCCTAGCATACATATGTCAGCCTCTGGCTGTGCCTGCCTTTGCTTTAGAGGAGCTGTGTGAGAGTACTCATTTCCTGTGGGCCATTGCATACCAGTGACTTACAACAGACAAGTGATGGGGGAAGGCAGTCCCTCTTCACTTTTTTCTTCTATCCTTGAAAGCAGGAAAACCTCAAATGATCTGGGTCAGGCTCTGTGCATTCTGTAACTGTCATTTGAATGACCATGTGGTTCTGTACATAAATTATAATCAGAAGGATGCAGTTTTTATCTCTATTGACTGAACTGAAGCAATTTAACAAGTTCACTTGAAATGCTGATCATACATCACCTGTTAAGCATCCAGCTCTGGTGAATAGAACTGCTGAGCAGTTGTCCTACAGCTACCACTGCAACTTTGAGAGGTGTTTTTTTCACCTCCAAACAGAAAGTCCTTCACAATACCAAAAGCCACAGATTATTATTAGTAATTGTTGATATTCTACTAAACTAACAGGTAAGTCTCATGTCCTATAAAAGTCTTCCTCTTTAACTACTATGCAGTAGAGATGTTTCCTTTTTCTCCAAAGTTCAAATGACTGATTCAACTTCTGAGAAAGGAGTGAGCTATTTAATATAATGAGTGTCTTATATCTAGATAAGTAGTAATTTCTTATGCCTGAGTAGTTTCACATTCTTCCAGTCTTGTTACACTTTAACTCAAAATAGTTCCTTGTAAGAGGAAAATTAAATACTTCCAAGCCAACTTTTAAGAACACTCCAAAACTTTCCTATTGATTTCTGATAAAATAACTGTTCTGTGGGCATCATAATTTCTTTGGGATAGTTATTTAATCTGTAGATCACATCTTGAGCAACAGTCACCCCATCTGAAGTTACAGCATTCTGAATTCTCTTACATCCAACTATTTGTTATATGTGTAAATATCAGTGTTATGTGCAAGTGCTAGTTACTTTAGGTGGTATGTTTGCTTTCAAACTAATTTGCAAGCCAATTCTGGGATGTTTACAGCTACAGTTGTCAGAAATTATTGTATTTCTGTGAGCCTGAACCCTACAAGTAACTCCTCAACCTCCCAATTTAGTATTGTTTATTTGAGATGTTCCAGCAGTCAGCATCTGTACTATAAATGGCAGTTCAGTGTACAGGGTATTTGTATGCTCACGTTGCATGTCTCATCAAACACAAGTGTCATGTGTATGTCAGACAAGGAGAGAGGACCAAATTCCATAGTGGCATTCCATTTAAGTAATATTTATTGGACCAGAGAAAGAAATGGGTTCTAGCACATGGGCATCAAAAATCCCTGGGTACTGGGGAGTCAGTTCAAGTCTCTGCTCTGAATAAAACAGAACAGAGGTTTAAACATGCTGTGCAGGTCCTTCTAGAGGTAAGGCATCAGTTATTGAGGTAGACAACATTTCCTATCTTGACCAAAAATACTGTATTATGTCTGAGGAGTAATCCCAATGGATGTTTCACCTGAGCCAGTAACACTTTAAAGAGGTGATGTGATTTCAACAAATACCCAATTTTTTTTTATTCAAAGCAGTTCCAGGACGATGGGGTTTTTTTCCCTCTTGGGTAAACAGTCATGATATAAGCAAGAAGCTTTTGTTTTCTTCCCTTGCAGAAAACATTCTGAAAAATCCATGCAGTTTGTTGTTGTAACTTTAAATTTGGGATTTTTTGTAGAATAGTCCTTTTATTATAGTTTTTGCTTAAACCATAGCATCATAATGCAATGGGATTCAAATGTATGTATTGCACTCGACCAAATGACTTTCAGGAGCCAACTAAAGCTCTTGGTCAAATGATTTCTCTTTTAAATCAAGTATGTACTTGGAACAGAAAGGCAGACCCTCTTATCTGTTTGTGTGATTAAAGTAATCACTAAATACTAAGTCCATTGCTGAAGGTCAGGGGTATATCAGGAGTATTATGTGCTCTGCACAGTATCTGTGCACAAATCATCTGTTTAAAGTTGTGTTCTGCAATTCTATCCATGTTTTGAGTTTCAGGAGAAACATTTAGCCCTATTAGAATATAGGCCAGATTAATATGAGCAATGGTCTGTAGTAGCTGAGGTACTGGCTTAAATGATGTTACATCATCAAACCTGCTGCTCCAACTGCTCTGACACAATAACCTGGGGGTTTGGAGCCCTTTATTTCACCTGCTAAATGCAGCTCTTTTTTGGGGGGTGTGATTGTATCTGAATCATCAATCCTCGTGTGGCATTATCCGTGGAAAGAGCTCAGTGTATGAAATAACTGGTGTGAATGGCAACTCTGCAATTGCCAGTTATAAAGTGACTTTGCCGCTCTCTTTCCTGCAAAAGGAAGGGGAACATAACCCTTCCCTTGTGCAGGAGGCATATAATGTTAGCTGTGAGAAACTTGGGCCCAAGGCTGGGGAGAAAATGACAAGTTCACAAGTGGGGATAACAATAGTTATTGTGGTTTTATGGAGGAGGAGGAGAAGGTTTCTTAACCTAAGGACACAGATCCACTCAAATGAATTATATTCCTTTTTCTCTTGTTTTAACAGTTAAGAGTGTTCCCTGGCAACTGGATAATCTGCTCTGATAAATTGCTCAGCCTTTGACCTAGAGTTTATTTATTTGAGCATATAGGTCATGCAGTATTTCAGGAAGTCTTCAGATTTACATAATTATTATGAAAGTTAATAATTTTGCAGATCCTTTAGAACCAGTAAACACATCAGGAGGTAACCATTAAATTCTGAATTTAAAGCTGCTGAACTGTTACTGCTTTGTAATTAAAATGCACAATAAGCTTTTTTTCAGGTAGAACTTTTTATTAGTGTCTGATGTCTGAACTCCGTAAATGACTGTCTTAATAACACAGCAGATAATTGTCATTAGCTCCATTCTGAATACATTATTGCAAAATGTTCTCCAGCCAGTGGAACACAAAGAGAAATTAGCTCTGCAAATACATTAGCATTAAGTTTCTGTTCTAGTAGCAGCAGTTCCCACCTGATCACTCTTGTTTTCTAATTAGTAGCATAAAGTGTGATTTTATAACTATCTAAAATGTGGATATTTGAAAACAACACAACACCACAAAACTTGAGTAGCACTGTGAAAGTACAAAAATGCTGTACAAAATAGAATGGTCTTCACTAGAATGTAGATTTCATAGTGGACTGGAGGTAGCTGAGAGCACAATTTCATGCTGCTGATTTGTGTGTAACTAGAAATTTCTGCACATGAGTACCTGAGTGCCACTATTTTAATGTATAATATAGCATTAAATAGTGTCCAGTACAATATGAGATACTGCTCCTCTTTTTTCACTGAGTTTTATTGCAAGATTGGCCAGATGATCAATGTGCAGGTAAATTATTCATCCTCATTGAAAGATCACAAGAAGGGGAGAGGAAGGAGGAAAATTTCTGCTGGACATGGTAAAAAATCAATTTCAACTGCAAGCCTTGAGGAAAGAAATTAATTAAGACATTGTCTGGCAATGTTAGAAGCAGTATGCTTTGAAATGAGTAATGCTAATTGAAAAAAAAGTGGCTTATATGCAGCATGTTATTAAAGGGCTGTTTCTTTTTACTAGTGTAATTAAAGCCTTAATAAAAAGCTTACCTGAGAACAAAATCTCAGAATAGGCTTTTTGTTACAGTTGTCTAAATTCCTAAATCCTAATTTGATAAAATTATGCCATGATATTTAATAAATGGTGTTTCATAAAGTGTTTCATTCTTGTTGGCATGGAGTGAGGATAAGGCCTGTTGTTCAGGCACATTGTGTTGACTCATAATTTACCTTATATATTTAAAAGCAAACAGGGGTTGCCTGTCAAAATGTGCTGCATAAATGATGATTAAAAAGTTTATTTTACTTAGCTGCTATTATAACGTGAGGTCCTAAAAAAAATAAAACTCAACAATATAAAGTTGACCCTGAAGCTTGGTTCAGCCTTACTGTTGGAAATCCTTTGGAAACAGTTCTAAACCCTTCCATTTTTCAGATCAATTAAGAGTATAATATTTCCCCCAAATGTAAAGCTGTTTGTGTTTTACTGAGAGATTTTCAGAAAAAGAGAACCCAATAAATAGGTGGAAGGAAGTACCTGGAATTAAATACCCTGGAAAAGTTCATTTTCAGCTTACAAATGGCTCCAGGTGACATCCTGAATGGGCTTCATACAAGGTGACTCCTCTTTCTGTTAGTGGTGGCTAGCAGCCATTTTCCCAAAAAGTCAATGAGATCTTGCTCTTCTTTTAGGAAGATGTAATGGGTCAAATGTCTTCTCGGCATGCAAATCCCCTGGGAAGGGTAGAGTTTCTTTCTGCACCTCCCACATGCGTAGCTGGTGTTGTGATCATCTGTGCCACAGGTGTTCAGTGCCTGGACACTGCATAAATAGGTTTTAACCTTTCTCCAGAATCCTTCCAAATACACTTGATTTGTAGCAATGGCAGCTGAGGATTATGAGGAACACAGCCTTTCATACACTCCCACCATATTCCCACCTTTCCCCTGCTCAGAGTCCAAATTCCAGCTGCTGGGCTATTTTGGCCCCCTTGCCTCTCTTGCTTAGCCATATTTGTTAATACAGACATAAACCCTTATTCTTATTAAAAGTAACAGGCTTAAGGACACGCACTTACTATAAACAACTTACAGGTTCTCAGTTTAACACCAGCATTAGGGACAATTAGTCTTTGTGAGATGAATAAATATATTTGTAATGCATTGTAGTACTTACTATACCTGGTTAGGGTGCCATGCACACTCTTGAGAAGCCTCTGTGGGACTCTCATGCTATATTTAAAGCATCCTGTAACTTAGGAAGCTATTTTGAATTGGAACCAATGATACATTTACCTCAAGCTTCTGGAATGGGACATCGTATCCAAAACTCCAAAAATACTACGTGTAACCCCAGATTCTGGTACATAGTGCCAAATCGGAATGCTCTGGTATTAGGGTGAATTTGGGTTGCCTTTTCTTGATCCTGAGGGTCACTGCAACCCTCCTGCTCTATTTGAGAATGTCAGCATTCTCTCCTTACCTAGTCATAGCTGGTTCAAAAATGGCCAAGGGCAATTGGTACTGCGGCAGGTGTTTCAAAAAGAAATGGGCAGCCAAAACAAGATGTTCTTTTTCATCAGCACTGGCTAAGATTAGCTGTTGTAGGAAATAAATGGATAGTCCTTTTGCTAATTTTTTTGACAGGAGCTGCAAAATACAAGTGCCTTCCTGACCTGGTGTCAAAATTGCTTTCCTGTCTAAAAGATTCTTATCTCACTTGTTTGCTTAAATTACCTAAGAAGTTATTAAAGATTAAATCCTTTTGTCAACTGTATGGGGAGGGGTGGGTGAGGATCTCTGTATTACATGTGTGCTTTGCTTTCTTGATGACAAGAAGTGGTCAGCAGTCTGTAAGCATCATAGATTGTGTGAACAACCCAAACCTATTTGAACAGCAATGTCTTCTCAGTTTAATTGCCTGCTGCTTGGCACTGCTTCTTTTCAATGTAACACCTCTGAAAATGCAGTATGTGCCGCTTTGGCACTTAGTTGTCAGTAGCTCAGGGCAAGTGTGCAGAGTTGTGGGTAGCACACTGTTGACACCTGGCAGAAAGAGTGAGCAGATTATTGGGGTGCCAGAATTGTTTGCCTGTTTTATCCCTGAGGCAAAGCAAAGCTCTCCTCTCTTTTGAGGGAGGCATTATCTCCCCCTTGAGAACTTTGTGCCTTGGTTGTAGCAGTCGGCTGCAAGGACAAGTACTGATACTGCTGTGATCATGTGGGAGACCTCCAATGTTGGCTCTTGGCATTCATCCTCGCTCCATATGGGATGGTTCTCTGCTGTCTCCTCCTTCCATATGCCTGGGATGTGGCCTTCCTCCCTTGCCTGCCTTTCCTTGCGCTACTCCCACACATCCTCCTTCATCAAAGTCTGCTATCCTTTCTTTGCTCCCACCTTTTGATGGTGTTCAGATTAAGTGCACCGAGAGTGAAGGAGCAAAGAGATGAAGGGGGCATTTGGAAAGGGAAAGTTATACCCTTCCACAGGGTGTTAAAATTTCTTATAGAACAACAAAGGGAAAGAATATGTAGGATGCACACGTGCAGCAAGGAGCTGACTAAATGTGGTACCTCATGGAAGTTCACAACTGCTCTACACGAAGCTATGGAGTTTCCTGATTCTCTAATTACATGTGTTGCTGTATTAAACAGTCTTCTTTAGTCTGTGTTGAGGAATTCAAGCTGCAACTAACGTCAATATGACTTCTGTGTTGACAATACAGTATATCTCCTCTGAGCATTCCTGAAAGATACTTTCCTCCCTTTACAATCACACATCCTATGGTTCACAAAAGGACGGTTCTGTCTTGCTCATCAGCAGTTCCCTTGCCCTATGTATCTGTGCTTAAGTTTCTGCAGAGCTTTGCTTCCTCACCCTGCAAAATGTAATTTTAGAAGGTAATATCCAGCTTTTTCTCTGAAGAAAATATGCTAACATAGTAAGACATATTACTTCTTTTCTTCCAAAAAAAGAGCAGATAGTGATGGTGAGCATTTCCGTAAGTTCTTCATGGCAAAAAGTGGGAATCTGTGCATCATTTCTAAGCCCATGTTGTATCTTCTGAGGCTAACAGCACTTACTTGATTAAATTACTAAGAAACATTCTTTAGATGACCTAAAGAAATAGGCAAGTGGATGAAAGAGTTAAAAAAAATCTGTCCTGCAGAGTAACAGACACAACAAGCTTTTGTGGAAAATGTGCCTTGTGAAGATGTGCATGTGTGTCTTAAATGGTAATGGAGAGAGCCCCAATGACTCACATCAAAAGGGTCTGGATCTTCAACTCACATAGATCCTGTATTCCTTCTTTTATACATGATTCCATGTTTTTAGCATTGGGAATCAGAGGTGAATAAAGTGGAGGGAGAGGAAAAAGGCAGAATAAACCTTCTGTAACGTCTAGAGAATTTGTGAATTAATTCAGTTTTAATTTAAAATCAGTTTCATCTAAATCCAATTCTAATTCCTGTTCTAGGAAGGATGGGAAGAAGTATAAGGATTTCTGGTTTACATGAACAGGGTTGCTCTCTGAAGAATATGAAGTGGTTGTGGTTTTCCCCCAGTGTGTGTGACTTGTCATGGAGGTTATCCCAGCTTGTGGGAACATTCCTGGCCTAAAAAAAAGTGATCATCACTTCCACAATATTGAAGACATATTTGCAGTATGATTGGCAGGATGAGGAGGTGGTATATAATTTCTTTGCATGTCAAGGGACTGGCAACGAATGAAACCAAAACTAGAACTTAGCTGCTTTATTTATCCCTTGAACAGATGCAGTGTAAGCAGCTGCAATAAGATCTTTTATACATTCCACCCACAATTCCCTGGAGTTCATGTGTCCTAAAGGCAACCTGGAAAGGAGGCAGGACATTCTCTTGTACAGTATTATATTTTATAAGTACAGTGTGAGATTCTGATCCTTCTCATGAGGAAAGAATTCCAGGCTGGATCTGAGTTTCATGCCATTTGATGATACGGGTAGATGTCTTTTGCCACTCTGAGTATTTAGTTCAAACACTTAATTTGGTCTTTATCTTTTTTGGTTTATTAAAACTCCTTATAGACCAGAAAACAACACAACAAAAGTAGTTTTATTATAATTTAACACGTATTTGCCTTATTAACTGGACGTTTGATGAGTTATATCTGAGGAAAGCATCTCTAGGAGGACTGGTAAATAATGTTACTTCTTTTGTCTCCATTAGGTCTCAATCCTCCTCCACTGAGGATTGGGGATGGGATTGGGTTCCAATATTAAATGCATCTCCAAGCTCAGGAGGCCAGGGAAGAGCTCTTGCTGTGTAGTTGATTGTTAAGCCTCATTGTTCAATGTGTAAATAAGGAGTTTAGGAATAAACTTTTCTTGTTGGCACTTAATTTTAGAACATCCACAGTGAATGTTCTGGCCTGGATGCCACAAGGCTTTAGTTTTAATCTTCCCATAAAGTATCTGCTCTTGGCTCCTGTCTGAGGAGAGACTATCTGGCCACACATCCACACTAGTGTGAGACTGCCCTTGGATATACTCATGCTATAAAAACATATTTAGAAAGTACCCTCTAAAATATTAGCTTTTTCCTTTCCTCTACAGACAACCCAATTTTACAATAGCAAAATATGGATCAGGAACTATTGAAAAAAGCCCCCAAATTGCCAAAATCTTTCTGAAAATGGAGGGTACATACCATGTCTCAGTGTGTCATAAAAGAAAAACATTTTTGTGGCTCAATTCTAACAGCTTAAAATTGGTGATGAGGCCACTTTGAAATGGTGAACTTGAAACATCTAATTATTTAATACTTACTCGAATATTTTCATATATTTGTTGAATAGTTACAATATTAAAAGCTCCAAATCCCTATAACAAAAAATACTTAAAGCATTTTTTTTACAAAGATATAAGATCCTGAGAATAGATGAAAAAGGTGGTGACTTGCAGTGTCCTTAATCCATTTTTAGTTGAGCTTAGTTTTCCATTTTTGGTTGGAACACAAGAAGTGGTCTCCCTATTTTCCCTCATCAGTGAGATTTTCCCTCACTGCCTGTGACCTGTGCATTTATCTTTGGGTATGGCCTATATCTTTGGTAATGGCCTACAGAAAAATCTCTCCTTCTTTTAAATTTTTTAATACACCTGTGATGAACAGGTACTCTTGATTATATGTATGTATATAATAATATATGTAGCTTTTTGCTGTCATTTGATACACCATGATTTGCATTTTTCCCAGTTAATCTTGCTTTGGTACCAGAATAAGTAAAATCTAAAGTTTTTTGGTGGTACATTTTCACTTTTTGTCCAGGGTTTTTTTTTTTTCCATTCCTTTAGTATTCAAGGACATGGAGACTTGAACTTTACTCCCACCTGTAGTGCTTTGTTTCTTTTTGCTAATGTTTTCACATGCCTTGCCTATTTAGGCAACACTTTTGATGGCTGGTGGTGTTTTCTTTTTTTGATGAATTTGCAGAACTTGTCCTACAGGCTCAGCATCTCCAACTGAACCTGTGGGCACTCCTGGGACACCAGGGACAAATAGACTTTGGTTTGGCTGTGTGACACTTTCCTCTTTTCCTCTGGTGACTTGTATCACTTTGTAGTGCAAGTAGGTTGCACTGTGACAGTCCTCAATTTAATTAGATAACACAACAGAGAGAGTGCCATGGCCTTGTGTTTAAGCAGAGCTGCCTGTAAGCTGCGCTTAAAAATTGATAATATAAATTTTAACCTCTGCTCAGCTTTAAAATTCATCTTTTGCTTCCTGTAGTCGGTGACATTGTTTTGAAGTGTATTGTCTTTTTCCTTTTTAGTCTTACCTCTGACACCTTGATCATCTGCCTTTTATGGTTCATTTTCATTGCAGAGGTTAATGAGAGAAACGAGGGCAGGAATTTATTTATTTGATTAAAATATACATTGTCCATTTTGCGATACGAGAAGACCATGTTATGAAGTATCCTTTTTGTTGGCTCATCCCAACCCACTGTTATCCATAGTCTCAGCATCTATATAACTGCTTATATCCTCTCAGTAGAAAGCAAAGTAACTACAAGACTGAACAAACTGCTCAAATCCCAGAAATGTAAGCCTGTATTTGAAGACAGTGAGGCTGTTGGGAAGCATTGTATGTATGGCTGGCTATCTGGGATGCATGTGGAAATGACTGGTAATTTTTTCTATCACCAACTCTCACTATCAAAGCATTTGACAATATTCTGCTAGGATTGGGATGGTATTTTGAGATTTAAGTCTGGATTAAGTAATGTCAAGAGAAAGGCCAGGGTCAGGTCTGACAGAAAGGAGAGCACTGGCGTGGGACCATGGGGAAGAAGTTGAAGTCGTGCCTGGCAATTGTCCTTCTATAACAGTCCTCTTGTTCTAAAGAACACAAGATTATTCTATTTTAACTTAAACAAGGAAGTTGGAGAATAAATAGTCCTGTTTCCACTTCAGTTCTTGTTCACACTATTTACGTTGGTGTTTAAAACAAACATAATTTATTTTGTGTTGCTCTATATGGTATGTTAAATACATTCTGGTGCTGGGGGCAGGAAGGAATGTTCCCCTGTAGGGGTAAAAAAACCCACAATGAACTAAAAAAAAATGCAGAAAATGTATTCCTAATTCTGTGAGAAATTATTGGACCTGTATAGAACCAAAACTATTCAAGTCATAAAAGTTTAGATAGAATGTAATCCTTTGGGTCTGCATATTTCAGACTGAGTACTAAGTTGCTGTGACATGCCCAGTTCCCAATGTCAAATCTCATCTCCCCCCCGCCTCCAGTTTTATCAAAGTATGGAAGTCTTGACTGAGTGAGATGCTATTGTTGGCAAGCCTTTGATGGACACTCCTGGAATTTCATTGCAGGAGCCATGACTTCTGTTTTATCTGAAATCTCACTGGCTCTTGATGACAGACAAACTCTGTTTTTAGCATTGCACTGAAGGTCAGGCAAATGACTAGTTTCCAAATAGAGTAACTGAAGATACTGGAACAGATTTATTCCTGGTATAATTCCACTAGTTCTATGAAGTTACAGGGGAAATATATTTGTCAAGAGATCCTTATGAGTGGAAGGATAATGCTGCTGTTCTCAGTCACTTGTGTATAAAAGGAGTTTGGAAAAAATACTATTTCATGTAACATTAAAATTCCTTCTGTAAGAGAAATTCTACTCTTCCTGACAAGAGTAATGTTTTCACCTGGTATAAACCAGTATAACTCTATTAAGGAGACTGACAACCATAGAATGTAGTACTTTTTCTAATATCAGAGAATGTAGCTCTAGATTTTTAATTGCAGATGAGGTTGAGGTTTTCTGGCTGTGTAAATATTTTAGGGCTAATCTAGGAAAGGTGAACACTGCTTAGGCTGCTTTCGTAGTGGCATTGGGATGATTCCATTATTTTTCACAGATCTTTAATTTTGGCTACATTTTTGGCACTCCTCAAGTCCATAAACTGACTATCAAGTGAACTGGTTAGATATTTTGCTTCATTTTGACAAGCTGTCTGTGACCTTAATTCATAGAGAATGATTTTTCAGATGGATCAAGTAAATGAAAACTAGATACTGTTTACCACTGCTGGGATATTAGAAAAGGAATAATCAACATCTTTGTAGAATGGCATTGCAAAGGCCAGAACCATTAGGAGCTGTGAAGAAACTTTTGTAGGAAAAACCTTGCAGAGATCCCCACCACACTGACTGTGCACATGCATGATTGTGTGTGTGTGCTGGAGGAGAAGCACAGCTCTGGTCAGCAAGGCTTTGCATCTCCTGCTTGGGTAGAGTGAATTGGTCGGTCTGGGTTGGGCACATAAAGTCACAGATGCAGAGAGATCCTGTGACTGGTAAAAGCTGTCACCTTCTGAGCGAAAATTTAAGTTTTCACAAAGAGGGCATTGTCAAGGATGTTAAATAAATGTAAACTGTGCTTACATTTTGTAAAACAGATGCAAGTACAATATTTACAGTTCTTTGGCAGAAATGTATCCCTTAAGGCTCATACAGCATGTATGAATGCTTTGGTCTTACTTTGCCCCAAAGGTTACACTTCAGTGAGCTCTTCCCTTAGAGGTGTTGAAATGTTTCTTTAATGACTGATACCTGATGATCGTGAAGTTCGAAGAACTGTTGCCATGATGAGGCAGGATTTCCTCAAAGTTAGTCAGCTTTGACTCTAATGCTCTACCCCGAAGGCTCCACTTTTCCAAACCATTCCCAACATATGCTCTTTTTAAATCCATCAAACAATCCTGCACTCATTCTATACCCTGTGTTCTAAAGTCAAGGCAAATCTATGTGCTGCCTGTGGCACCTGCTGTGGCACATACTTCAGCTACTTTAGGGCAGTACTAAGCATACCATCATACTTAAAGACCTGTCAACATGGCTGTGATAAAGACCCTTTGGAAAATGTATAGCTTCTCCCTAAAATAATCATTTATCATAACTCATAGGGGAGAATTAATTGGCATTTAGTACTTGCAATACTATGGATTAGTGCCCTTTATGAACAGTGCCATGTAAAAAAGTACTAGCCTCCTAAAGGAGTACTTGCATTTTTTAACATGGCAAAACAATTTCTGCTACAAATTATCTCCACTTTTAAAAACATACTAAGACAGTCAATATGTTGGCAAGTGCTGTTGCACTGAATACTCTTAAGTCAGGTTTTAGCAACATTGATCTGTATTACTAAATACTATTGTAGCTTAAGATACAAGTTTCTGTTAAAAATAAATTAATTTTTTTTCCTTTACTAATATCAACACAGTTTAAATGATGGTTTAACAAAATGGTATATTGTAATATTGCTGTCAACTGTGCCATGGACTGATAAATGCTTTGTCTATAGCTTATGCAAAAACATACAGATCCCTCAAACTCTTTGGTGTATAAACATATAATGACTGGATTTGAAAGTGTGCACTACCTACACATGGATGGTGTTTCCCAGCTGATTGTTATATCTATTACACAAAGCTAGAAAGGGAAACAAAAAATGTTTTAACAGGGAGAAAAAGTCACTTTCTTAGTATTGACTCAATGTTTACCTCAGAAGTTTCTATAATCATCCTTTCTGCCCATTGAGATAAGTGTACAACTCTGAAATCCAGCCTCTCCTAAATCCATTATGTGTACTTTTTTTTCTGTAATGGATATGTATGCTTTATAGATGATTAAACTACAGTTAAATTTAGATGTATTATTTTTGATTCTGTGGACCTTCTCCTGGCTTTCCTGGGCTTATCTTTCCCCACTGACATGGGCTTGTTATCTACGTTCTGCCAATACAGGCATCTTCAAACTTTAATTTCTGTGATTAAGCTTATTTCTCATTCAAAAGACTGCAAAAATGGTGTGTGCTTTGGGTGTTTGCATAATGGAGCAGAAAAGGACTCTCTGGTAGGAAGAGAAAGGTGAGCTACACATTGGCTTTGCAAGATGGCAAGTTACACGTGAGTCCTGACAGCTCTCCTTTGTGCAGTGTTTGCTGTGGCCCAGTCATTAGAGAGGGTTTCCCAAATGTAAGGGTGACATGGATTTATGAGTTGTTACTTTTGATAAGAAGAGAAGGGAGGTTGCTCTTTGGGACAGCACCAGGCTGCTTGCCATCCTTAATTTACTTCCATACTCATAAAATTGTAAAGAGAATAAAAGAGGTTTTAGAACCTTATTGTAAATTAAAGGTATGTTTCCTGAATTTTATTTGAGAAGACATCATAGCTATTTGGCCTGAGGTGAAATGAAACCTCTGATTTACCATTGCCAGGCAGTTACGAAGGCATTTGTGGTGCAAAGCAGTTAAAAGAGAAACTGAAACACTTGCATTTGCACTGAAGAGAATAAATTTGTGCAAAGTAATGGGGAACTGGAACCATAATAGGTTTGCTGTGCAGAAGCTTTATTTCTAACATGTTGATAGGACAGAAAAATAAACCCCCAGGAGACAGAAGTCTGCTGGTTCTCCAAAGCAAACAGGCTGGACTCACAGGAAGAATATGCACAATGGAATTAATTTCCTGCATGAGACTCCTTGAATCACTAAGTTGCAGTCACTTACAGCTTGATTCACACCTTACTCAGGGAAGATACTTGTATTGATGCTGTTTTGAAAGCTGTTAGTCTTAGAGCAGTTCTGTTCTTTGTGCTTGCTTCTTCAGAAGGATTTAACCACTTTTGATATTTAGACATTCAGATCTACATTCTGTTTCTTTTTGTTAGTTTTTTTTTTCCTGAGAGTTGATTATCAGTGTACCTACTAACATAGGCACAAGACTTTCTAATTACATGCTGATCTACCATAAACAGTGCCCAGCCTTCTTATCAGTTTTTACATAAGATGGGCATGACTTGGTGTCATATCTGAGTTGCAGCCAGCAAAAGCTTAGCTTGAAAGCCTAGTGTTTTTTTTTCCTCCGGATGATTGCATTGCACATTCTTACAGGGTCATGCATGATAAAAAAGGATAAGGGGCCTTCAAAGAGATGATTCCAACACCTTATTGTCAGTGGAGCTTTTACCTCTGCACTGTCACTGCAAAGCTCTTCACAGAGGCTGCAGCAGATGCTGCAATTACCGCAGGGCAGGTGGCATAGAGCTTGCAATCCATGCTTTCATGTCACCTGTGTTTGTCTTTGTTATTCACACAGAGCAGCAGATGAGATGAGATGAGATGATTTTAGATGTTTCGACATAGCCAGAAACTTGTGAAATAAGTTTTCTCTTTTTCTTATGTCTCGGTCTCTCTTTTTTTTCTTTCCTTCTATTTGTATTTTTCATTAGGAACCCATTTTAATGCCTGGATGACTTATTTATACCAGTCTTCTGTGTCATTTGCCCCTTCTGTGTCATTTGCCCAAAATACTGCTTGGTGTCTTGTTTGTCACTGTGAAACATGCTGATTCTTTATTTGTAATACTTGTATTACCCTGAGGTACAGAGACAGGGAGGGTCTAAGCCCCGTTATGCTCAGCACTGGACACGTGTGGAGGAGGCTTCGATGCCTTGCCGTTTCAAAGCAGAGAATCCCTCAAATCTTCTGGTGTCCCTTCATCAGAGAAGACAGATAGCTAGACAAATCAAGGCTAACTTTCACATTTTCTCTGTGTAATTGATGCATATAGCCTTAGTAACAGCTACTGTTTATGCTTAATATTTTCCTCTGCAGCCTTGTGAGTGTCTCCAATTTGACAATAAAATTTTTCTGGTAAAATGTTATTTCCAGCAGTGACTCAATGTTAAGACTGAATAATAGGGTCTTTTTCTAATTCTTACTTTGGATAGCTGTTGAAGAATAGCATCATTATGAAATAATTGCTTTCTAGATATAGAATAGGAGGTTAATGTCACCGTGTGGAATAGAAATTACTTTTACAGTGTATACTGGACTAGATATGACCCAGAAGACTCATTGATGTGATCTGGACTTATGAAAGAGCTTTTTTCTAAGGATTTTATGTAGGAGATACACAGGAAATGGAAGCAGAAGGTAGAGGGTGAATTTCTTTTAATCGTAACAGGAAGGCAGAGGGGAAGGTCATTCAGAAGAAAATGCCTGTCACCAGCTGAGCAAACCAGATGGACACATTATGTGGTACTGTTTAAAATAGGTCCACTAAAATTTTGGGATCATCTTTGGATTTTATTAGGCAGTTTCATGGAAAATGCATATGCAGCTCCCATATCATACACATGTGCAATCTTATAGTCTCTTCAAGGGCTGCATAGTTCTATAAATAGAAGACCCATCCTAGGATACAGAGAGATTACTGACATGGCTCCATTTGGCACTTCTTTCTGCCCCAGGAATCTCCTCAGCTGCCAAATAATCATCCAAGCATTCCTAATTTTCATTTATTTCCGCTTCCTGGTATCTGAAGTAAAAGCCTCCTGTTTGTTAAATAGGTGGATATTCACTCTGAGAAATGTTTGGTGCTGCCATTGTAGTTGTTACAGTGTTGATGTTGATCACATCGAAGTTCCATCACTGACAGTTTTAAATATTTTCTCTGCAAACATGATTAATGAGACTAAGCAATGTTACTGAACAATGCTGTGAGAGGAGAAAGGATGTAAGAAGAAGGAAACAGAAGAAAAATAAACCTAGGGAGGGTGGGAGCCAGTCATCCACTTTATAATCCCCTGATTGAAGAGAGTTTAGAGAAACTTGGCCAAGAGCAAGCTTTGACAACATATTAAAATTCCAGAATGTCTACAATTTTTGTTTGCACGTGGGTGTACAGCTCTGAGAAATGTCACTGTAAATATAACTGCCTAGAACAGAGAACTTTCATAATTCCATCAGTCATAATTCTAGCTAGATCTGAGATTTTCATGCTGGTATTAGGGAATATATCCATCTTCTTTAAAGACATTTTTTCTCTATACAGTCCAAAATGTCACTTTAATTTAGCCATTCAGCTACTTGCTTGATCACAAAATACAGTGATGAAACTCATTGTCCTGCCGTTTAACTAAGTCCTCATTTGAGATCAAAGTGGAGGGTTAACTTTTTTTCTGTGTTCCTTTCATTCCTCATTTGTATCAGGCAAATAATGTTTGCAGCAGCAGCAGGAATCCTTATTAAACTAACTGTCATATTTTCCCATCTATACAATCCATTGTTTAGCAATTCATTCAGTGCCAGATGAAGGGGAAAAGACAAACTGGACACAGAAAGACAGACTACCTTAGAGCTTCTGAAATTCTTTCTTGGTCAAACAGCAACTTTCCTGCTGCCTCTTCCAAACCAATTATTTTGACATGCTCCATTGCTGAATTTACTGTCTAATGCAGCCAAGGAAAACACTGTTAAGGCAAATTCTGAATTTGATTGCATTCCTTCCAAGGACTTAAATAGATGCCCTGTGAACATTTATTCCTTAACAAAAATATGCAACCAGATTATCATAATTAGCATATTTACCCTGGATCAGAAGAGGAAAATTCCTAATTTGGACATGCAGAGTTTAGAAACAAATTGTGATAAGGTGTGTAGCTCATTACAGCCTCTGCTTGCAGTGCAGAGAAAAATGTCTGCAGTTATAGGCGAGAAATTAAAGATAAAAGTACAGCTCTGAAATGGAAGTGAAGCACTTCCTGCAGAATAATTTTGTTACTTCCTCATAAATTACACAGCCTGATGATCCATAAGGAGCAATGCTCTGAACTGAGGATGAATAAGTATCTTAAACTAAGAATCAGAACCACATTCAGCTCTATAAAGGCTAGCCAACTAGCAGGCTAATGACAATTTTCACTCAATTTATGCACCAAACCTTTGTTACCTGAGAATGTTTATTAGATACAAATGTCTAAGACATTTGGGAAAATCCACACTCAGTTCTTAAACCAGTGATCCTGCTGCCAGACCAGTAGAAATCTTTGATTCGCTGTTATTTCCAAGTATAGTTAATCACTTCAAAGAAATAGAAATGTAGAGAGGAGTGAGAGTTGGAGGAGTACATGTAGACTGTGGGGTCCTACCTGAAACACTTCATTAAAACACTCCATTAAAACCTGCATGCTCTGGAAGAAAAATGCTGCCTTTCTCTTGGTGCTACTTATACCAGTAAAAGGTGAACACCAAATCTAGATGAGATCAAACAGGAAAGAGGCAGAGTACCCAAAAAGGAATTGGGGAAGCATTGCTCCCCAAGTTAAGAGGTAAAAGTATCACTAACCAGCAATATCAGGCAGGTCTGCAGGCTCTGTTTTGCAGGGCTCTTTTGATTTGGTGGAAAATGTTCATTCACAATTCATTGGTGCTCCCTTTACCCTCTGTAATTGAAACAATGGAGGTTTTTGATTGCAACCTCTGGAATGTAGCACAAAATAAAGTTGAAGAATGTATTAAGATGGGATACATCTTAGCATTCCCCATGCAACTGAAAGCTTTCTAACCCTTAGCTGTTGATCACCAGGGTGAGCAGCACAGAAGGTGAAAAGGCAGCACATCAGCTGGATATGAAATACTGATCAGGCTTCTCCTCCTGCCTTAATACCTTCTTTCAAGTACAAGTTACTCACCATAGTCTTTGCACACAGAACTCCCTCTCCACACACGCC
Source organism: Poliocrania exsul (assembly GCA_035041345.1). NCBI lineage: Eukaryota > Metazoa > Chordata > Aves > Passeriformes > Thamnophilidae > Poliocrania > Poliocrania exsul. The sequence goes on from JAWWLZ010000174.1 coordinate 8,404,525, forward strand.
TGAGCTGGGTAATCCTTGGGGAATTGAAAACATGTCAGTAGAAACAACACTGCAAAAAATAAAAATAAAAACCCAGTAGCTTATCCAAAGATAATTGAGGCTGCTCAAACTATGCACTCTGCTGAATTAAGAATCACGAGATGACAGACTTGTGCCCTTCTCTGGAATGAGAATTCCCCAAGAACTGCTTTCCTTGTAGTTGCTGGGAATTTTTGAATCAAGTTTCAGCCCCAACTTGGGCATAAAAGTAGAAGATGTGGTGCAATGAAGGTAAATGGCGTTGTTTGGATCTTCAAACGCATTCTAAATGAAGAGCCATTCACCACAGGCAAATATTAACTGGCTGAGGTCTTTAATTTCTTGACAATCTTTTTAAGTAACCTTCTAAATCTGCCTCTGGCTTCTCAAATTGATGGGGCATTCATGTTAAAACCTTATTTCAATACACCCTTATTAACTGAGCAGTATTTTCTGTTGTAGCTTTCAGGATGTGTTGGCTTACGTACGACAGTGATGTTTAATGAAGACTTCCTGTAAATTTTCAGAACATAATATCTTTGTCTTTTGCATAATTTTTTTCAAAAGATTTTTACTTCAGATTCCCCCCAGGAAATGGTGCGGGTTGGGAAGGGGAGCTGATGAAGCAGGACTCTATTGGGAAAGAAGACTGTTAGTCCAGGTTGCCTTTATGTACAGCACACCCCTCTGATCTGACTTCTTTTTTACCAGAAATTAAAAAAGCATTAGTAGTTGAAGCAAAAATTGTCGTTCTCAATAAACTATACTTTTCCCATCTTAATAATTTGGTCCTTTTTTTTTTTTGAGTCTGAAATAGCCTTTAGCTACAGGTATTACCAGTATGCTACAACATTTCATTTCTATTTTATTTTGTCTGTAAATGGGAAGCCATTCTGAAGTCATATAAAAATTTGTTATTGTAGAGTTATTGAAAATACTCTAACATTTGGGGAAAAAAAAAAACCAACAACAAAAAACCCCCACACATTTTGAAAACTTGTCAGCTTAATACTGCTGCATGCCTTGAAGCCACTGAGAGATGTGTGGGTAGATACTGCATTTATGCAATATGAGGTTACAAAGCTAATGGATGTAAAATTTGGTTAGAGGGATGCTTTTACTGTGATAAAACCATGTGGCATGTACTTTATCAAGTAAAATCACTTGTGCGTGTGTGTTGTTATACTCTGCAAGGTTTCAGTGGGAAATCTTTGGAAGTTGCTGTACCCACTGCTTCGAGGGGTTGTAACACCCCAAACCAACATTGGCATCATCATACTATCAAGGAAGTTCCATCCTCAGAACCTTCCTCAGGGATGCTTTCCTTTTTAAAGGATTTAGAAAAAAAAGACCCTTCCTTTTTCAAAATTCAAATTGTGCTGCTTCAACATAACAATCTTCAACATTACAGGATTTCCCTTTTAGATTTGAGATTATATCAATATGTTCAGATTACTTCCTCTTGACCAAATGTGGTTCCTGTGGCATTCTAACAGAAGAGACCTCTATGGGTTGAAATTAAAAGCTAGGAAAAC
>JAWWLZ010000174.1:8416080-8480401 GCA_035041345.1 Poliocrania exsul
AATTAATGAGAAACCTGGAGCCTAATCCTGAAATGGCATGATATCAGCAGTCAGAAGAAAATAGTCTTCCAGACCTGTTGAGGGAAGATGGGGCACTATCTTGACATGTGTAGTTGAATTCTCATTCTATGGCTCATTCCAGCTTCCTTTTTCTCCACTCTAATGCATGCTAGTATTATAAATATAAATAAGATAACTTTTTTACAAATATTTACATTGTTTGAGATTTTGTACTTGAGAGTTAAGGAAAATCCTTTCTGATTATTTTAGAACTTCTCTCTGATTTTCTGTTGGATCCTTGTGTTTTTACATTGAGAGAAAATGTTTCTTATTGTACTTTGGATTGATGGATATTTGGAATTAATTTTCTTCAATATTGGACTTGAAAAGTGGTCCAGTGTCTGCCTTTATTGGCCTGGCAGTTAAAACTACAAACCAACAGCTCTCCTTCCACACAGAACAAGCATTTCCAAAGCTGTGACTCAAACCCCCAAGAAAACTAGTAGAAGTACCTTCATTAATTGCTTTCATGCTCTATTTATTGTTTGGTGTTTTGTTTTTTTAAGTCTTGTCCTGTCTCTTGGTTCCAAAACAATAGTATATAATTCAGAGAATTGAGTATTGGGATAATGGTCAGCCAAATAAAGCAGTAGCAGAGCGTTCCACAGACTGAAATATGCTTGCACAGATAATAGATGTAGGTGAGCTAAAAATCCATTTTGAAAAGAAGAAAAATGGCCTAAAGTAAAATGAAATACCAGGAAGCACAAATGGGTCAGAAATGTGCTTTTTTAGCAAGTGAGAACTTTCACAGATCATACTTTTGCTCTGAACTTACACAATTCATAGAATCTTCTCTTCAGCTGCTTTATGATATGAGCTATTAATTCACCTTGGTGACACATTCAGCCTCACTGGAGCTATATGGGAAAAACCAGTGACAAGAACTGAAAAGTAATTTTTTTTTCAACCATGTTTAGAGGCTATTCAAAAAGAATTGTGCTGAGAGGCTTTCACAATTCAGTACTTACAAAAAACTTATCAGCATGTGATATCAGGAAACTGATGTTATCATAGAACTCTATTAATAAATCCAGTATCCCAATGTCTTGAACAAAAGGCAATCACCACGATATTCATGAACTTATATTAATCTTGCCTTGAAAAATCTTTTTTTTTTCCCCTGGACACAAAGGGGTTAATTTACCTAAGACTGAAAAGATTGTCAGTTTAGTCATCTTCCTAAAATTTACAATGCAATACACTTTTTCAACAAAAAATATTTACAGATATTCTATTAGTGAGAAGAATAACAGTTAACGTGAAAAATATGGTAGCAATGACAAGCGACAGTAACTTCCAACCAAATAAGAACATAACAGAAGACAGGCAGACTCTCCTGGGACGTGGTTACCAGGAAAATGACCGTGCTAAGAGATCACTTTGACATTTTTAGACATAGCTTGCAGGGACGAAACTGGAGTGGAGTGTTCTACTACTGTGGAAAAACAACTCTAGTTGCCATAAAGAGCACAGAGATGGAAATGCTCTCTTATCTTATTTGTGTACAATTTGGAAACATTGAAAATCCTTTCAGATGGAAAAGGCATATATGTGTATGAGGAAATAGACTGTTGTGATAGGAAAGTTTAAGCCCTAAATTGTGGTGATATTGGCTATTAGGTGAAATAGTCACATGACTCTACAGAATATACTTCAAGGTCATGGAGACCTTACCAGGCAATCCATGGCTTGGTTTCACTGGAAGCAGATGTGAACTGACTTGCTTAATCCATGGAAGAAGCAGTGGAATGTGAAATCTAGACATAAATGATCTGAGATAGAAAGCTTTTCATTTTCCTAATGGCTCTTGGCTCTCAAGAGCAGTGGCCTTTCCTTTTATTGATCCTGGCCGTGAAGGTTTCATGAGCATTGTTTATAACCTGACAGTTCAGACAGTGTTTGCTGCTACTCACTTTTATTATCACACTTCAGTTCCCTGTAGGATTTTTTTTGAGGGTGTGGAACTGTTTATTTTTTTATTTGGCTGTCAAGAAAATCTGTACATGGTGTCAGCACTTGTGCAGAACATCAAATTGCAAGACATCAAACGTAGAAGAAAAGTGTTGAGAGACCATTCATACTTGGCTGCCTTTTCTGATAACTTGCTTCCCTAAACTCCCTGTTAAATTTGTTATCACCTCAGCCATGCTATGTTTTCACATGAAACCACAAAATTATACCGGAAGTCTCAATGGCAATGCCAGAGGTTTGATCAGGCAGCCAGAACTTGTTAGTGGTTTGAGTGCAACACTGTGTTGCTTCGTTGCCTGTTTCTCCAGAGCCTGCAGTTGCCTCCCTGTGCTGCTTTTGGGAAGTTTAAGGATGCAGACAGGCAAGAGTCAGTATTTGGACCATTTCTGAAGAGACCTTTGATCCAGTGATGTGGGAATGTATTGGACCCTCCAGACCAGCTCTGCCTCCTTCAGTTTAGAGGACAAAATACATCTAGGGAGTGAATTCTTTTCTGCAGAAGAAAAGAGAGCAGGAGTGAGAGGAGAAGGAAAGAAATGTCTTTGTCACAGTGTGCCCAGTAGAATTCTGTGAGGCATGATAGTATTCTGGCAAACCAAACTGATATTCTAAAGCATTAAATATGTAGGTGCAGCTTGTTCCTTCAAAACATGCATTGTTCTAAGAGTGCTGAGGGGGGATTGGTGATAGTTCTGCTGAACATGCTATGGAAGGCTGGGATCATACTCTACAATGGCCTGGATCATGGTGGAAAGAGATACTGCCTTGGTTTTAGTCGTTTTTGTGACCTCCTGGAGTTTCGTTCTAAGTCATTTTTTAGTATCAGTTTCTAATCAGTTACTTGAGCTACACAGCTGCCCTCAGGCATTTTAATTCTAGGCCAGTCAAAGTTCATCTTTAACTGTCTGACTGGCCCACAGATAGATATTAGGCCACAACATTTTATCCTGCAGTGTTCAGTTCACAGGTGAAAAACAAAATGCATTCAAAATCTATTTTTATTTCATACAAAAGGTTTTTCTTTTAAATGCACAGTAAGTGCAATGCACAAGGGAGCAGTATTATTTGTCAACATGTTTCACTGGGGCATCCACAACATTCATTTGATCTTCAGTAATCTGATCAGCCTCCTTGGAAAGGATTCACCAAATGTACTGGCTTGGTTTTAGAAAGTGCTGTAACATGAGTGCAGCTCATTCTGCTGGCACAAACATTCCTGTGTCACTCTGAGACTTCTGCTTTGGCGTCACTTGGTGCTCTGGAGAGGAGCAGGGGAGCTGGAGCCCCTCTCTGCCTGGTGTGCACTGACAGAACCTCCCCCTCCCAGGGCATGCCAGCAATGCTGCCATTCACTTCCAGACAGTCACAACTGACTGTCTTTTGCTAAAAAACCATGAGCTAAATAATTCTTTTCTCTACTGAAAGGGAAAGTATGAGAGGCAAAGCCATGAGAGACTTACGGTAAATATTTAATGGCTTTCCTTTTTTGTGCAGCACCAAAAGATGGCTGATCCTGCAGTATTTATTTCAGGCCTTCTATAAATAAAGCATGTGGTGACAGCAAACTGCAAGCAAGGGCAATTCAGTGGTTATTGTAAACTGCTTTCTTTTGTCTGAGGCTGTAAATAGTAACCAATTCTGTGCATGTTTTAGGTCTGCCGATGGGCACGTTTAAATCAGAACCAGATTTAGGCTGCATTTATGCTCAGAAGAATTAGATCTTTCCCAGTTTGAGAATAAATTGGAATTATATAAACAATATTGATGAAAGCATGGTCTTAACTAGTCATACTTGAACTATTCAAAATTTTAAGGAGATTAGTACAAAAAAGGAGAGGGACACTAATGGTGGATGTGATGTGTGATATTAGTTAGTTTTCTTTGACATGAGACTCCAGAAGTCCTGAGTGTCATCTGCCTCCAGTGCCCAAGGTTTCCCCCTTCCTTCTGGTGATGCTGTTTGCTTCAAGCATTACAGGCATATCCTTCTAGTGGATTAAGGAAGCTCCATGGTATTGCTGTGAGCTGAGACAGGTGGTCCTCCCTCACTCCCTGTGAATTACAGGTGAGTCCCGTTGCGTGCCCTGTTGTCTCCGTGTGCAGGTATGAGAGGACAGTGGGATTTATTTATGGATATCAAGCTATCATTTGGACAGGAGTGTGAGGTACTGTCTTTGAGCAGTAACATTTACTACTGTTAAAATTAATGAGCAGCTTCTTCCATGGAAAATGAAATAAAATATCAAAGTCAGTCACTGCAATATATACAAATATATTCCTTACATGAGCAGTTTGAGTGGACTGCTATTTACACCCACTGCATGAAGTGTCCTTGTTAGTTTTAGAAAAGAGCCTGGAAACTGTGGGTATATGCCAAGGCTTTAAAAGGGCAGTGAAGTTTTCATTGTAACAAGATTCTACTTAGGGATTAGAACTGTTCTCAGTGTGCACATCACTTCCCCCCCCCCCCAAATACCAGCTTAGAGGTGAGGTTAAAATTCATTATTTTCTTTCTTTGAGACACATTCTCTGGATGACCTAAACGTAATTTCCATGTGAATTCTTTCACTTATTATATTGCACTCACCATGGAAATGTCAAGATGGGTACGATGGGCACATCTCACTGAAGTCCAAGGGCTAACACAACTTACTAAATACACTCTTTCAGACAAACTGGTTGCATTCTACAATGAGGAAGCAGATACATTAGCTAAAATATCACAGTGTAAGAAGTCTGGGACCTTTTCTTATTGATTAATGTTGATTAGCTTAAGCGTGGTCATGGAAAGATGTAAATTACACACTTGAATCTAATTGGAATGGATGATAGAGTACTTTTTAAAAGTGGAATGAGAAATTGTTCTATGAGGTAAAATACTAAGGCTTTACTAGATCAGTCTTGTCATGCAATTCTTTGTGCATTGAGGCTGTTGGGATCCTTTCTACGCTGCTGTTTCTTGCCCACCAGCCACTATAAAAGCTGTCTGGCCTCATTCTCTTTTCACAAAGTCGTAATTATTGGTGACCTGTTCTTTCTTACAACAAGAGCAGCAATACACCAAGGTCCATTTTTTCTGGCTTTTGGCCATCTCTTGGGGTCTGTGCTCTCCCTGGGGTGTTACTGCAATAATGTAATGACAGCTCCAAACAGCACTCAAACACCTCCAAAGGAAACAAATTCTTTTGACCAATTCTGGCTACCCTCCTCGACTTAGCAGTCTGAAGACACAGACTTATGTTTTCAAAGTCTCTCAGATATAGCCCTTCATGGAAAGATACTGAAGTGTTTTAACTTGGAAACAGATAAAGTGAAGGCCTGAGGCAGACTGTGGTTAAGATCTAATTATCCTTGTTCACTAATTTTTCTCTTCCACATATGTCAATTAGAAATGCTGTAAAAGCCATGTGGCACACTCTAAGGTCCATATCCAAGAAAGAGGGATTACAGGAAAATCAGCTAAGGAAATATACCTCATAATAGCTTTAGGAGACTAACAAAAGTAATTTGTGGTCAGGATGCCTGAAGTATTCAGTTAGGCTTTTGTTTTGAGAAAATGTTGAGTGGTAAGGGGAAAACCAGACTTTTTCTGTGTAGTGTTAGAAATCTGTTTGGATTTGGACAACACTTGAACTCCTCTGACTGAACAGAAGGCAGCTACAAAGCCTTATGTTATTATTTTGTGAATCATCATATCTTTGAAGTTTGGCTGCAATTTCCTCACTCTGGGACTGGCTCTTCTGGGTAATGCTCTGCAGAAGACCCCAGTGCTGCTCTGAAACCTGTACCTGAATGACTTTCACCTTCAGGAAGCTGTTAAGAAGCCATGAGTTGCAGGACTGCAGGCGAACCTGATGGTACTGGAATGGGGGTAGTCTTAAGTCTCAGATACACTATTTGCATGGGAGGTGAAAAATAAACAAAGTAAGTTTCTGTGGTTCACTTCAGCTATTTTTCAACTAAGAAACTTACATAAATGTTTGATATTCAATTCTTCAAAATTGTTACTTATGTTTATTGCAAAGAGTTGTATCACATTTCGAGACCACAGTGTGGTAGGCTGCATCCAAGCACTGAATCTTTATTCAGTGCCTCTTCTGCTCCTTATTAATAATAGTTAGTTCTTTGCTTTACACTGCTAGATCTTTTCATAACCCAAACACTTATTCTGATCTTTTTATAATTTGTATGTTTAACTTAAATAGATTTTTTGCATCTCTAAGTAATAAATAATCATCTAATAATTAAATGATTAATAATAAATAATTATGTCAAACTGCAAGATTTCAAGCGAGACACTCTACCTGAAGGTTATATACCAATAAGCTTTGATCCCTCTCTCATACATTTGATTGCATTTCAGCCTCTTGTTTTTGACTCTGAACTGACATTCTCTAGCTAGACAATCCAAATTCTGCAGTTAGCCAATTTATTATTGAGGTGAGAGTAGTGGCTTCCAATTTATAATCAACACCTATTTATATATTTCTGAGTATTTCTGGGTTTTCCTGTGCTGGGCTGAAAGTACCCCTTCTCTTCATCTTAATGTTCCTGCTGTTATTCTAAAACAAGTTTTGAGAGAAACATCCGATGCTTTTCTCTGATCGATAATAGCCATAGAAAGCACACAAAAGAAAAGTAGAAAGAACTTATATCCTCCCTTCAACTGAATCCTGTTTCAGCCTAGTTGAAGTGTATTTTACTCGTGAATCCCATGCTATTCAAATGTGGATTAATAGAAAAGCTGTGCAAAAATCCTGCAATGCAATCTGAAATTAAGCACGAATTTCCATTGGGTTAACATTAAAAATTCAGGTAAATAGCATTGTGATGGTAATCTATGGATGAATGACCTAAGCAAATCGAATAAAATACCTTATTTGAGCTTAAAATGTAGCACTTTAGCTGTGTGAGAGATTGGAATGATGATATTCTGATGTCAACAAGGTTGTTGCTATCAGTGTATGACTGAGTGATCTGTTTGGTAACTCATGATTAAAACAAGCTCACTTTCAAATTCTTATCTGATTTTTAGTTAGAAACAAAATTACATTTTTTTATATAAATTAATGTATTTCTTCAACAGTGTTGATGGCAATACATGTCTACATACAAATTCAATCCATGACAGCACAAGTTCTGTAACTGAATGAAATTTCCTTAGAATTAACCCACATTTCTTTATGGGTTATCTGAGGTTTTCGTAGTGATGTAGAGAGGACATTTTTGGAAATGCTTTACAAATAGTGCAAAGACAGGAAGGAGACAGAAAGAGAAATAACTTGCCTGAATAAAGGTGTTCATGCTACATGGAGGTTAAATGTAGAGCTTGTTGTGTGTGTTGGGTGAGTGCCAGTCATGTGCTGGGCATCTTAGTGCTCTATGGATAACTGTCCCACACAGGGATATTGCCAGTCTCCCCATTTGCCCACAGTTGCTGCTGGGATGGAGGAATTTTAGGGTTGGTACCAAGTTAACTAAGAGGAGAGGGAGGCATCAACAGCCAGTTGCTCCGTTCAGGAGAGAACAGGCTGGAGTGCAGAATGTGGGGCAGTTCAAGAAAGAAGGGATTTTGCACAGCAGGAGAGAGGGTGGGAGTTAGGAAGATGCAACAGGCACTGTGCAGATGCCACAGAAGTAGAAAGGGTTGAAGAGAGACCAGGAGAGCCTTTGCAAAAATCTGTTTTAAACATACTGGCTTCAGTTCCCTTTCTTTCCTTCCATTAACAAAAATCTCCAAGTCTTCTTCCTTTTTCCTTTCTATCCCACAGTGTTTGGGGTTGCCTCTGACTCAGATCCCCTCTAAGGGAAAATGGGTACTACATACTTACAAATGGCTTTTTTTTACTGGAGAGCTGCTTCCTTTTAAGCTGATGCCATTTATGCATGGGAAATTTCTGTCCATACGTTGCTGTGGGTGTGAACAGGAGATCTGGAAAGTGTAATTGCCCAGCTTGCAATCCGAGTGCAGCACAATGCAGGCCAATAATTATCAAATCGGTCATCCACCAAACGCTAATATTTGCATTTGCCATTGATATATAGAGAGAAGAACCACAGATGGAAATATTTTTCAATTTTACTGCAGGCACAGATGATATGCTGAGGAAGGGAAAGTAGGTCTCATCCTGGCCCCAAAGGGATCACAGCCATATTTGAAGTACTGTGTGATGCTCAAGGCTTTGTCTTTGTGATTCTCATTGGAGTCGCTAAGACTGGGTGCTGATGTCCCAGGCAGGAATCAGAGAATTAAACCATGGTATCATGAGACTCAAGATTTTCTGTGCAAGACTTTGAAACAAGAAGTGTCTATTTGGCTACTTAAGTCACTGGCTAGCTAAAGATTTAAATGGCACATTGCTATCTTGGCCCTTATGAAATAGACACCTCAAACAGATGAGCACAAGTAATACTTACCTGGTCCTTCTTATCTCTCCCCCATGCTCCCACCATCATCCCCACAAAATTGTCAGGAATATTAATGCATTAAAGCAGATTCCTATCAGAAGCCCAATTCTACATGCTCTGTCATTTTGCATCCTCCTATGTACTCGCCCACTCCACTCCAGAATGATCAATTTTAGCTGGGTGATAGGTAATGTATGTAAAAAGTGTTCTAAGCATTTCTAACCCTAATATAATCTGGTTTATTACTTTTCCATGCACTTGACCCCTTTCATTTTCTAGTGGTTGAAATATTAAGATACGGTTATTAAGATGCTCAGCAAGGCATAAATAGTGTTTGTGTCATAAAATGAAAGAAAAAGCTTACTGTAAGAAAGAAATTTTCATTTTAGCTGTCCTGAGAATTAGAAAAGGTAGGCATTGACTGGTGAAGATTATAATAGAAAAAAGCCCCATGAAGATGAAAAAGAGCTATTATCTCTTAGATCTTGTCACCTCCCTGCAAGTACAATATTGTGCTCCTCTGAGGATGCAATTTAAGCTGATAGTGAATCACAGAATTCCTTTGCAGCCCTTCCTTAGGCAGGCAGTTCCTCAGTGCACTTGACTCCTAATGAACCTTTATTGTGAGTGCAAAAACACCAGGATTGAAGTCAAGTGCTCTTCAATTAAAGATATATTTAGGTAGGTGGGAACAAGTAGAAATTTTGACAGCCATTTCAGCAGTGCTATCAAAATGGAAGCACTTTGCAAAAGTACATTCATCTTGGGTTTGAACTACGTTAAAAAAGAGAACCAGTGTTGAGGGAGAGGAGAGGTATGTCTGAGGAAAGGAGAAAAGTTTAAAAAAATACCAGAGCGATGTATTTATTCATCATTAGAACTGTTCTGAGTTTTCAATTTGAAATGAGGTTTTTGCTTCCGTTTTTAACTTGGAAAATACAGAAGAAAATGTCTAAAAGTTGACATCAAATTAATTGCTCAAGAAAAAGAATCTTGATGGAAAATTTCAACATTAGATCTAAAATTATGGCAATTGTTTCTGAAATTGCCTTTCATCCTTCTCTTAGCCCTACTGAGCAGGTACGCTCCTCAAGTGGTTGGAATAAAATAATTTTGCAATCCTTGGGTTAAAATGTAAACCTGGACATATGTTTACCACAGCACCATCATCGCTTGAAAAACAAACTTGTGTTGCTGCAGGATTCAATACATCTAGCAAAAGAGGGAAGGAAAAAAATATACTGAACTTGCAAATGTTTTCCCCAGAGGAGTAATGACTCTTATGTAAACAATCACTTTATTCTGCAAGTGCATACACTTTCATTCCACAAATTGATTTCACCTCTTCTGCCCTTTTCTCTGGTGAAAGCCTCTGCTAAATCTATCAGGCCTCATTATTCTGATTTTAAATATCAAAGCTATAAACATCCAGGGCAGAGTTATGTAGGAACCTCATTGTTTTCAAGTAACATCTTGAAACCTCTAAGTTGGTGTCAAATAAAAGTCTTGGTTGGATAGCACTATGAAAGGCAGACGTAGTTTATCAATAGTGTTTATCAGCAGCTTTTTGACATCTTCTGTGGTCAGGTAATGAGTGAGAAAAAATAGGTAAAGCATCAGAAGTGATGGAATAGCCTGGTAAATAATTTCCTTTGCTGCAATACAGCTATTTTCCAGTTAAACATCAAACATGCAGTGTAGTGGTGTTTGCTCCACCTCTGTACATGACACTCCACATTTAGTGTTGTGCAACTCTGGCACTAAAATTCAGAGCTGGCCAGAGCAGGTGGGCAGTTCACAGAAATAACTGGGTGTACTTTGAAATGACACCATTGGAGAAAAGATCGGGATCTTTCCCTAAATCTTGGTCTGTTTGTAAATTGTCACTGTCAGTCTTCAACAACTCTTGTGTTATGAATTGCAGTTGGGTTTTTTTTTCTGTTTTTTTGCTGTCTTTAATGACATAAGTGCATGTCTCATGAATATGATTTATCGTTTCTCTTTTTAAGCTGAAATGGTTGGAGGAAGGGTACAGTGCTTATTCCTGAGGGAAGAGCAGTTAGTAATTTGCCTGAGGAACGTTTGTTCCAGGCAGTTAGTGATTAGCTCTAGTTCCTAAACTTGAAGGTATATCTTTCTCAGATAATTATGTCTTAAGGAGTATATTGTGATATATTTCAGCTGTGAGTATGAATGTTAGTGCCTTTAACAATTTTCTAGCCTGTTGTTTCAGGAATACTTTGTCAGTGAATTTCATAGGTTAATTACATACTGTTCAACAAAATGCCAGTTTTCCCTGTCTCCTCAGACTTCATTTTCACAGCAGCTGGTTGTGTGGTAGGCATCTATTACATCAGCTTTGTTTTCAGCTCTCAAAGTAGCAAAATTCCCATACCTTCTGTGTGGAAATCTAGTTCCTGTAAGGATTAATCTTTTCTCCTGTGTGGTCTTCTTTTGTTTGTTTACTGCTGTTTATGGAAGAACTCTGTATGGCAATGAAAGCTAAACCAGAGCAGAGTGTGAAGCTCGGAACTGATGCAGGGATTGCCACTGTGGATGAGCCCAGTTTTGGTCTAGCTCAGCTTTTCCTCTCTGAGAGATGCCACTGGGAAGTGTTTCAGAGGAAAGTGCAATACAGCCCTTAGGAAGGAAATAATGAACCTAACACAGAAGGCCTTCCCCTATCAGGCTTTTAAGTTGTGCCATGAAAAATGAGAATCTGTATGTTTATTATACCCAGTCTAAAGCAGCTCTTGGGGGGTTTGTTGAAAGTATAACTATATCATCCTTTCTGGTATCCTGCTATTCTTTTCGTCTCAGTGGTATCTTGTAACAATGAGTTTCACCTCAGGTTAATCAAGTGCTGTAGGAAAAGATGTTTGCCTTTATCAATTTTATGTGTTGTCTTTTCAATTTCATTTAATGTCCACAAGTATAGCTTTATTTCCCTTTCTCTGCCTTTCATTATTTTCTAAGCCTCTGCCATGTCTTCCCTTACTCATCTCCAGTCTAAAGCAAACAATTCCAAATGTTTCAGTCACTTGTACTTGATTTGTAATATTTGAAGTATTTTTATTTCATTTTTACCCCCATCCTAAATTTTGAGATGTACTTTTTAAAGATTAGAATTTGAGGCATAGTCCTGATCTGGAGGTTGACAATGGGATATCCCTTGTATAATTCTGAATCTTTTCACTTTTTTGTGGGTTTTGTTTAATTTTCTCTGGTGATTCTCTGTGTACTGCAAAGATTTCAGTGGAATGTTCAGCACTATGCAGATTCTCACAACATCCCCCACAAACACACCTGAGCATCCCAGAAGTGCTTCAGTTAACATTTGTCACTGTACTTTCTTGCTTGTTTACCAATGAAAGGGTAAACTGTGTGTTTTGAAAGCATTTTAGTGTGGTTTGCTTTTTAAATGATAAAGTATTTGTCAAATTCAGGTGAAAGACAGGCATTTGGAGTAGCTAACTCAGTGGTGTTCTGCTCCTTGTGAAACTAAATGGTCTGAAATGAAGCCCATTTCTTCCTGCAGAGATTTACATAATTGCAGTTGCTCTACAGTTTAAACTATTAAATAATAATCTTTTGAGGAGTTGGTCTTGAGATACCTCAGCATTGAAGTTTAGCCCCTGCATTTTAAGACACCACTAAGTCCCTTTCCCAGAGTGCTACCCAAACCTGAATTTATTTAGTTGTGGCTGATTCTCATCTCTGAATATACAGTTTGTCACAAGGTATTGGAAAGCAGATGATCTCCCCAGTGAGAGGCTGCTTCCATAACTGGTGGATTTTCATCGTGCAGAGAAACTTTCTCAAATTCTTTCTCACATATAAGACCTTTGTAAATGAGGAATTAGAGAAAACATGATGATTGATACAAAAAGTTGAGGCTATGCTGAACTTTCACTCTTGGTGAAGCTGCGTTTTGGCAAGAAATTAGAGCTGAAAAATAGGAGTCCACATTGCTCATCTTTTTTTTTCCTTTTTTTTTTTATCTCCAGATCTAAACGTCCAGTGCCAGTTTCAACCACAGCTCCCAGAATTGACTCTCCCAGGGCAGTAATTCCCCACCAGAAGGTAAGTGAAACATTCACAGCCAAAATTAATACAATTTTTATCTACTGAGGTGAAGGTAAATACCTACAACAGGAAATAGGTTCTGCCTGCTCCAAATAAGTAAACACTGAATGAATGCACAGTCAGCAAAACTGTTGCAACACAAGGTGTTAGTGATCTGTATTTGGCTAATTTCTGATTAGCAAGACCAACACATCCAGCCAGCCTCTGATACGATTTTTGTCTAAGCCCTTCTGAACACCTGTTTTCATCTAGGCTACAAGAGGCTACTAAACCTTCTCAAAACATGTTTGCTTTTGTAGATTATTGGGTAAAAATCATTAGACTATACCTCAGTGTATCCAAATACTGACTACAACTGAAAGTACTCTGACTTGGAAAGAGGATATGAGGGCTTTTGAAAGCTTACATCATATTGCACTCTCGTCACCATATTCAGAAGAAATGAGATTAAAAAATAAGGAGGATATGTCAATTTAATAAATAACAGCAAGTGATGAGGCAATGGATGGCTTGGTTTCTCTTGTCAGAGCTCATCATCTTTAATAAATGTTTATTTTAGAATAAACAGCATTCATTGACTGTACCTGGCAACTCATCTTCTGTATCTTTGGAGGCACTGAGGAGCAGGGATACCTGAAAGATGATATAATATCCTTAGGCTCTGGCACTGGGTGGGATGTTTGTATTGCTGACACATTTCTTTAGATAAATGGAGAGGAGGAACAGTCCCCACTGCTGCAGCTTATCCCTTCTGTCAGTGCCAGTTCCATCCCTAGCATGCAGTAAAAATTAGAAACACTGAAGATCAAAACAAATGAGGAATTAGATTGTTCTATGGGTTTTGGCAGTTCTGATGTCCATAGATCGATTTTCAGTAATTTTTATAAATACTATGGCTTCCAATTTCAGAGCACAGAAGGTAACATCACCCCTGAAACTGCTGAAAATAGGTGCAAACTAACAGAAGAAAATGCACATGGGGAGAAGCATTTTATACAATTTTATTTTGTGACATTTTAGATTAACCTGAGTGGCCACTTATTAGTTGAGACAAAAAAGTTGTTTCAGACTGGATTTTGTAAATGTTTTGACAGAGAAGATGAAATTAGGAATTTATCTTGCTCAGAGTTGTTTCTGCTTATATAATGATTTTATGAAAGTTATCTTGGTAAAAGTTATTGGAAGAGCCACCAAACAGTACTTTGAAATTCCTAGAACAAAAGCGATGGATCGGGTTTTTTTAGTTAGACTGGTGTTTGACTGCACCAGCAAAGCCACAGGGACAGGAAGTGGAGAGAGTACTTATTTTCCCTCAAGAATTACACAGAATGCTGTTAGTTTTCAAGGCAGCAAGTAGATATGGCTCTTCAGAGTTATTCACCAACACAAGACTGACAACTACCTTTTGGGACTCTATAGCACATGCACAGGTATGAAACATTTCTCTACTTCCACCACAGGCACACAGAGCTTTTATATATTGGATTTTCATGACTCTGTTAGATGCATTTCTTCCTTGTCAAGTGTCATTTTTAAAACTACTGCCATAGATATTGGAAGCTGTTTACCACACAAACCATTTTTCTCCCTTAACTACCTACTGTACAGAAAAGTTAACTCTTTGCAGTGTAGGGTTTTCTTGAAGGTTTTAAAAGAGCCTTGGCATAAAAGCCATAAAGACACTTTGCATTCCCTATTCTAACCCTTCATAGAGAGGTGAGGATCAAAGGACTCAACCCATTTTCAGGAGCTTGCTGTCTCACATTTTGAGAATTCTGTGCATCGGTGCTTAGGAAAGGTTCATAGGAGCTGTTGGGGGCAGCCTATTCTGTATGGGCTGCAGGCAGTACTGGAGCTGGAAAACAGAACTACTGGAACCTTTCTGGAGGAAAAGGGTGGCATCCAGGAGAAGGTATGGTGGGAAACAGGGGATCTAGCAGTCTATTCAGAAGTATCTTATGTATAGTGTCTTTGGCCCAGAGGGAAGAGGTAGCAGTTGAGTGCTGGAGTGGGGGACCCTTTGCAGGTCAAGAGAAGGGGCACATTTATGTCACTAGTCTACACTAGTAAACAATAGTAATTTTTAAGTGAAAATTCTTCTTCCCTGAGGATGGTTTGGAAGGGAATGAAGGCATTGCACCATCAGTGAAGTCTCAAAACACAGAATAAAATTTTTTTCCTGATAAACAGTGGTATGGTGACGTTGCAGTAAGGTATGGTACAGTAAATAAAATCAAGATTTCTTTGCTTGTCCCTTTATTTCTAGTAACAGTATCACTGTAGAAAAGAAGAATTCTGTGGCACATAGAAGCTGTCACCTTCACATCACTGCTTGATAGTGTTTAGACTGATGGCTCACATGAAGTGAATTTGATTGTATTTAAAAAAAATCAAAAAACTGCATTACAAGACAGTTGTGACAGTATCATCCTCAAACATCAAGAGAAGTTTTTCTCACCCTTCTCTGGTTAAGGTTAAGGCATGTCAGTGTTAGCTAAACAATCTGCATGTGCAAGTTCAATCTCTAGTTTAAACCCTAAATTCTCGTGTACATTATTGCTGATCTGATTGCAGCTTCCACTAATTTTCAAGCATGCATTTCTTCTTTGACTGCTATGGCCATGGTTTCTTTGTCTTTTAGGAAAACAAGCATACCTTCCTTTATAGAGGTCAGTCATTCTTTCACATAGCTGATCAATGTTATGGATGATGGAGGTTCTGCAGCCATAAGTATGACCTCAGCTGAGCTGCAGGGCTATTACTGGAAATACAAGTTTGATTGATTTGCAGTTTCACTATATCCTTATCTGACATTCATTTTAAACTGTAAACAATATTCCTTTAGTTTAGACAATCTTTCTGATTTAGTCAAAAGATTTAGTTGAATCTTCTGCACAGGTGTGGCATAGGTAGAAGAAAGGGCATAGAAATGTTGAAAGCATTCAAATAATTGTAAGAATAAGCCTGAGTCCAAGAACTGAAACTAAGCCATCATCAGTCTGTGAGGTCCTGTAGCTCTTCAGGGGTGGCACAACACAGATGAAGATTCAACTCAGTGCAGTTCGAAACATTCAAGCTGAAGCTTTAAGGTTAAGTGTAGTTTTAACATTTGTCCCTTTGTGTGAAGATATTGACAGCCTCTTTAATTTTAATATGTGTGCTGTTCGTGAAATAGTACTGAACACACTTAGTTTGGAGTCCCAGTGAGGATCTTGTAATACCTGTGATTTGCTTCTGCCAAATTTGGGAACCTATGGGCTAAGAGAAAATAGATGAAGAGATGATTGACTTCTTCAGAAAAGCATAGGATGGAAGAACTGGCTTAGCCAAAAGTACTTTGTTGGATATCTTTGAGCAGAGAGTCATTTAGTGCCATGGTGCCTCCATTACCTGCTTTCTATAAAAAGTTCAAGAGCAACAACTTCTTCTTGGGCATGTAGTCAAATTCATCAGTATGCTGTTAAAATTGTTCTCCCACAAGTGCAAAAGGTGAGTAACAACAGTAGGGTCAAAGCAGTAGATAAATAGAAAATGACCTGTCAAAGGAAGAGGACCTGCCAAACTTGGTATGGTGTCTTCTAATATAAATTCGTTTCTCACTTCTTTGATTCATAAGGAGCTCTTACTTTTCATAGAAACTGGATGTTTATAAAGAAAAGACTAATAATGTTTCAGAATGAAATTCCTCTACATTTATCAGGTTTAAGCTCATTCGCTGACATTACGCTGGGAAATGAGAGCGCAGTTTTCCTCTTGCGGAGACGGATTGCTGCCCGATCCCGGCATCGCTCTCGAGGGAAGCCCATTGCTGTGTCAGAGCCTCCTCTTCTGGTCGGCGGCAGGACTCCCATGGCTGGCAATGCCAGCTTGCTTTTCCAGCCGCAGACACTGAAACAGAATGGGATGAGACACGGGAAACAGGGGAGCGTTTGTTGCTGTTGGCTGCATTCCATGTGATGCAATGCCGAAAGCTGTGCTGCTGCTCGGTATTAGAAATTTGCCCCTCACCGACAGAAAATCCTGCATTGATGTGGGTTTGCCACTGGAGAGGAGAAAAAAAATTCTAAAATATTCTATAGGAATAAACTGAAGTAGAGACTGTCAGTCACAAAATGAAAGAGCTAAATATGCTGATGACTGGGCAGTAATTCCTCAGAAGTTCTACAGCTGCTCTCTTAGACACTTCCTGTTTCATCCCTTTCCCAGTACTCCCCCTCCAGCCCAACACAGGGAAAACAACCACCCTAAAACTACCGAGAATATGAACTCAAAATAAAGAATGCTAAGCTGGCACGCCTGGGTTCTTAGGAATTCTAGTGCTGAGTTACCAGCAGGCTGGTATTCCAGCTAGAAATGGTTTGAGGAGTGAAACAAACTCCATTCGTGTAATGAAGGTGAGCAAAATCATCAACCATCCCTTTTTATGGCTGTCCTATAATTTTCCCTTTGCCTACTGTTACTGTTGAGCAAACTCAAATCTTTGAAAAGGCATTATAATTAAAAAAACACCCACACACACAAAAAACCCCAAATGTCTGGCATTTCTCATTAGCAGTTGAAAGTGATACTTTTTGATCAGCTCTCCTAGCATGCCCTTTTTACCGTGGGGTTTAGTGAGGAAGCCCACAGTTAACTAAAAGCAACAGAGTTTTCAGGGTAAGAAACAAATATAACTCTGGCATATCCTTTTTCTTCTTTCTTGCATCTCTTATTTATTTTTTGTTTAATAATTGTCCCTCTCTGTTGCCATGTAAAAATTGTTTGCACAAGTGGTGACTTAATTTTTGAAAATGGCCTTGTACATTTGTCCTTTTTCAACACATTTTTAGAGAGCACCTCTGTTTTCTGTTTGTTTAGTGATACCTGGAAGTTTGCAACAGGCCACTGAGAGCATGTCAGTGTATAGTGACCAAAGTATGTATTTCAAATGTATTTATTTTAAAAGGCATAGTCTGAAAAAGGCTTTTAGGATTATCTGTTTCTACAGCCTCAGGCAGCTATTAATGCCAGCTAAAATCTCTTCCTGCTTATTACTAAGAAAAATTATCTTGGTTCCTTTTATCTGCCTTACATTTTTGATTCAAAATGTCTTAAATGTGTTTAATGTTATGATTAATTATATCCTTAGACATTTAGGGATTTTTTTCAATAAATTTTAATTAATCAGGCCATATTATCTTGATTTTTTTTTTCAAATATCTGCTCCCTAAACATGCAATGTAGAAAAATCCCAGAGGACAATATAAATCTTTTTCTAGTGAACTCTAGCATCAAAATTAGTAAATTACATTAATGATAACCAATAGTAGTGAAAGTATAAGATCAGAGGCCAAGTTATTCTCAGGCTGATGTTTCATGCCAGGCTGTGGGGAAGGTGAGTGTAAGATGTTAAAGATGGCAATTGAAGTGCCAGCTCAAATGAAGCAAAATGTCCCTGCAAGCCACCACCTGCTCTTGAACTGGATTTTATTGAGGCCAGATTGTGGGCTCCCTCTCCACTCTGGGATAATGTCCCTGTCCTCTGAGCTGGGCTGCAGCAGCCAGAACTGCTGGTGGGCCTCGCAACTGTGAGCATCTGGGTCCTCTTACGGCTGCAGCATATCCATGTCCAGAGGGAGAGGCTGAAGTGATCCTTTTCCTGTAACAAAAGTAAAGTAGCCCCAGTTAGGCTGGATCCAGAAGCTTCTGAAATAAACTAGAATATCCTGACTCCTATAAATTGCCAAGCATTCAAACTGTTGGATACCTCAGCTAGGGACCTTTTTTTTTAATGCAAAGCACATAATTACAGAGGAAGAGAAGAATAAAACAGTTTTTGAAGCTATATAATTCATTATTTTAAAAGGTGCTAATGATTTCCAGCATTCAGGCTGCCAAAAAGGCAAACATTAAAGAGATAGTAAAGATAATTGATATCAGAATCCAGCTATTTGTTGCAGTCACCAAGCCTTTAGAAGAGAAAGAATAAGAAAACTGAAAGTAAAGGTATAAAATGCCCACCTGAAAGTGAATTTTATGTTTCTTTTTAATCAAATTGTCCATAGTGCAGGTAGGCAGACTTCCAGAAATCTAGAGCTGTGGTCACTACATGCTGCCAGAAGCTGGAAAGAAATGAGGCAGTTTAACCCCAGTGGTACTCTGTGCTTCCCACAAGGTGCCAAATACCCTTCAGGCCCATGTGCTGTACCAGAAGGAGCCTGAAGCAGTGATAAGGTGTGTTTTTAGCCAACATGAGCACAGAAGTTTTAAAGGAATGTGCCTCAGAACTCATATGACAACTCAACTCCTGCATTTTGTTGCTGAAAAAGCATGATTTTTCTTTTTTGATATTGGCTTTAATTTTGGTTTCCCTAAGATGCACTAGTAGGGAATCTTTATGAAAGTGAAGTGCATTTTTCCAGGATGAGTATGGTAGATTGTTTCTAATTTTAGCACCAGCACAGATTTCTGTGGGTATAGCTACTGTAGGAGACATTCCTATGACTTGCACCCTGCTGTCCTAGTTAGGAATATTATCTGGGACATGACTGTAGGATCCTACACACATCATCTACATACTCATGCACACACTCCTTCAAGTGGAAGTTATGCAGGAATGACCCACACAGAGCAATCTTCTCTGTGGGGCAGTGCCTGCCCTTGAGTCCTGTTGGTGTGTCTGCTAACCCTGCTGCATGGCCTGATTAGCATGAACAAGAGCCCAGGAAGGCAGAGCAACGTGTGAGCTTCCATAACTTGAAGTGCGCTCATAGAATATAGAACAGTATGCTTTAGAATCGTTATGTATTTATAATAATGGCATTGACTTTTTTCGTTGTATATTATATGAAATGATTCTGACATCAAGATATTTTTAAAGATTTTTAATTATACTAGAAAATAATGGACAGTGTTGTGTTTATATAAAATTGTTGCTGTGAGATTGACTAGTAGCAAATGCTCTTTTAATGTTGAGCTTTATTTGTCAATTTCTACTAAAGCGCAGTAATAAAATGCCTGAGTATGTTTTGCTTCTGTTATTTGGAAAGAATGCATTTTTTTTCTTGAAAATCTTCCCTGAAAGTTTGAATGCTTTGGCCCGAATCTATTTATTGCAAGTTTATCAATATGTTTAAAGCAGTAATTGCAGATGTTATTTTTGCATGTGTTCTATGATTGCTCTTCTCTTTTTTTTTTTTTTTTTTCTTTTCTTGGCCCGCATGTTTGCTACTACAGGAACCTGCTTGGGAAATCAATGGCAACAGAACAACCTTCAGCCCTCTAACTAACACAGCGACTGGGCCTGTGGGTAGTGTGTTAGCAACCAATGGAACGTTTTCAGGCTACCTCAACCAGCAAGAGATCAGCTTCTCAAATAGTTCTTCCTACTCAAAGACTACCACAGTTAGATCTTCCATATCCTCTCAGTTTGTGACTCCTGACATTTCACCTGTAAAGGGCACTCTAGGTTCCAAACCAAGTCCTGTGCTGGCTGGTGGCAATAGCCCTGCACACCAGCTGAGCCCTGCGAGGCAGTATAACAACCCCATTGGCCTTTACTCAGCAGAGACTCTCAGGGAAATGGCTGAGATGCATAAATTAGGTCTCAACCGAAGGGCTTCAGAAGGTGGACTTCCTAGAGGGTAGGTAACATATTTAATATTTCAATAAGTAATGATTTTGCTGAAAAATGAATGTAATAGTACCCACCCTGTTGTGCATTTGTCTGGTAATCATGATTAGGGTCTGGAAGAATCATGAAATTTTCCATTAGACCCCAAGACATATCCCCATTATCTTTACCAAATAACTCTTGGTCTTTGGTATCTGAAGTGCAACAGGGTTTGGCAATAGTCACCAGAGCGTGAGGAGAAACTGGGACTGCAGTAACTGTGATCAGCTCGGGGTTCTGGCACTCAGCAGTTTTAACTAATGCCTCTACTCTTATAGAACCCATTACTGCCATTAGCCATTATAGCAGCTGCCATAAACCAGATCTGATCCTTGGTACTTTGCTAAAGAGAAATGGCTTTGACCAGCAAATCTGACATGCTTGGTTACTGGAATGTCCTGCAGTAATTCCTGCCTTAATAAATTGGCTTTCCTATGCAAAATAAGTCAAAATT
Source organism: Poliocrania exsul (assembly GCA_035041345.1). Taxonomy (NCBI): domain Eukaryota; kingdom Metazoa; phylum Chordata; class Aves; order Passeriformes; family Thamnophilidae; genus Poliocrania; species Poliocrania exsul. The sequence continues at coordinate 8,436,714 of JAWWLZ010000174.1, forward strand.
ACAGTATTTTGAATCCCCTGGTTTGAACATAGCCTGTCTTGTATCCATTAGCTTTGCTGCTAATTTGTATGTAATAAGAAATGATCTCTGGATACTGCCCAGATAGTTTGATCGCTTGCTATCAAGGTTTTACATATTATGCTATTGCAGATCAACTGCTCTGTCAGTAGGTTTGTGAAGTGAGGAGCTTGGACTATAGTACGTGAGAAAGAGTAATGAGAAAACAGATTTTCCTAATTTTTCTGCCTTCATGTATTATTTGGAAAACAAATGTAATTTATGTTTTGGTTTTTTAATGAGGATAAATTTCTTACTCTGAATATGAGGAAAAGTGTACTTTTGGCTCTAGGGACTTGGCTGTATAAGGAAAAACAGAAAATTCAGGCAATCCACTCGAGGTCTGATAGCAAATGCATCTCTTCAACTACTTTATATCCCTTTTCGGGAGCTCTTTGCAAGAGTAAAACCAAGGAGGTTTAAGTTGTAGCAAAGTAGGGATATTTTATCCTTATAAAAGAGCATAAATACATGTTCTAGATTATTCAGGCAGTTTAAATGATTCATTGCAACTCTCTTGAGGACTCGGCATTAACAATCCTAATTAAGTTAACTGCAAAAATCCTACCTTTCCTTTTCATACGGGATAATTAAGAAAAGCAATTAATGTTTAAAAGAAAATAGTTTTAGTTAGTTAGCAATATCAGCAAAATAAATCTCAGACTGCTTCTCTCTGAATTTATGGTTTTCTTGAAGAATACCAATCCTTGTCTTATTTCAATATGCCAAGTTTCATGGGAGTATATCTTGCTATCTTTTTCCCATCATCCTCAGAACCCTCCTTAACATCTGCAAGGGTGAGGGTGAAGTGGCTGTATTTTGGATGGCTCAGCATTGTGCCTGTTTGTTAGCAGAACTACAACACAGCTGCATCCATCTCTCACCAAAGTCAGTGTGAGCCTTTCTCTTCATGCCAGAGGGCACTGCAATAGGACTGTATGATATGACAGTGCTTGTCGGGTACAAAAAAGGTGTTCTTGCAGAAAACACAATCTGTGAAGCATCTGTCTCTCTGATACAATTCACATTAAAACTTTATCACCTTGGCCCAGGGTGAAAAAGTGGTGGCCTGTTAAGAGCATGGAATGGGATATGCTGGAAGCTCTGGAGTGTGTTAATAAATATGAAGAGTGAGTCATAGTTTGTAACATGTGGATCTTTTTCATTCCAGTGTAAGTTATTTTTCACATTGCAGGTCAAGGACAGTAAATACCTGACCCACAAGTAGGTGCCAGGTGGTTTGGGTTACTGGCTTCTTACCCTGTGACCTCTGTGAGCAGCAACTTGGGTCTTTCATACGTGTCCATATTTGGCATCAAACTAAAGTAATGTGTGGCTCTGAACTGGGGGGAATTTTCTCATCACATACTAAAGGGAAGGGAATTTCTAGCCAGGTGGGGGTTGGTCTCTTCTCCCAGGCACTCAGCAGTAGGACAAGGGGGCACGGGCTCAAGCTCTGCCAGGGGAGAAATTTAAGTTGGAGATCGGAAAAAAATTCTTTACACAGAGAGTAACCAGGCATTGGAATGGGCTGCCCAGAAAGGGGGTGGGTTTACCATCCCTGGAGGTTTTTAGACTGAGACTGGACGTGGCACTGAGTGCCATGATCTGGTAAAGGGACTGGAGTTGAATCAAGGGTTGGACTTGATGATCTCTGAGGTCCTTTCCAGCTCAGTCGATTCTGTGATTCTGTAAACATAAGGAGAAGCAAACCTTAACTGGTTTTGAAGGAGGCTCTAGTAGCCTCTTCACATCTCAAAAATCTTGACTGAGATGTGACTGTTGAGCTGCTTTTAGTGGGCGCACAAAACTATTTTAATCTTTGAACGTATTTTTACATGGAAACATATTCTTCTAATAAAGTTGTATTTTATGGATAATAGTTCTTCCTTTAAAATAATATTTTGTGTGTAAGATAGAGGCCTAGATTAGTCAGAAACTTAGACTATTACACTATGTTTCATTGTAAATGAATTCCCAACTGTCCTGCATACATCAAAAATGGATATAGGATCACTGATGTGCTTGTAGGATTTTGGCTGGAAACTGCAATGGGGGAAAATCCAGACCAGATTGTGGCTGGAAATTGGAATGGAGGAAAACCCAGACTGGATCAGGCCCAGAAACTGGAATGGGGGAAAACCCAGGCAGCTTGTTCCTAATACATTTCGACTGGTTCCTGTAAGAGACTGATATATTTGGCTTAATGTTTTATCCAGGAGTCTGATCAGTAGCTGCAGAAGGTGATCTGTGATTTCTTTACCATGGAAATACAGAAGTGCAAAGCCTTTACTGCAGCTTTGTCTCATTAGAGTGTTTTTGATCATGAAAGTGCCTGTTAAATGAGCCAAAGGAAAGGGACTGTATGTAGAAAGAAGCCTTAATATCAAAGGTTCTGCAAGGCAAAATCAGGAGACAAATCCACTTGGATTGTGAGTCTAACAGCATAACTTTGGTGTCCGGTATTTTCTATCAGTCCCAGACACAGAAATGTCACAGTGGCAAATCAGGAGGTTCAGTGACCCATTCTGTCAACAGCATTGTGTAGCTAAGTAAGAAGAAAAGTTTATTAAGTGATCCTGGATTTCTTCCTCGTTATTTTGCACAAAGTATGGTGGATTAATCTTTAACCAAGAAAATAACAAAATTGGGGGTATTTTAAGCTTTGAAAAAACTAAGTTAACATAAACATCATAGCCCGTTACTGCTGTTTGTGTAACCACCAGGAAGAGTTATTAGCAAATACACCGCAGTACAGTCTGAGCACACTGTTCACCACTCCCTGCTTGGGCCTGGTTCATGCTGCTTTAGAATTACTGTGCAATCCACCGTCACTTGTTTATGCAGCAAAGCAGGAATGTAGCATGAACATATTTTTTTTCACACTGTATATGTAATAAATGGAATAAAATATCCTGATACTAATATCCCCAAAAACACATTATGCACGGCTTGCTTCATCTCACATGGAATAAAATTAGGAAGGACTATTCTGAAGTTAATTGGCTTACACCACTGTTGGCATAATGTAGGTACAGTCAGATTTAGGCCAATGCTTTGTTAAAGACAAAGGTAATTTCCTTAGTTTTAGATTTAAAACATCTACCAGTATATTTTTTGATGTTCTCCAGCATGTAAAAGACAAAAAATTGAGCACAGCCAGCTCTGAGGGTGACCTGAGGAGACCGGACTTCATCCCAAATATTTAGTATCTAAGGGAAAAATACAATTTCTACCACTCATATGCTATTTTCAGATGAGAATATACTCTGCAAATCCTCCTTTTCTTCCCCCTGCTCCCTCCCCCATACACTTTGGTAGTAGTACTTTTAGGGATGTACAGCAATAAAATCATGTTCAAGGGTCAGCCAAAATGCCATGGTACCCCACTAAGTCCTAGTGGATCAACTATAATCCCTACATTTTTTCCTTTCTTAATCATGCTGGGGTTTTTAGGCATACATTTACATTTTTGTTCTTACTAGTAAATGGTCTGAAAAGAGCTGTAGCAAGCTTTCCTAAATACCTTTTGCCCTTTGAACTCTAAAAACTATTGACTTTCTGTGTGGTTGGTTTTGATGTTGTTTATTCTTTCTCTTCTTTTAGGTCATAGCCAACACTGCTGCCAAGTTAGTATCACTTCTATGTAGTGCCAAATGTTTGTGTTTCGCTGTGTATGTGAAGATGTGTTTTCTGGGGTAGCATGATCCCCTGTGTTCCTGCTGTGCCTGCTTGCAAGTGCAAGTGTTTTTTCTAATTCCCTGCTTGGTATGGCCAGCATCATGTGCTGCCGCTGGTGTCCAGCAGTGCTCCCTCCCGAGCACACCGTGAGTTGGCATTTCCTGGTGATGCTCTAACGCTGTGAATGGAGTTGGCATCTGAGCCTGTTCAGTTCTTGTAAAGGCTTTCAGAAGTTTTTGTTTCTACAGTCCAAGTTTAAGTCCTCTTAAATCTTTAAGTAGTCTTCATACCTTCAGAGTTTGGTGAGCATTATCTGAGCTTTTTGTAGTGCATTATTAGTGATGTACTTTGAGCTTTAACACTAAATTAATTTACAAAGGCCCTCCCTGCTGAAATTCAAATTTAGGTTGGTATGAGATACTGATATGGAAAAAAATCTACATAGTAATTTACCTTAGTAAATGTATTGCCAAAACAAGAAATAACTATTGATTTGAAAATATGATCGATCTGCTTTGTTTAGGAAAGTTCACAGAGTCCTCAGGTTTGATCTTTAGTTTTCTAAGGGCAAAAGATTGACTCTAAACTCTTGCTTTCTGTCCCTGAACTGAGTCTTGTCCAGAAATTTCTGGAGACTGGGTTAAATTCAGCATAAAACAAATAATTCTAATAGTTAGATGTCAGATTGAAACAGGCAATGCAAAGTTAGTAGTAGACTATATGGAGTTGAGATAATATTTAATGCACATAATTTACACTGATCTGGCATTCTCAGTTGATTTTAATGAGGTGTGGGTGGGATGTCATGCAAATGCTGTAACTCCCCTGGAGTGATAAACTCTAGCTAATTTACATTGATAATTATTCTGACATAATTGTCTTAGAAAGCAAAAGTCACATTATATGGATGTTTTAAATCTTAATTGCTTTGGGATTTATTTTTCCTGATCCTTTTCCAGCTTAGGAGAAAGATTCCCTTCATTTTGCAGTGGTGCTCCAGCTGTCTCTGCAGCCTCACCTCTGCCCCTTTGTCCTAGAGCACAGCACCCCTTACCCACACTAAAATCTTCTGTTTACCTCCAGAGTTATAAAGAAAACTCTGCAGTTGAAAATCTGTCCCTTTTTCTATTAGTTTTATGGGAATCCTGTTAACTTTAGTTGAAGTTTTGCCTTTGTGTAATGCGTCTAAAACCCCTTGAAAGACATCACTGAAACTATTTAAAGACCGTAAGTGAAAGTCCAAATCACTCCTGCTGCTACTGTTAGGGAAGTTCAGGCTGTTCTGACATTACTAGCTTTGACTTCTGCAATTGTGGAAACCAATTACTTAGAACTTTAATCTTTAAAGGTGGAGTATTTAACCTCTGTCCTTTCATTCACACAATCTTCTCAGATCTTGGGTTTAGAATCTCTTCAATACTTCCAATGGTGTGGAGGAAAGAGGACACTAAAATCAAGATCTTGAGGACCTGTGTGTTTGTAATTATTGTGGGATCATTTAGGGTATTGCAAAGAGAAGAGATATTGTTGCTGAAGTACGGCATGCTCGTGCTCTGTATAGCAACCTGCATGTCTCTGCACATTCAAAGATAATAATGAAATTGTCATGGTTGATGGACAGTTAATGGAGATATATTTTAAATTTGAAAATGTCTTTGTAAAAAGATGATTTTCAATTTTTGAATGCATAATGCTTCCTGGTTTTCCTCCCTTAAAATGCTGGTGTGTGTAACTAAAGGCTGGGGCTGTGATGCAGCATGTGCATTGATGTGTCTCTGTTCCTTGAGCATGTGGCTGTCAATGTTCTGCCAAGTATTTGGAATGGTGTGACTGTATCTCTGTCCATTCAGTCAGGGCATCCCACCAAACAAAAGTCTGAAAACATAGTGGAACCTGGCTGGGTTCAGAGGTGGCACATCACCTGTGATTATCTCTGGAAAATTAAGTCAAGTGGCTGCCATCTTCATTTGATTTTACCTCTTCCTCCATGTTGGACTGAGAGATCAGTTTTGACTCTCCCCCTCTGGGCCTAACCCATGGCAAAGGGGACATTATTTTGTGTGTAAAGAGAAAAACTTAACATTAGCCAATAAACTTACAGTCTTAAACCGAAAAGGAAAATTTTTCTGATCAAATGGGATTATGTTTTTCAGAATTTCTTTTACAAGGGGAGATATATCCATTTTCAGCTTTTAGATTTAGTTCTAAATTAAACATTTGCGAATTACCCATTATTTCCCAAAGGACAGAATTTCCGGTTTTGTCCAGTTTAGTGAGCATACAGAATCTATTGTGTCCTCATCCCACTGCTGCTGGCAGGACAGGAGGAGCAGACTAGAGATTCCTCTGATCTCTGCAGGTTAGAGAAGAGCAGCTACTTCAGTGTCTGACAGCTGAGGTTTGGCTTGCTCATTGAAACTGTGGGCAATGCTCAGTCCTAGCTCTAGGAAAAGAACAATGCCCAGCTAGGAACTACAAGGAAGCCAGGTGCTCCTTGGCTGCAGCCTGACATTAGACTACCTCATTCTGATGTAATGGGAGCTTCAGTTAATGTGCCTGGGGCTCGGTCTCTCAAATAAATATCCTTGCTCATAAATGGAGCCACTGGAAACTATGGCAGCTGCTTTTCCAAATGCAGTTGTCCCACTGGTTGCAGTGTAGGATATTTTGGTCTGAGACTGAGCATTTATCATGCTGTAGCAGCACTTGGGGCTGGCTGTACCAAATTTTGGGAAGATTTAGACTTTGTGAGGAAAGCTTTGAAGATTAAATGGTGAAAGTACTAAATTTCACTATGATTAATAATTCAGACAGAAAGTACTGGAACCTTCTAAATAATAGAGGACCTGATGTCTATTCACCTCACTGCATTTTCTAGCACTTCGTAAGACCCTTCTGAGAGCATGAATGGATGCAGTGAATAAAGTGGGAATTCTCTGCAGTGTGTATGTACATCCCATGGGCATGCACATATATCTATACATTTGTATACACTTACAGGAATAAGTGATAATGCATGTAACAACAGAATTTTCATATATGTATCACATAAATACTTGGGGGTTTGTCATGATATTTTAATACACAGCTATTTCACCTTTGTTTTTGCTCTTTATACATCTGTGAGCCAACACAAAAAGGTCATCCATTAGCACAGCCAGCTTTTAGCTGTAATTTGGCACTTGTGTTGTCTCCTGTTCTCTGATCAGAAGCTTTGGTGGTGAGATGTCATGGACAGACATGCATGATCCTCTGCTGGTGATGCTTCTCTCACTTAACTTTCACGCCTCTCTCCTTTCTTCCCCTCCATTCCCTGTGGAACCTCACTCTTGCATAACCCAGCCCGGAGTTCACGGAACGTTTCAACCCCAATGTCCTGAAGGACTCTGCCCTGTCTACACACAAACCCATTGAGGTGAAGGGCCTTGGTGGCAAGGCCACCATAATTCACGCCCAGTATAACACCCCGATCAGCATGTATTCCCAGGATGCTATCATGGATGCAATTGCAGGCCAGGCACAAGCCCAGGGTGGAGAATTTGCTGGGTAAGGTCATTTCCTTGCGTGGAATGCTCTTTCTCTGCATGGTACATGTAACCCTCCCTGCCTGCATGACACGATTGCTCTTCCTGGGCTCTTTTTTTTCTGGGGTATATTACAAATGAAGAATACATATCAATACTAGAAAATGTTTGAAAGCACTTCCATGTTTTGAAGTTAAAAGGATGGATAGCTAGAAAATCATAGCATGATTTGTGTTGGAAAGGACCTTAAGGATCATGTAGTTCCAATCCCCTGCCTTGGTCAGGGATATTTTAATTTAGCCTTTCGTTTTGGTATTTCTCCTAAAACTGTTAAACCCCACAAAATAACATCTAGTGCTCTTTATATGACTTTAGATGGCTTTTCATTTCTGATGACCATGCTTTCTAATAACCACTGTGTTATATGCATAGCTTGGAAATAACAGGAAAGGGGTGTGGAATTTTTATTGATATATGAAGAATGCAAAATATTTATTTAGTCCTGGTTACTATTTTATTCTTCAGAATGGAATGGTTTGTGGTATTTTCTCTGTCCCTACTTTACATACGGTACATATGTTTGACACATATCCTTTGGACTATGGCAAAATCTACTGATCTGTAATAACTCTGCTTTTCCAATGCATGTTGCTGGGAATCTATCTGATTAACTTATCCAGAGTTGTTACAACTTAACTGAAATTACATGTGCAGTGAATATAGCCGGGTTTCTGTCTGACAAGGTGTTTTTCTTCCCAAAATAGAACTTGCCTTCTTTTCATCTGACACCAAAATAAATGTATAGCAACAGAATTTAACGTATTTTCTTCTCAATATGTTAGCTCCAGGCTTATTCAAAATTAAGATGGTTTATGTATTCACTTGTGCTCCCTTTTACTAGCCATTTTTTCTGTCTGTTTTATATTTCTTTTTTTTCCCCCACTAACTTTTTGCATCAATATTGTTCATCACAACTCTCCCTAATGAGGGATCCCAAACAGTACCTTTAGTTGTTTTTGACCATAACTCAGTGAATCTCTACAGGTGTTGATTAGACTCATATTTCTAATTAGCCAAGTACAAAGAAAGAAGTTCATTCGTTCTGTATTCTTTATAATGGTTCATATCTTTCATAGGCATGGATTATATGAGATGTTTTATGACATATTGGCATTTTCTAATAAATGTTGTAGTGTTATATGATGCAAAGAGTAATGTTTAAAAAATTGCCTATTGAAGAGATCAGATGATTATAAAGTCTCCAAAAAAATACCCCACTGCTACTTATTCAAAGTGGTTTGACTCTCTTTAAAGCTTGTTTTAATGTTAATAATGTGAGACTAGTATGATGATTTGAAAAAGGGGAATCATTTTTTTATTGACTTCTACTGAAACACCTTAGGCTGTGGTATGAAAACCCTCAAAAGCTCTAACCCATTTGAGAAGTATTTTTTTTTCAATAACATCAATTTAAAGTAACATGCTTAAAGATGTATGATATTTCTGCACATCCACACCCAGATGGAAAGAAATTAAATTACAAAGAGGTATAATAGAGGTATTAACATAGTTATGTGCATCCTTAGGCTGTCTGTAAGAATCAACTGTCACATTTAGGTTTATGAAATGCTCATAATCAGCAATGCACTCTATTTTACACTTCCATGCTGAGTGGCTCAGATGCCCTAGTTACTCATCTACAATATAATTATGATTACAAAAAAGAAAAAGGCCTGTTGAATTAAAGGCAGGATTGGAAATATTCCAATGTATTGCATTAATTTAGTTCAATTTACATGAGCATGTTTCACTCTGCTAGGGAAGGTTAATTCACCAAGCTCCATTTCCTGCCTTAATCATCTACCATAAGGATATTAATATGTCTTATTAATGCCACACATTGCTACTGTGAAATTTGTAGTCCAGCCTCTTTAGCTCTAGCTTTTTAACTACCCTTGAGTTAATGACATGTCTATACATAAACCCTTAAACTGCTTTTTTGTATATTGGTCATAATATAAGAACAAAGCATTTCAGCAAGAGGATTTAAACAAAGGAATGGAACTTGTGAACTGCTGTTGCCACAGTGGTCCCCAAGTGAAATCAGCAGAGGTTTACTATCCACTCTACAACAGTCTGCAGCTGGGAAATTTACTGTCATGTGCAGCAGGTTTTGAAGCTTCAGCAAGATTAAAAAGTCAGTCTGGGAATAGAAAGTTAAGTGTTGGCCCAGTTCAGGCAATCACCTACAGCAGTTGTACAGGGCAAGGTCGTGGGTGCAAAGCACCCTGAAGCACCTCTGGGGACTTGAAAATGCAGTCACCTTTTGGGGAACATTAACAAGACCCTTTACAGTGACAGAACTTTTCAATGTAGGCGAGTGTCAGAGGCAGCAGCAGAATAGCCCTGAGGGGGCTGCTGAGTTACTGTTGATATTACAGGGAATCTCTTTTCTGGGTAAAGGATATTCCTGCATGAGAGCAGCAGAAGGCAGAACTTGCTCCCACGCTTCCTTCCCTGCCTCAGCAAGCCCTTCAGCCACATGTGACAGGCCAGAAGAGGAAGACTACTGCTCTCTCTCCTTCTTCCATCTGAAAAAGACAATGGTACCAATATGTCCATTGGTGTACACAGAAGCAACATGAGTGGAAGCCACTGATGGTCCACCCTTCCCTAAATAAACAAGTCTACATTATGCTTGATGTACCTGCTGGTGTTTAGATATTGTAAGGATAGTGGCCTAGGAAATGTGAGCAGAAAGAGAAGCTGGAAAATGCTGCTTCCTCCTACGGAGCATCTTCCACACTGAGAAATGTTTTACATAACTTGTATGTTTTGTGGCAGAGCTTAAAACTGAAGAGTCAAAGTGTTTTCTGAATTCTCCTTTTTTCCAAGCTGTGCTCCATCACATAGATGATTGTGCTGAAACATGCAAAACAAATTAACTGGGGTTTGTACTGTGCTGGGTCCTCAAGAAAGTGGCAAGTTTGCTTATATTGGGGGTTATGAGGAACATAAATACTCCTCCAATAAAAACTGAAAATTCCTAAAGAGATGGGCTGCTTTGGGGTCCATATAAGCACCTATCATATTTCTGAGCCCCTTGTGGTCTGACCTGAAGAACACATCCCATGCCATTATGTCCAAATCCATCAAAACTGTATTTTGCACAGTGCTGAAGAAGAGGACTGTGCCAGCAGGAAAATACTGATATTTAAAGCACTACCTGGTAATATTTTTCATCCCAGTGTATGTTATTGCTGTATGTAGAATGTCAGACATGCTTCTTGACTTTTTCATGATTCCTCTCAGGCTTTCAAATCACAGACCCAACTTCTCTGTGAAGTTTCTCTGCACAATGGTATCTTAGAGAACACAAACTTTGAGCGTGAACCAAGGAAGAAACTTGTATAGGAAGGGACTACTCCTGGAACTTTATGGCAGTGACTTAGTTGGACCAAACGGCCCTTAATTTTAACAGAACCATTTCTCAGTTTTCCTGAAGTTGAGCTTGCTGCTTGCAAAGCTCTGTATGTAATAACAAGTTAAAGTTGTTACAATAAATCACTTGCTTCAAAAATAGACCTTATATGTAGAAAAGCCATGGAGCCAAGTTACTCCAAGCACACATCATTCCCTCAGTGTATATTCCTTCAGCTCTGTAAGAGTTAGTTTTAACTGTATGCTATGCAGAAGTTATTTTCATGGGGGAAAAAGCACTATGAAGTTACTAGGCCTGTTTCTAGCTTGCATCATAAATCAGAGAGGATACCTCACTTGTGCTACAGACCTTTGGAACTTTGATTTTAGGTGTGCACAATTGAAAGTGTTTTCCTGGATATATCACTTGGCCAGATAATTAGACATGTTGTAAGACTCTGAGACACATTCTGTTGTTAAAGATTTCAGGTACAGTATTTTTATGCAAGTCTTAAGCACAAGTCTAGACTTCTTTTGCTTTGCAGGTTTAGTAGACAGTGAATTCAGAGTTATGGAAGATGGAAGTTTAATTCAGAGGTTGACAAAGAATCATATCTAGAAAAAGCTATAAAAGCCTACCACATTACTTTTATAATGAAATATGGTTTTTATTTCTAATTACAACCATAAAGTACACTGGCCCAACACTGTAATTTAAAGATATAACATAAAACAGTATCAACATGCAGTCATTTTTATAAGAAATAATATGGGACAAGAATGCTCAGAGAAATAAATGGTTTTGCTTGGCATACTCTCCTTTATCACCACATGTTATTCTAACCACTGTGGGCTTGTGGCTTCATTGGCTGAGGAATCATGAACAGATATTTCCAAGCACTTTTATGCTGTTTTGAATATGCAGATTGGATGATAAACAGGCCATTTCAAAGACAGAATGAGCCATAACATAAAATTGATCTATGTGGTTTTTAAGAAGTGGTACTTTCAAAGCCTTGTTGTGGATTGCTGTTGGGATAAGCTGAGACCAGGGAGGTTGGGAGGAAAGGCACCATGTGCTGTTTCACAACGTTTCACTTTCTAAATTGCAGTACCCTTCCTCTTAAAGACCCTCACGTAGACAGTGCCTCCCCAGTGTACCAGGCTGTACTTAAAACTCAGAACAAGCCTGAAGATGAGAGCGAGGACTGGAGTCGCCGCTCGGCCAACCTGCAGTCCAAGTCCTTTCGCATCCTGGCCCAGATGACTGGAACTGAGTACAGTAAGTTGAATAACAAAACATCCTCCTTATCCTGGTCTCAGATTCGTGCCTTTTTGTATTGTCCTGTATTGGCCACTGATACTCAAGGAAGACTCATGTCCAGATTAATGTAGTAGTCAGTGAGGGATAAGATCCTGGATGTAACTTGAGACAACTAGGAAATCAAAGTGTACAGTCTCACCTTATGCTTTGTGAAGAAAATTCTTTGATCTGCCTGGGGTATCACCATAAAACAGACTGTACAGTAAAAGAGCATTTGGGACCCCATAGTTCTTTCTACTTACAAATCACATCTCTGCAGTGCAATTTTTTGTTCTATAGCAGCCTAGACATACAAAGCTGTGCATTTATTAGGAAAAATGAAAAAGTAAGTGCTGTTGCTTGTAACAGTCTTTTACAGAAGGAAGTTCTGGAGGTCAAAAAAAAGTAAATCACGGATCACCATTTGTACTGACTCTGTGGTTCTATCAGCCCTGTTCTCTAAACCTAGATCTGCTATGAAGGTCACAGGAGCTTGAATTTTGTTGCTTGTTGCCTATGGAAATGTTTTTCTGACCACCTGGTGCTAACCTCACAGCTGGATCTGATCTAGAGATAAGGAAGTTCAAGGCCCTTTCCCACATCAGGGGAAAATAGTATTTCCTCCTCCTGTGAATCTGCTGCTGATGCCTCTTATGCTTTCCTGCCAAACAGCAGGTGGTCTCTGTAGAATCATTGCCTACAGCTGTGAAACACTGCTAATAAATGAATGACAAAGTAGTTGTAATAGCTATTTTCCTCCTAACATCCTCCTTCCTATCTCCAGGGAACTGCTGCTCCTCATGATGTTCTTAAAAATTCCACTGCTGCAAAGTCAGCGTGAATGCTCCTTAGACAGGCTTTTAATATGTTTCTAAGAAATTTATAATTTCATCACAAAGCCAATTGCTTGCTTGCTTTATTTCTTTAACTGAAACATTTTTTGTCTACAGTGCAAGATCCAGATGAAGAAGCCCTGAGGAGGTCAAGGTAGGCAACTCTCTGTGAAAAATATGGCTTTACCCTTCCTGATAACCCAATAATGTTTTGAAATGGCATTAATGTCAACCTCCTTTATGATATTTTAGTCCTAAAATATTCTAATACATTTACTTAAAAATCACTAATATTAAAATGCTATCAGTGAGAGGCATTTGAATGAGAAGGATAACAAATTAGCATGTTTTTAGGAAAGACAGTGCAAAATTCTTGGAGTGTGTGTTCAAATCTGAAAGCTCTCTGCTCATGCAACTTTCCCGTACTTTTCGGATGAGTGAATGTGATGAATTCCCAGCTCTGTGTAACTACTTGATTGTGTAACTGGATGAAAATACATGTTGTGATAGCGCTGAAATTTGTGAGCAATTTATTTGGATGACCCTCTGATTGACAACTGATTCTCTGTAAAGGATACAGTAAAGGAGTTGTTTCCATCCATACCCATAATCATTAGCTTATGTTTTGTTTGAAATAAATATGACCCAAATTTGTAGAATATGGAAGCACAGGACTGCTTTTGCTAATGGATAAATGTATTTGTTTCATGTGATGTATCAAAACCACTTAAACAGTGGATATGTTCAGAGATATAATATGGAATTAAAGATTTATCATCATCCTGCATAGCCAGGAAATAGATGTATTAGAGATTCTTATGCTGAGCTTAAAAACTGCAGTTGAATCAAGAGCATCCTGCATGTAAGCCTTATTTTCTGTTTGCATACTTCAAATCCCTGTTTCACATGAGTTACTCTAATCCACCTCCTTTTCTTTTTCTTTCCTTTTTTCTTTTTACTGCCATATGGCTTCTTTAAAGGTTCTGAGCTTTTGATCACAGTGCAAGTTACAAATGTTAAATCAGTGAGAAAGAAATCTGCTATCTTCCCTGTGAGAATACAAGTGTACTTTCAGCTGATGTTTGCTGTAAACCTTTCATTGCAGTTCACCCAAGTTCATGGCTGAGTGCCCAAACATCAGGCTTGTCAGGGATTTATTTCTTCCCTCAAATGTGCAAGCCTAATTCTCATTAAATGTATTGTGCATTATCTGTTTTGATGTAATAGCACATATCCAAATCCGTACTACGAGGGGATTTAAAGCATTGTGCTGAACTTAGGAGTCCCCCATTCACATCTGAGAGTAATATGTTGCTTTAAAGAAATAACCTTTCTAGGTGTAGTCTGTGGCTTTGGAAAATACTGGATACTGGAAACTTTAGGTGGTATCAGATATGTTGACAATAATTATTAGTAAATAACCCATCAATATGTGTAAATTGCACGTTCTCTCTCAAAGTACATGACTATGGGCCTTGCATGTTCTCTACAGTCCTGAGGTTTCATTGTGTTATCCCTTTTTTCCCCAAGGACAGTTCTGGCTGTGTTTAGGCACAGCTGAACAGGCTTAAGGGCATTCACTGGTAAGAGTTGAAGGGAACATATACTAGGTAGTTACACGGTGCAGTGCAACTGGTGTGAGCTCTGGTGCAAGGAATGAAATGGAGTCTCCTTCCTACCTCACTGGCAGTGCCTGCCCCACATGGGTGTGTTGGTACCTGCCTCAAACATTGCACACACTCCACTGGAGATGTGGTAGCAAAAGCCCTAGTTGTGCATGCATCCATCATATCCTGCTCCTTGGGGCCCACTGGACCCCTTCTGTTTTATCTCTGAGGAAGGTTCCTGCCACTTGTGGCCTTGTAAATAATGCCAGATGCACAGACTCCATGCTTGAACTCTGCTCTTCCAGAACAATAATGGAGTAGAAAGTCCTCTTCAGTATCTACTCCAGCCAGCCTGTACAACCACACCTCTTCTCCATGCCCATAGTTTGCGATCATTTGGAAGGTTTCCTGAGTTCCTGAAAGCAAAAGGTTTCCATGGAACTGTGGAACCTGAGTCTCACCAGGACCAAGATTGCATTAATCCCATGCTGTATTGGTGTTCTGGAAAAATCCATCATGTTCCAAAAGTTAAACTGCCAGAGATTTATAGGGTGGAATTTTGGTCTCAGGGCGTGCTGTGAGCAATCTCTCTCCAGTGCCTTCTCCTGTCTCATTGTGTCAGCTCTTCAGTGTAGTCAGCAAGAACTGCATGAAATGATGATCAGGTTTCTCCCAAACACCTGGGGGGCAGGGGGCGATACTTGCAGCTTATTTTTGGCAGAACTGTTTTATATAAAAATAGTCACTTCTAGATTGCTGCTTCTAACTTTATGGCATATCCTCTGACAGGAGCCCATAAAACATGGGCATTTTTGGGTGTCAGAATGTTCCTTTCGGTTAACATTAATGAGTTCATTGCGTGACTGTCCCTTGCTCAGGTTGCTGCTATTTGGAAAGCACATATGAGATTATACCTTGCTATGAAAACTTTTCATTGCTGGTGTGATGATTGTTGTGGAATATTTTCTGGAAAGATGGGACCCATTTCAAGCAAAGCACATGTCTCTGAATACCTTTTCCTTGAAAGCAGTAAGGGAATTCTTAAATTACATGTCAGAAGCGCTGTAGCTGGTACACTCTGGTGTAACTGGAAAAAAATGCCATCAGAAAGTTGCAACTAGGAATACTTTATATCTTTCAATTATGTAAAAGCATAAAAGATAGTTTGAAAAGTCATATATCAAGGCTCCTTCAGTAGTGTTACTTGCATGGCATTAGGTTATTAAGAACAGAACGCTTAGAAATATCAGTGAATTTGTTGGCATTTACTCTGTTTATTGTTTTGTGCTTTCTTCAGCCTGAGGAGTAAAATCAGCCCAGTCTGCTCATTTCTGTTTGGCTGATTTCACTCTCAAGTTCCACTGCATTAACACAATTAATTATCTTATGTTTTGAGTATAAATAATGAGGAAAAAATTACCTTGTTTGCAATGACTCAAATCCATTTCACAAATAACAAGAATGCTTTATTTTCTATTGTGTTTGATATACTTCTCCTTGACTGTGCTCTCATCTCACATCCTCCTTCTTCCCCTTTTTATTTACAAAACCTGAATTTAAAAGATACAGTGTCTAGAGAAGATTAAAACCTGAGAGGTGCTCAACATGGCTTGACAGCCCTAGTGTGCAGTCAGAGGTAGCTGGGGGTGGCAGGAGGGGACCAGTACTTCACAGGACTCTGCTTTGAAAATCCCATGTCATTCTGCTTTGTAACACCAATGACCAGAAATTTTTATGCAAATGTCAACACTAATACCCACTAATGCTGAGAAAAGCTGTAGAAAAAACTGCTGAAACCTGAGGGTGATGGTCCTCACAGGAAGGACAGCAGATTGTATATGGGCTGTAATGTATGTATAGGTGCTATTGAATGGCAAATATTGCATTCATTTTGCCCTTGCATGAGTTAACTTTCACTGACTGCTCAGCTGGTGGGGAGGGAGGGACAAGCCAAGAGAAACTGCTGGCAGGAAAACAATGGGATTACACTGCATTTCTAGCAAAAGCAGCCCTGTAACACCAAGCACAAGTCAAAGAATAACAAGTTGTATCAAGTTACTTCTCAGAAATCAACAACTGCAAAACCTTTCATACATGGTCCCAAAAACATCACCCATCCTTCACTGTGCTGGTTGGAAAGCTGAGGAGAAAATCCAAATAAATTGCCATTGGCCTAGTTTAAGGCAGGGGAGTGGTAGCCATGGTCCCTAACCCCTTTCTTTCTCCCTCCTTTCTTTCTTCTGTGTGTGTCTCTCTCTGTCTTTCTCTGTCTCTCTCTCTCTCTCTTTCTTCATGCCACAGGGAGAGGTTTGAAACGGAACGTAACAGCCCACGCTTTGCCAAATTGCGCAACTGGCATCACGGCCTGTCCGCGCAGCTCCTTAATGTCAAAAGTTAAAGGCCCAGCTCAGTGGGCAAACACAGGCAGGGCTACAGTGCAACATTCACTGCTGTGTTGAGCTGGAGCCTGAGCGTGTCACACGCACTGCCGGGCCTCGCTCTGTAGGTTTCTGTTGGTAGCCTGGTAGCCGTTCACTGTCGCCACAACTCAAAATAGTGATCCAGCCCAGTTCATATTCTTCATTATAATGTAGTTTAGCTTTATTCCTTTACTATCTCAAACTTCAGTATACAGGAAAACATCACTATTGTAGTCTCTTGGCTTTAATTCTAGAAGAAAATGGAGGAAAGTTCCTGGTAGTATTTCTTTAGGAGGAAGAAGAATGAGACTTTTATGGAGTTTTACTGCTATAAAGATAATGAAGTAGGAGAAAGCAAGCTGAAAAGGAAAACTGACTGGCCTAGACTTTGTTAAATGTACAACATACTTAGTTTGCATAGTTGAATTATACTGTTTGAAATAAGATATTAGCAATGTGAAATTATATTTCTTCAATATATTATATTGGTACAAGTCATTTGCTGAAACCATTGCTCCAAGTTTTGTGTTGGAAACTTGGATTTATCGTTATATAAAAGTGAGAGATTGCTGGGTTTGCTCAGGATCTCCAGGAAAATGACATTTTGCAAGAGGTGATTTAGGAGTGAGAGGAATATATCATACTACTGGTGCACTGAAGCTTTTAAAAGCATCTTTTAAGTTTTAAGGAGTATGTTGTCCGTTCTGTATTGCTCTTGCTTTGACCCACATTTTTTCTGTATATAGCAGCATGCTTTATCTGAAATAAAAGGTTTTAAAACTAAAATAATTATGTGCCTGTTTTACATAGTATTTTACTCTGTTTTAAAACAGTAACTGCTTCAACTGATTATTGAAAGAAGAATTTTTCATTCCCACATAGAAAATTTGATCGAAAAGCTTTCTGTTATTAGCTATAGTTATGATTGCCTTTAAGTTGTACAATTTAGAATAAGCCTGACAAAGCAGTTGAAATAACAACAGAAATGAACAAAATATTTTACTAGATTTGAATGCAAACCAAACATAATTAATAGGTGTTAGAAGGCAACCTATTGATAATATTGTTTAGTATTTCCATTTAAATAATTTGCATTTTCTGGCGGTAAATATTACTTTGTCTCCACAGCAAAGGCATTTGAGACATTGCTGGTGCTTAGAATGACATCTTTTTGTTTCAACATTACAATTCTTTGCTTTTACAAGCTGTGTCAGTTGAGACATGGCAAACCTGTAGCAAAGGCTCCTAAATAGTCTGTTTTCCCTCTGAAGTACATCAAGAGCAACGTCACTTTCCTTTCTAGTTTGTGCTCTGATCATCATATGAAACAAAAAATGCAACTACATTAAACACTTCGTGATTTCCACAGGAACAGTTGATGTAATCCCTCCACAGGCTGCACTAGGAGTCCTTAGCACTGACTGAAGCAGAAGTTTCTGTGCTGAGACATTGCTTGGTCTCTGCAGTGACTGACTCTGCCACAGGCCTGCTGGCCGCCAGTAGTATTTTTTTTTCATTAACTTCTATAAACTGCAAATTAGATACCTTTATGTGGTAGCAGTAGTTCTGATCCAAGGGATTAATTAGTGCATGAGATCAGATGGAAACTCTTGCACTTTCACTGCTTCCAAATTTGTATCAGCAGTCCATACAGGAACCAAGTTCATTCAAGCTCCCATTGTTTTTCTATAGAAGTGCTATAGAAGTAAGGAAAAGCCACTGTTTATGGAGAATTTTGCAAGAATCAACCAAATACTGGAGTACTTAAAGGGCTATTATACATATTTTTATAAAAAGCAATTCTTGAGTATTACTAAAGAGTATATGAGCTCTAGTTACTTTTGAAAAGCATTTTACTTGTACCATAGCAATTCTGTAAACATGCTACTTAATATACAACATAGGTTTATACTTTCCTTAAGGGAACACAGACAGATTCTGATCATGCCATCATACTTGTGCCTGGGGAAGATCAGCAGCACTGCATGAAATCAGAACAACATTTTAACTTTTCTTGAATGTTGCCAAGATCAAACTTTGGTGAACCAAAGTGGTGGTGAATTTTATTTATATATGGAAAATTTCAATAGAATTAAAGGTTTAGATAGGCAGTTCAGTTTTTGCATAAACATTAAATGTACCTAAGTAAAAAAATCTTCCTCTTCTAACTTTCAATCAAATTAGATGTTTTTCTGAATGAGCAGTAACACAATCTCTTCACTTAAATAGGAATTGTGTATGATTAATGTTTTATGAACATAGTACAGACAATACTTGTTTCAAATAGTCCTAGTGCATTGTGTTATAATGAAAAAGAAAATGTCTAGATTATATATCAATGCTTACACTTAATGGTATTTTGAAAGGTATTTTTAATAATAGTTTGATCAGATATTAAATTAATGAAAATGTAGTTAGGGAACTCCTTCCCCTTAGCTCTGCTTCAGTGGATTTAATGATAAAAATTCATGCCTATAAACCATGTAATCATATAGAGAAATAGTTTTAATCCTCTTTTCTGGAGACTACAAAGAGGAATATAAACACTCTCTAAGTTTATAGAATTTCTATTCTTTATATAGTTACAGAAAAAAATTATAGAAGAAAAAAAATCTTGATTTGGTAGCTTTTGGAACTTCTGCAATGTTAAAGACCTTTTGTGAAGGTGTTTTCATTAATCCCTCTGGTAAGATTTTCACTACAGTGTATTTCTACTGCTTAGTCCAGTCCTTTTCAAAAAAATTTTCCAAGTGTATTAACTGTCAGTCAAATATCTATATGCCATTTCTTGTTTATATTTAGACTAGTTATTCCTCAACTTTACTCCTCAAATATCTTCCTTTGTTGTCATGGCAATCTTCAAGTCCAAAAAATGAATGTTATGGATTTTTTTCCATGTAACTATGAAGAGGCCTTGGTTTGGCTTCACAAGTAGGAGGCAGACTTTGGAAAGTCGAGGAATTAGACTGGATTTTTCATTCCACTACATACCATTGCTAAAGACTGTAACAGACTTAGGTCTGATAAGAAAGCATTAACAGCTTTGATGAAACAGTAACTTTGTTCTAGCAAAAGGTCAAGTCTGGCCTATTTTTAGTATGTTCAGGCTTATCTCACTGTATGTGCCTTCTGACTGACCAACCCCATTTCGCAGTGTTTCCTGACCATTTGCAGGAATCTGCTGTTTTGCCTAGGAAGATTATTCACAATTAATGACAGTGAGGCTTAAAATAGGTTCCTGATTGAAGCCTCAATGAGTCCTGTAATTCTTTAAAACTGAACTGATGGTAGGCAGGTGTATCTGTCCCATGCTGAATATATTTTGATCTGTTAGTGCTCTGCTGAGCAGAGGACAATGATCAGTGACAATACTGTCTTATAAATAACCTCCATCCCAAAAATAAAGTAAAATGCAGAATGTGGGTAGTGATATTCATCCCCTGCCAGTGAAGCATAGTCTTATAAGCATTTAATGAAGATACAGCAAAGCTGATGCCAGTAGGAAATCAAAACCAAAAGGCCTTCCAGGTAAATCTGCTTGTCTGGTTATGGCACAGGGACATGCTCATTTTCTGCTGTGGTACAAGACTGTTTGATCTAAACTAACCTGTTTTCTGAACCCTTCTGCCCTGCCTTGTGCTCACATGGTCTCACCTCCTGCAGTGCTTAATCTGCAGCAGTATTACTGACTGCATGTGGTGTGTGCTGATGGGACATGGCTAGAGTGTGACTTTAGGAGAGTGGGTATGAGAACTTGACCTGTCTTCCTTTCCTGCATGGCAAAATGGCAAAAGGAGAAAGGTTCTGTGGCTCTTTCCCTTGTCACCCTCTTCTCAAACTGCCTGCACAGGAAGGACAGGATGTTTTTGCTAAGCAATAAATACAGAGGTCAGTTCATTGTACTTTCTCTCTCATCATCCACAGCTGGATGGAGTGTATCTTCCATAGCAAGGAATAAGTATTTTAGGGACTGCTTTATCACTGTTGCAAAGTCCAACTCTTACATATCACAGAGCCTTTTTGAACCCTTCCTCAGGGGCAAGTGAGGTGACATCAATTTTTCACTTGTGCAGTCAGGTTCCCACAGGAACTAAGTTGATTTTATGACTTCTTTAGCAGTGTCTGCCCTGAGTTTCAGTGACTGGGACTTTCATTATGGGTACCAGAAAATGCCTGGATACTTACACAAATCTTAGTCTGCAAAGTTTAAAAAACTAGAATTTTGTTACATGGTAGTGCTAGATAATTGCTTCCTTTAATCCATTTCCCTTTAGTTGACAGCTTTCTGCAGTACACATGAAAATTAATTGACTAAAATTTGCTCTCAAGCCCAATAACACCCTTTGCTCTATTGCTACTTATCAATGCCATCTGACTTCACCAAGACAAGCTAAGGCACCTTGATTCCCTTCCTTGGTTGGCCAAAATTTCCAATGATTAGCACTGCTGACCTCCCAGTTGCCAAAACCCTCCTATTTATATGCCACTCAGAATATTAAAAGCCTTTTGAAAGACAATACCCTATCTTTCCCCAACAGCAAATAAAATAAAGCAGACTTCTCTAGGTAGATTTCTCATCAAGGAACATAACTGCAATGAAGGATAATAAGCACATCAACTTAATATATTCTGATCCCTGCTTGCCTTTTAGCACCTAAAGAGCAATGAAAGCATCGGCATAGTGAAATAATTCCATTGTCTCCATGGAATTCTGAGTGAAATCAGAAGGGAAAATTAGTCAAATACAAAGTCTTTCTTCCTCAAAATACTTCTGGAGGTTCTGTGGGGGGAAAAGGTTATTTAGAGATCATAAATCCCTTATTTTCAAGCCAGTTCCCTGAAGAACAAGTTGATCCAAGGCTGTAGGGTACAGTGTATCCACTTGAATGTACCCACTTAAAATTGATAGAGTGAGGACTCCAAATGCAATTAGAAAATACCAGGAAGCTTTTCTCAAAATAGTTCGTGGAGAAAGCAATGCATGAGCTAACACAGCTTGTTAAAGCTCAAGATTCAATTTTGGGAGTGGGTGTACTGAACTATGCGTAACATCTTGTCTTTACCATCTCAGTGTCCTGCATGTGCCTGTCCTCCACGTAACTTTTGCATGAGCAGGAATTACCATTAACTTTCATTCCTACTGTGCAACCTCTAAAATTCTCATATGCCTCACCTGCAGCTGATGCAGGTGTCTAACCAAGACACCAGTGCATGGTGCTGCCTTTCTCTCTGATTATTCCCTTGCATTGCCTTCAGTCCAACAAGGGAGAAGCAGTTTTAACATGCAGCAGGCTTACTAACAGGCATTGTAACTCAGAAGCATTTACTTGTGGTCTGTAGATCATCAGCCTGGCTCGCAGAGCCTTGTTTAGGGTGTGCTGGAGCATGGCACTGGCACTGCTTCCTTTTATTCTGCATCTAAATTGCATTAATGTCAGCAAAATTACCCTAAGTACTAATAACTTCCTAATAGTCATTTCCATGTAAGCATTTGTTGTAGCCGACCCAGAATGTTAAATGATTACAAATGAGAGAGGGGGAAGGTAAGAAAATCCTTGAGAGTTTGACATAAAATGTAATCCACATTCTGAGAGAATGACAACTGTTATAATTCATATCACTTAGTTAATTAAGGAATTGAACAGCACAGACACATTGCTGTATTTCAAAGGCAGCCTCAAACTTACCATGATGTCATGTAGAGGAAGTATGAATTTTCCTATCTATGTGCACAAACTAAAGAGTAGGTCTAAAAGAACTAACAGCTGAAATTGAGATCTCTGGGTTCTTGTTCTACTCTCAGCTTCCCTGGAGAAAAGTGAAGTCATGATGAGAAAGGACATTTCAGTGAAAGGGGAATTGTTTTCTGGCATACAAAACCTAAACCTGTTGTGCACTGGTTTTGTCTGTAATGGTCACAAACACAGACTGAAAGTCCAGATCCCATGCTGAGGTGCCTGGTGGCAGATACCTGCACTTTACCAGTGGGGCTATAAAAAGCAAGAGCAAATCATTCAGTTAAATCCAGTTGCACACTTAAGGCCAAGATAGAGAATAATCACTTGAATTAAGTCCCAGCTCAAATTGCTACACATGCTCAGAATTTTGCAGTTGTTGGTGATCAAATTTAAAATGGGAGTATGTGTGCTTGCATGCCAAATACCACTCTGCAAATGTTGGAAAAGAGTTCTCTTACCTGTCCCCAGCACCGACGCTGCTGTGTGCCCAGCTGCATTTATTATGTGGCTGTTACATTTAACAGCAAACCTGCAGCTGCCACTAAAACACATTCATTTTGCTTTGACTTTAGTGAGCTGCTTTGACTGAGTTCCATACTACTTGTTGAGAATGAGTTGCTGGTTGTTTTCCACTATGATAATGCTTTTCCTGTTCTGTGGCACTGTCTGCACAAGCCAGGATACCTTCTGGAAGAAATGTATTTCCCTGTTTTGGAAAGCAGACACACTAGTAGGATACATTGCAATTGTTTTGGCGTGGGCTGCTGACATTCTTAACTACAGTGGCTGAAAAAGAGAGACCAGCTCTTCTATCCCTTTCTCCTGATCCCAAGCTAAAGTTTTAACTAAACCAGCATGACAGTTGTCTTCTGTCCTTTCCAGTTAACTGCCTATGATTTCTTTGTGTGTCTTACAGTGTCTGTGTTAAAATAACAAAAATATAGCAGGGAGGGGAAAAGACAAACATCCTCAATAGTTTTATAGTCCTCTGACCATGGAAAAGTTCTCAGCTGCAAACAGAGATAGGTAGAAGTAACCTCATTGGATCAGAACAGCAGTTAGCCTAGCTCAGTGTGCAGTTTTCAACAGTGTCAGTGTCTCATGCCTTTGAGACAAAAAAAATGTTTGGAAGGCAATTACTAAATAACTTTCAGAATCCCAGACACTTTATAAGAATTTATTTTAAAGTTATTTTGTAACTTCTACTTTTTAAAAGGAAATTTTATTTCTAGGCAAATATGCTTATGTAAGTATAACTACATGTTAGGATGAAAGCTATGGTAAGTCTAAATCCTACCAATCCACACCATGCTACTAGAAAAACAGAATTTTTAATTTCAATAGATATAGACCATAATAATCTGTACATCTATTTCCCCTTTAAAAAAAGGCCAGTGTATATCTGTCAGGCTCTAAAGAACACTACTGGATAACCAATAAAGGAAAATACTGATAAATTCAATAGACATATTTATTAACAAATCTATAATCTGTCATTAAAGAGGGTGAGCTGATATTTTAAATACTCAGCTGGGATTCAGGTCTTTGCCCTGCTGTGGACTTTCTTTTTGACCATGAGCAATTTTATTAAGTTTTAGTTTCTCATTTGTAAAATGAGAAAAAAGGGTCTTGCTCCATGAGACTACAGAGAAAAAACTCAATTACAGTATTCACCTACTGCTTCAGAACTGAAAGATAGAAAGTAGCTGAAGGACCATGGGGTTCTTGGGAGGCCTCATGTTTCTTATGTCATCAGGTCCTCATACACATCTGGTACTACCTAAAGAGAAGGCAGATGGAAGGGTGTGCAACCTCCACATTTTGGCTTGCTTGTTACATGTTCGTGTTTGGGAATATTTTACATTTGGTTTCCAAAAACAAAGTAGAATGGGAAAGTATTCTAATGTCCAGTTCATAGAGTTCAGATTTAATATACTCATTGGAAACTCTTCAAAGTTTTTCCAGGCTCTTTTTAGGATCCAACAGCACACACAAGCTTGGCTTGCAAATGAGTTTTGTGTTCTGTTACACCAATTCTTACTGGTGTGTGGGTGGAAAGACTCTACTTCTATATTTTCATTCACTCTGTCTCTGTGACCATATCATGTGGCAGATTTTTATGAGAAGGAAACATTTCATTATTTCCACTGTATATAATATACCATGTAACTGGGAAGACAGTATGTTGCATAAATAATTCTTGCTTGAGATGTACGTCCAGCATTGAAGGAAATCTGTGGGAGTTGCACTGTTTTCTCAGAGCAGTCATTGACTAAGGCCCTTCTATCAAAAGCCATTTCAGTGGGGAATAAAAGGGCTGCAGATAAAAAAAAAAACAACAAACAAATAAACAAACATTAATTTTAAATCTCTCCCAGATATCTCAAAACTATTGTCCACTACTGTCAGTTATTGGAGCAGATTGTGTAGCCACAGAGATACAAACTGCTCATAATATTCTGAGCCAAATTTTTTCATGTGGCAAAGGTGTTGACCTTACTGAGCCTACCCCAGTGATATAATTGACTCGCAAGTAAAATTATTTCTGCATTTAGTTAGAAAAAGTATTTGATTATAAAGGCCAGAAATCCAATAGCCTGTTCCTCAAAATGCAAGTATTGCCAATAAGAGGCACAACTGATCTTGAACCTTTCTTATTGTTAACCAAATGGGCATTACTCCTGTTGACTGGGAAGAGAGATAGTTCCTGGAAGCAAAACCATGAAGTAGTGTGTGCCTCTGAACTCGTCTTTCCCTTTACTCTCTGCCTTTTCCTTTGCTTTATTCTCTGGAAGTATTTTTACTATACTTCTCTCTCTCTTTTTCACCTTCACAACTCCCCTGCTGTCATCATGCGACGTCATCCTATTTTGTACACTTGGGGAAAAAACTTTTGTGAAATCCTGACCTCAAAGTCAAATGACTTTTTTTCCCTTCTTCAATGTGGCCACAGCTAGTGGAGCAGAAAAGTTTGGATTAGATTAATGATAACAGAGGCTTAACGCTGCTTCAGCCTGCCCCCAACTGCCTGCCTTGTGGTCTTGGCTGTAACTTCTTGTAGAGTATTTGGTAATGCTGGAAATAAGCAATGCTTTATTCCTCTCAGGCTGTGACTGTGGTTTTTAACATTCTTGCATGACTGTGGCTCTGGGTGTACTAACTCCTCCCACACACAGTCTCTAATCCGTCCTCCTCTACCTTGTTTCACCCTGGCTTTCCTATACCTGACGTTGCAATGAACTCACAACTTGGTTACATAAAGACAGTGTTTGGTTCCTCATTGCTTCAGAGTGGTGAGCTGGTTGATCTCATTGGGGGTTGATCTCATTGATCTATCTGGTTATAAGGGAGGCTCTTTCATACTGACCACAGGAACATTTTTAGGCAGCAATGTCTGAGGGGCATTTCAGATCCACTTCTGGGTTTGAAAATCTGCCTTCAATTCATGTGTTTTAGATGTTACATTTTAGTTAGAGGTTTTAAAAATTTATAGAGAGCACCTATGCCCAAACCTTTGCTGATCTAAACTGGATTAATTTTTATAACTTTATTGGAACTGACCTAAGCAAAGAGTATGTGACTGGACATACATATATATCTGTAAGCACATAAACACAGAGAAATACATAAAATGCTACTAATAATGAGGAAAATTTTAAGAATAGCCTTCCAAACATAATGTAAGCTAATGATTGGTGCCCAGCAAATCCATATAAATACATATATTTTTTCTTTTTCAAAGGATGCATCAGAAAGAAGGTTCAGTTGGGTGAATGAGGACATTTGCTTTGTGTTTTGTAATTTTAGTTCCCAGTTAAGAAAAATGTCCTCATTTGGTATATTTCAGCTTTAAACCTGTTGAAATTTTAGCACAATTCATTAAATAGGAAGGATGCAACCACCCGCCAAGTTGCTAAATATTGAGATTATCTCATTTAACTAACTGGATTTCAAACTTAGGAGTTTAAGGTTAACAGATTCTATGCCTTATGAAAATACTTGTCTTAACTTCTTACAGATACACAATTGCTTGGACTTAAACTGATCAGTTACTTTTGTAAGCATGTGCACAGAGTAACAGCCCTGTTCTCTCAGAGAAATCGAGGCTGATGGACTCCTCACCTCAATGAAGGAATTATTGTTAATTGAAGGAATTGTCAGTGAAGGAATTGGTTCTAATCTGATTTACATTTAGAAGAAGAATACTTGAATAGGACTGAGAATTTTTAGGTGATATCAAGCATAAGAAGTCTTTCTTCTGTGAGCCTTTGTTACCCATTTAACTGCTTATCACTTCAAAATGCCAGATCCTTGAGGATTGCCCACGTCTGATTATTTTTACTGCTTGGATTTGGCATCAAAGTATGTTCTGCTGGAATAGTATTGATTTTTTTTTTTAAAGGGAACTTACTAAAGTCAAAACTACTCCTGAAATTACACACACACATACAATGTCTAATTTGTAACTGTCAATTTTCCTTTTACTTTATTATTGAAACAAAGTTGTTTGCAACTGATAAGAAGCATACAGTAAACTTGTATATTTGGTGGGTTTCACCTGAAAAGCTGAAGAGACTTCTCACAATTATATTTATAAGCAACCACTCTAAGATGCTTTTTGCAACCAAACATTTCTCCTCAACCCATTTTCTTTCTCCCTGGTTGTTTTTGGTTGGGTTTCTTGCCCCTGCTGGCAACTGCATTTACTTCATTCATACTGTATCCCTCCTTTCACAGAGACAAGGAAAATGTTGCAGCAGCATCAGAAAACAGGTAATGTTTGCTGTGTTTGACTTACTTCCTACTAAGAGTTTATTTCCACGTTCCTCATATTACTGTTTGAACAGATGATGAGTGTGGAGGCTTCAGCTAAGTGAGTTGTTTAAACATTTCTTTCTAATGTAGACTTCAAGAAGTACTGTGACACTGGACAGGTGGGGATCATGTTTTTCAGAACTTAAAAACCTGAAAAATAAGAAGTTTTTATCAAATATTCCTTAAACAGAGTATTGTCAATTTATGATGGAGTTTTGAGAACCGTTTCCATTTTAAGCTTTGACAAGATTGTTCAAGGTATTATTTAAATCTAAATAAGATTATCTTGTTGGTATTTTAAGAACATTTGTATGTCAGATTCTTGCATATCTTGATTGATCCTCAAAACATAGTCTCTCTGTAAGTAAGTCCTTTCATGTCAAATTGTTTTCTCCCAAAGGATGGCACATTTTGCAGTTCCATATAGAAATGTGTTGTTTTCTATTAGTTCATGTACTAAACCACACAAGTACTGATACACAGGTACTTCTTGAGTGAATCTGACCAACAGTTTCATGGAGCAAAGAAATGCCTCTTATTAGTTTGTCATGACAAGAATTCTCTTTTACTGCTTTCTTCTGTATCATTGATTCCTGCCTCAGAATGTGCAACTACTTGTTATATTTTTTCTTTTACTGCTCACGTTTGAACAAAAGTTGCATAGAGTTAAAATCTGAGTGCAAGTATTATTTTTTACTAGTGATACAAGCAATGGCAGCTGCCACTTGAAATAGTAGAGGAAATTGATTTCTATTTTTGAATTAGTTATGTAAATAGAAGAAAATAAACACCTTGATTCCTGTATATAAATTAAAGTGTATAAAACAAGCAACACATGTTAGCTTTTCACCAAGAGTTTCACTTGTGTAAAACAGTGTACAGGACTATTCAGCTGCTCCACTGATACCTCCTTTACTTTTAATTATTATTATATTTTACCAGGAACAATTTCTGATATATGACTGGTGTTAGTGCCATACTGCATTGCCTTAATCTTGCGTGATTTGTCATACCATAGCTTTTTTCCACCTCCATTATCAGCACAGCCTTGCTGTGTGCCTTATTTTGATATCCAGATTTAACACAAGGTACCTTTTTAATTCTTCAAGCCTTTCCTGGTCTTAAGCATAATAAACTAATGAACTATCAAGATTTGTCATTACTTCATCTGCAATATCATGATAATCTCCAGCTTCTTGTGTGGCTGGAATTCCGTCTCTTCCTCAAATACCTCATTCCCTAGGAAATGCCTCATTCACAACCCCCTTGTGATCTTTGTCACCCAGGCCTACGGTTACTGCGCATGCACCCCAGTGTGTGACCTCCAGTATTTGGCATCCTCCTAAACCACCCACCAGGGATGCCAACACTGACAGTGCCAAGCCAGTGGCCTCCAGGGGCTCTGTGAGGCTTGGAGCGGGTACAAGTCAGAGGGAGGCCAGCTCCACCACTGTTGGCCAGAAAGTCCCTCTTACTTCATCCAGTAACCAAAGGTACACTGTGATGTGGAGCTGCATAACTGACCTGGTTTGGAGCTTTGGAATGGTTTGATAATAACAACCTCTAACTCCTTCAGATGGAAATGCCCAGTGCCTAAAAGGAAGGTGTCCAAGTTCTACAAATTCCAGCAACTTCTAGTTCATGTGGGTGTTATATTTTCAGTGGCTCTCTTAAGGATCACACATAAAATATGGAGACAACAGTCATTAAGCATCCTCAGCAGAGAAGCAGCAGTTGATATTTCTCTGTTTTCACTGTATTTCTACAAACATTCCCATATTCAAATGCAAAACTCTTTCATGTTAGGACTTTCTCTAAACATATTTTCTGGCACTTTTCCCCTACAAATGCTACAATAAGAGATTTTTTTTCCTCTACCTTTTTCATTTTTGTTCCCTATATTTTCAATTCTTTACAAGGGATACACTGGAGAATCAGAAACAAAAAAACCTTCATACCTTACATAAAGGAGACTAAGTACTGCTTCAATAATCCACTTGATTATTTGGACAGAAAGTCTCAGAACTTGGGACTTTACTGAGAGAAAGACGCATAATCTGCACTTATTTTTTTAAATCTAAGAGTGCATTTGTTGCTGTGTTTTCTCATTATGGTTGTTAACCATTATTATCCTCTTAACCTCTACTGATCTGTGTTCCTTTTCATGAGTGAAAACCAGCTGAGATGTGTGTTTGTATTCATCCAGCTAACTTATTTTATGTCTGTTACCACAAATATGAAGATGTTTGATTTTTTCAATTTCCTTTGATTTTACTTAAAACAGAAAGTACTGTGAACATTTATAGTCTACAGAATTATTGCATTTAAAAATCAAACAAAAATCTCTCTGAAATATATAATAATGAAGGCATTGCAACAGCTGATCTCTTTTATAAAGCAGCACTCCTATTTATCAGTTCTTAAAACTCTCTGCACTTGAAGAACTAAAAAAAAAAATCAGACTGAAGAGCTAGAAAGTAAGCAATCTTGAGGAGAAAAAAAAAGTTGTTTTATTTGACTATCTAAATAAAACTATTTAAAATTTATAGTTGTTAAACTAAAGCCAGTCAAATTAGTCTTAAGATCTTTCTATAAAACTGAGTTGAGAATGTTACCAACTGCTTTTAATTTATATAACGAAATCACCCTGATTTTTAAGATCTCTGCTTCATTTATATTAATTTCAATTCCTAGTTATGTTAATTAATATATTCTACCATGAAGGAAGGCAATTAAGCCTCTTAACATTTTAATAACATAAAAATTACAAACACAATGCAAGATAAAATTTGCTTGTATTTCCTTTAAACTTTAAAAGGTATTCCAGCATATTTCCATTTATTTTATTTACATAGGTTGTTCCATTCAAATCTGTTTCCATACAGGTCTATGTCCACACATAAGGGTCCTTTAGGGTTTTTTTGCTTTCTTTTCAATATATATCACTGAGAATGAATTTTGGTGAACATTTTGGAGACTGTTACAATTAGGTAATTCACTGTTTTCTTCAAGGTAGGAAGTCTTGAATCTTTTGAAATCTGTAGCAAATGCCCTTTGACATCAGTGCAAATAGACAAAATAGGGGAATCCTAATCTTTGTTTGTTTTTAAGAGTTTGTTTTCATGTACAGCATAGTTTCACTCCTTTCCTGTTTGCCAAATTAAAGATATGCAAGTACTAAATTGTGACTCCGCACCTTTTAATGTGATAATTCCAGTACCTACTGTTTGACAGGGAAAAAAATCCTGCAGGGATTGAAAGTTGGTAACACTCTGCTGTGACCCAGAGCTGTGATGGGTAATGTACAGCTGCTCTGCTGCACAGGCTTTGTCACTGATAGTCTGTTTGTTAATTGGAAGAACTTACATCATAAAATGCATCAAGATGGAAAAACTGATCTGAATTTCAAATGCATATTATGATGGACAACTTGGTGTAATGCTTTGAAACCCAGAATTACAAACTGGGTATTTTCAGGAGCTCACTTATTATGTACATAATTGCAGATGAAAGTCATAAGGGAGAAAATACTGATTTTCTACTTTTGTTGGGGTTTGCATTGAACTCTGAAATTTGTGGGTATAACAATCATGCTTCCATTTCAGCTAATCAAACAGAAAATAAATAAGACACCATCATTTAGACAACTGCACCATACAAGAAGAGGAGAAGGGTGGGGAAATGGGACAGACCCTTGAAAAACAAGGGGTGTCTCAAATTGTGGTACCAAGCACTCACTGTAGGTCCCATAGAGTATAACTGGCCAAGTCAGTGCTGCTGAGAGAAGAAAAAGAAACTATGAGATAGAATAGCTGAAACAGAGAAAATTTGCGCAATAGATGGTAAATCTGCTAAGGAAAATATGCTGAGAGAATGTTTGAGGGCCAAGGCTGGCTGAGAGACAGTTGTGGACCTGTAAGCTTTCTTTTGTTATTTGATACTTTCCGTGTTTAGGAAGGAGTATTTGGGGCATTCTTTTTATCTTGTGTAAGAGAAGCACGGAATTCCATCACCTTGCTAGGAGTAATTTGTAAGAACACAGAGATGTGGCAACATACTTAGGGGTTAGATCTAAAGAAGTACAAATATATCTATTATGTTCTTAGGCCACTGCTCATGGACAAGACAACTACATAAAGTAATGTTCTGATTTAAAAAAAAATGTTGATATTAAATTCATTGAAACAGTAATTAAAGAACTTGAATGTTTTCAATGATTTTTATATTGGGTTTTTTTTTTTTTCATTTCATGTATGAGCTAATGGAAGACAATAAATTGAAACTCCCAAGAGATTGGTTCTTTTCTTAGCAGGGGATGATTTTCACTAAACTATGTTGCAAAACTGTCTGATAACTTTGCCCCATTTGTGTGTCTGTAAGAGATGAGGAATTCAGGCTGAAGTATGTTAATAAGCACTGGGTGATGAAAGGCACTGGTAGTTCATTAGGTTACTGAAATGGCCACAAGATACGATACACACAGATCATCATTATTCATTTCAATTAATTTATTTGCAGTCAAATAAAGAAAAAATGAATGAAACATTAATATTCCTTTGTTCCATATTATCTGTGCCACAATAGTACAAGAGGGCCACAAGGATAACAACTCAGGCTCATCACCCAAGTGATTTTAAAACTAGTGTAGTAAAACTTTATGTTACATCCTGCCCTTGTATTTTGTTCTGTGTTTCAAAGCACATCTGACTGTTTTTTGGGTTGGCCAGTGTAATGTAAGGTGAGTTTAAGTCAGAGATGAAGGGTCTCCTTTTAAACATCTTTTCATTACCTGTGTTGCACGAAACCGATTGAACCCAACACAAAGCTGTGCTGACTGGATTTCTAGACTCAGAATTTGCAGGAAACCTGCTGATACAGGACTGTGATAATATTTATTAAGTTGCTTTTGTTCATCTAATCAAAATGTTTACTTTAATGTTATCTTCAGTTCCAGGAGTAAATACTGGATGAAATTTATCTGAGCTCATAATATTTGTGACAGGCTCTTTGCAACCATTCAAGTCCAGCTTGCCACATTTCCTACCACTGGTGCAGTGGGAGCAGGACTAAAGTGCTGTGTAACACCTGGGGTAAATGTCAGTCACGCAGGACCAAAACTGCATTACAGTCTTACCTGCACAATAGAAAAGGCTGAACAAATGTCTTTTTTTCCTTTGCATAATTGTGCTTTTCCCTCAGTAACCCAGCCTGCTACTATGTTTGCAGGTTCAAACATAGTAGTTTTATGTTCTACATTTAAATGTGCGCCTTCTTAAGATGCTTCTTGTTTTATTTAATTTAACTCTAATTAGTACCCCTGTTGAGCATGCCCCGGTGTGTACCAGTTCTGCTGCTCCTGCCCCACCTGCTTCAGCACCTCAGCCTGCTCCTGCTGCTCCCAGCCCAGCCAGCCTGATGACACCACCAGCCACCGCCTCAGTAGTGCAAGAGTCCTTCTCATCCTCCTTCCAAAGGTAATGCTTCATTGCTTTAGCCCCCCAAGCAGCTTCGGAAATGCTGCACACACATTCTTCATTGAAGAATGTGGTGTGAAAAGCTGTAACCTGTTCTATATGCTTTTTTTTTTTTGCTGTTGTTTTTTTGTTGGTTTTTTTATTTTATTTTATTTTGAGGTACGTTGTTCATATTTGGAAAATAAAACTGCCCCCAAAAATGTGACTTTGTTTTCAGAAAGCAAGTCCAGGGTTAAAACTAGAAATGTTTTTTTCATAACTTGTTATAAAACCAAAACAGCTCTTCATAATAGTTACAGTAAATTGAGGTTCTTTTAATAGTGTGAATGAAAGTCCTTTTGATGGAGTTTCTGCAGTAGGACATCAAAAGGAAAATTAAAATATGTCATTTACTCATGTGATGGAGCTCCCCATGTCATAGCAGATGTCAGTAAAACATAGTGGACATTTTATGACTGACTTGCTCTGTAAATTAAGTAATTTCTATTAGATTTATTTCATCTTTTTTCTCTACTGAGAATTAGCCTTAGAGCTGAAATGAGTTTCAAGGAGGTGTGCATTTGTAACACGTGTAGTATAGTGGGATTTACACTTGTATATTAAAAGCTGTCAGACATCATGTGAGGATGTAGGTAGGATTTATACAGCTGCCACTTACATTACAGTAACTTTGGAGATAATAAAAGTGAATTCCTTTGGTGCATATTATTATTTTATCTTTGGTTTTTGCTACATGAATATTCTGAAAAGATGTGTATTTTAGCATGCTTTAAAAATCCAAGGAAATGTAAATTTGAGTTATGTAAACTTCTTTAATTGAGACCTCAGTTGTAAGCAGTCATCTTAGATGTGTGTAAATGGAATTGGAAATGTTCTCTTGGTTCTACTTCTTGATTCATTTTTGGCAGTTAACTTGTATTATGTATGCATACCAACTACTTAGTTTCTCACTTAAGTCAGTTTTTACCTAATTGTGACCTACCAGAATTCAGCGTTTTTATTTCAGTGCAAGAAAATGAACCTGCCAGCCAGCAGAGGAGGTTTGAATAAGGTATTATGCTGTAATTCAGAACTGGGCTTTAAGGCAATTTCATATGAAATAATGATAAGATTTAAGTAACTTTTATCCCTTTTAACATGAAAAAAAAAAAAGAATTAACTAGTATATGCTTCAAACTAAAAAGTGCCTCTACAAAACAAATCATTCCAATGACTTCTGTTTTAAACAGGAGAATCTTCTGTCTGGTACTGTTTGCATATTAAAACTTCTAACTTGTACTCAGATTCAAACATCTTCAGATCTTGCAGATAAAAGCATGTATCATTGACAAAGTCCTGTCCTGTAATATTGTCTTTCTTAGTTATCAGTAGAGTCTGGTTTTCAGATTTTTCCATAATGTGTGCATTTTGTCTTGTGTTCTGTAGGAATGTGCTTGGTTGTGCTATTCTGTAAGTCTGCAGATGTATGCTACAGAAAACCTGTTCCTGGGAACTATGCAGCAGTTCTCCTGCCTCTGAACTCCGACAGAGTTTGGTTCTGATGTCATGGTTTTTGTCCTGTCAAATCATTTTGTTCATGCTTTCATGCTTTTCCTGTGTCTTCTGCAGAGTTCTTGCAGCCCCCAGCTCTCTTTCACAGCCTAAGCCCTTCCCTGGGTCCAAGAACATGTCATTAGCAGCTTCCACTATTTCATCTGCTATCTCATCTCAGTCTAGGTATATCTGTAAAGCTGTCTTCTTTTAACCTAATTTGTTTTGTTTTGTGTTATGCTCTCTGATTTAAGGGTTTCAGTTTCTTAAGAGGTTGACTTGACAGAGTCTGTTGGAAATGATGTGTTTAAAGGAATAACTTCCTTCCTTATCTTTCACATGAAAACTGAGCTAGGAAACAACTAAGTGTTTTAGATGTAGGATATGTGACCAAAAGGTCCTTTTGGAACAAAGGTATTTCAGTTACTTGGTTTGTGCTGCTTTTGCCATCCTAAAATGAAAATATTTGTCTAGTGACACTGGGTGAGAATGATGGGCTTCTTTTTTTTTTTTATCTTGGTGAAAATACAGGATCACAGGAGTCACAAACCTTTTATTATACTCTTAATCATGACTAGAGAAAGACCAGTGATAGGGTAAGGTAGCTTCTGTCACTAGAAAGAGAGAATGCTGCTGTACTGCCTCACTTCTAAGCCTTTTCACTGCCTTCATTAACACTTTGACAACACTAACAGAGGAGAAAGCAGAAGATTTTAAGATTGACTTGAACAGTCTTCCAAAATAGCAAAAACTAGCAGTACATTTGAGACTGTAATTATCCATGTCCATCTTATTTCTACACAAAAAGGTAGTTAGGAGTCACCCAAAGGTGATGTTTGAAATGCACAAAGTGCTCAAGGCTTCACATCAGGAAGTAAAATAGTTTTTCTCAGGAGAATCACAGAAAATGGCATTTAAATGCTGTGCATAGGTCGTACTTGAAAGCAGTTTGGTTGACTTCTCATCACTGAAACCAGGGCAAAAATGAAATAGCTACAGAACAGAACATCAGAAGGGTTTCCAGTTTTAGAATGTAAACGTGTCTGTTACAGCCATGGGAATTGCATAGGGGAAGTAATTGCAGTATGGAGCTAATAAAACATAAGAAATAAAATTAACTGCTGATGTAATTCTATTTATTTGAGTGGAAGTAAACTAATCATAACTACAGTTTCTAGAAGCTGGTGAATGTCACCAGAATGTTACCAGGAGTAGAAGGTAAAAACAGAGGCAGGGGTGTTTACTGCCATTGACTTCTAGTTTTATGTATGAACTTTCAAAATTCCAGTGATGAGTTATTTAGAGAATTCATTTGGGTATCCATTAAGAGAACCTAATTTTCACACTGTGAGACTCATGGAATTGTTTAAGATCCTCCAAGATCACATCCAGCTGCTATCCCAGCACTGTGAAGCCCCCACTAAACAACATCCCTAAGTGCCCCACTTACACATCTTTTAAGTACCTCCAGTGCCAGTGATTCCACCACTTCCCTGGGCAGCCTCTTCCACTGCTTGACAACATTTTGGTGAAGGAATTTTTCCTAATACCCAACCTAAACCTCCCCAGCCAACTTGAGGCCATTTGCTCTTGTCATGTTGCTTGTCATGAAGGAGAGTGCTCTGCTTTTCAGAAGTAATACTTAGCACTGCTTTTTTGTTCAATATTTTAGTACAATTAGACTCTTAAATTTAAACAGTAGTATTTAATCCACTGTTTGTTTTACTAGCAAATCTCTTTTAGTCAGTTGGAGTGACCACACATCTGTCAGAAAGGGGTTCTACATAGTTGTAGGAGGCAGTTAAAAGCCTCATATTCAGGTAAGTTCTCTTTCTAAGCAATAAAAACTATGCATATTTGAGCTTCAAATGGCATGTAAAACCTATTATTTCTTCTGAGCTACAGAAAACACTTGATTTTAGGGTTTCTCTCAGATGAAGATTGAAATGTGTTCCATCAGTCAGAAGATGAAATTAAATTGAAACTTTGGTGACTGCTGTGGCCAGTCAGAGCACACAGAGCACATCTATTCATGTTTCACCACTCTGCATCTTCGGACCCCTATAAATCTTCCATATGAGCTATATTTTTATTGCTCTCTTGGATATCATAGAATCATAGGATGTTTTGGGCTGGGAGGCACCTTAAAGATTATCTAGTTCCAAATCCTTGCTATGGGTGGGTACAAGTTAAGAAACATATATAATTTACATATAAACAGTTAATAAATTAGTATAAAGATAGCCAGTATTTGCTGGCAGTTCTTGCATGGCTATCTTAGAGCTATGTAATACTATTTCTTGATTGGGCTTTTTCCTATTTCCCTTCAATTTCATATCCATTTAATGGGGAAAAGGGAAGATGTGTGAGGCCTGGAAACTATAAATTAATTTGTGGTTCTGTATCAACAGGGACTAATCAGTGTGAAACACAATTTTACTGAGTAATGAGGATAGAAAGATCACCTTGAGGTATTTAGACATTTGAATTGGAAGTACATTTCCTGCATTAGATTGACATGGACCATTTTCCCCTTTCCCTCTGAAGGGAGAAGGGCTGTCTGGGAAGGCTGTGTCTCCATTCTTGGAGATTTTCAGGACATCACTGGATAAAACATGGAGCTGGCCTTGCTTTCAGCAGGAGGTTAAGATTCTTTCTGAGGTCTCTTCCAACCTGAAAGACTCTGTGAATCTATGAAAAACAGCTGTTCTTTTGAAAAAGCAATGTGTTAAATGGACACTAAAACCTCTTGCTCATACCCCGCAACAATTTAAGTCAAAGACTTAATCCCTACAGCACATCAGCTTTAGCTGCTGCTGCCCTGCACTTGTACTGCCAATGGAAGACTCAAGCATGGATGCTAACATACATGTACTTCAAGCTGTTACCAACAGACAAATGCTACTGTCTGAACTTCAGCAAGCCTTGGGACATAAAGGCAAATCAGGAACTTGTAGGGCCAGTAAAAATTTGGTTCCCTAATAATTAGGTACAAGAAGAAAACTTAGTTTGGTAGGTAGGATTTGGAGGGCTGTGTTGCAGCTGAAATAGGTTCTTTATCTGTGCACTACTTCCATGTTTGTTTTAAAAACTGTTGCATGTTACAGCTGGTGTATTCAAACATAAGGGAC
Source organism: Poliocrania exsul (assembly GCA_035041345.1). Lineage (NCBI taxonomy): Eukaryota > Metazoa > Chordata > Aves > Passeriformes > Thamnophilidae > Poliocrania > Poliocrania exsul. The sequence goes on from JAWWLZ010000174.1 coordinate 8,474,247, forward strand.
CAAAACTGGCTTCTAAATTATAAGTCAAATTTTTGAGCATCTGATAGTTTCCATTTAGAAATTAAGCAACACTAGTATGCCAAAATACAGCCTTAAAAATCCATTTTCAGCCTGACGTACACCAGAGAATCACTGAGCATTTCATATAATTTTACTTCAGAATAAAATATGGATGACTTTAGTTACAACACTGTCCCCATCCTGTAAAACATTCTCAGGTAGATGAGGTTGAGATTTTACCACCGTTATTCTAGTGTTTGGGTTGGTTTTTAACTTCTGGATGGCTTAAAAAGATTCACCAGGGAAATGCAGAAGGATTTCTTGATATCTAAATATCCTTAACTATTTTAATCTGAATAAAACTTTGGTAGATCCAGTTCCATAGTAATTTTGCTTCTGTGAACAAGGCCATGTGCATAACACCTAACCTGAGTAAAATCTTTTTAATGCTCCTAAAGAGGAATGTTTGAAGTCATTAATCCTTAACTGATTGTGTTACTCTTACTTTTTCATCTGAAATGTTACCTCACTGTTTCACTTACGATCTTACTTACAAAGAACAAAGCATAGCAGGAGAGTTTTAAATAAACTTGAAGCTCTTTATGCATCTGTTGTTCCATCTGGAGAGCAGAAGCAGGGCACCCTGTGAGACAGAACTCTGGGAATGCAAAACCAGGAGAAACAGTGGAGTTATGATTATGGTTTTAAAAGGAAGATGTAGCTTCTGCTCCTGGGATTTTAATCCAAGCACTGTGTCTGTGGTAAAGGGAAGAAAAACTTCTCCAGAAGTTATGGAAATAACTGGCATATGAAAGGCCTCTGGTAATTCTGGCAAATGTGGGCTGAGCTCCTGTGGGATGGGATTGATGCCATGAGCCCTGCAATGCTCTGCACTTACACAGGAACCGTGTCCATTTTGAATCCTCTTGTTTCTTAGACCACACATTCTGCAGGCTTTTAAGGACTTCCTATATTTGCATGTCTCATTTATGTTCTGAAATGATGCTGTGTCCCTCCCCACCCCCCCACCCCACCCCCACCCCCCCCAAAAAAAACTACCTATTTACCCAAGACTGTAAAAGTAGAATGGTTCTGCAAGGGAAAAGTTGAACATTATGTTTTTGCTTCAAATACTCTCACCTGTCCTTTCCATGGGATTGTCCCAACTGCCTCATAAGTTGAAAACCTCCCTGATCTTTGGCCTTTGATTCATTCGAGGTTTGCTTTTAAGATTTGAGGGAATTTAAGCTTATGACACTGACAAAAAAAACCCTCATACTTATTTTTTTGTACTAATACAAATAAATGGTGAATGTCAAAACAAACAGTACAGTGGCTGAATTGAAATTCCACAAGCAAATAACAAGCAAACCTGGGTGAGAGTGACTTGAGGAGCAATATACTCAGCTCATTTACTTATGTTACCTTTATTCAGGTTTCACTGTGATTCCTAGCTTAAAACAAAATCTACTGTCATACTCATCTTCTATGATTATAAATTTGTACATGTTGGTTTCTTTAGCACTTAACAGCACCTCTTATTCATATAAATATGTACATGTTGTTTACTTTAGCACTTAAGAGCACCTCTTATTCATAGGAAATTTATGGTAGGACAAGATACTCCAACCTTTTTTGTGTATTTTTTCAAATACAACTTTTGTCTCATTTTAGTTTCAACCGGCATTCTTCCACCTCCATCAGCTACCAGGCACAGAAGAGGTATACAAATGTTTTATGCAGCTACTCTACCTTAAAAGCACTTAACAAGCCAGTTTATTGCTGCCAGTAATCATTTAGTAAAGCGTTAACATAAAAATTATCTGCTTAGAAATATTTACTCTCTCTTTTTCTGACGACTAATAGTTTTCAGAGCCGGTATTTAATTCGCTGCCTGTCACATGCCATTGACTGCTACAGATAAATTCAGTAAGGTTGCTTTCACTGCTTTTCGAGATGCCAGTGCTTCCTGATCCATTAAAGCACCTTTGATCCTAAGGACATCTTTTTATTCTTTATTTCCTTCTTTCTTTCTAATTCCTTTTTTTCCTTTCTTTTAATCACATACTATTTCCTTTTCTTCTGCAAAAATTCTGATAAATCTTTTAACGTCACTAAAACCCTTAATGATGTAGTGTAACACTTTATTTCTCTTTGACAAGCCTTTTTATCTTCCTTACTGTATTTAATATGCATCATAAACATGTAAAAGAGTTCAGTTCTTCTTTTAATTTTGCTGTGATTTTGGTGCTGTGAATGCGTGGGGGTTTGTGTGTGGGTTTGGGATTTAGGCACCTTCACGTCCCTGACCACAGAAGGAAATCCAGTGGTGTGGTTTCACTATGCTATTACATTTGGGAAACACTTGAATTTTGAGTAACCACTTTTCTTCATGACAGTCAAAGTATCACAAATCTGGCTCAGAACTTCTTTATGCATTTTGTGCAATTAGAGAGATTCAAATGAGTCTTTCCAACCACTGGTCCTGTGCCTGTGGGAAAAGACTTTCCTGACCGCATGACACTTTCAGATTAAGGCTGCATGACACATCTAAAATCTTTTAATCCACATTGTAAATATTGGGCACTGATCTGTCTAGTTTACCTTGAATAGTAGATTTTAAAACAAGGTAGATGGTGTGTTTAGCTAATGGCATTTTGAAAGATGTATGTGCAACCGGTGTGCCTGCAGTGTACGCCTCCCTGGCTGTGCCATGGTAGGGACAATCACCCTCTGTCCACTGAACCCAAGTACTGTGTCTTCTTAGGCACTACAGTGGGGAGGTATCAACAGGAAATAGATAGTAAGAATGAAAAATGAAAAGTTTTACTGTGCTTAGAACAGCTTTGGCTGTTACAAAATCAGAACAGTTCACAACAGAATTTACAGTGAATACAAACCCACTAAAACAGTTTATCTTGGAGAGTCCTGTTCACTCATGGTATAGTGGACCCAAATCCAGCCCTAAGCCCTGGAGTAGCTACACAAATAATTAGCTATAGCCATTGTAGCAATAGCTAAGTTTGTAGGTCTTGCTAAATAGACAAAATAAATTAGCCTGAGGCAGCAATGCTATGCAAACTAGATCTATAGCAGAAACACTGTCAGAGCAGCAAAAAGCTACATCATGAGCATAGGTTTATTTTGTTCAAAAATAAAAATCAGAAGTTTCCGTTTGTCAGAGTGTTTCTTATCTGTACTGGAAGAAATTTGCTGGGTTTGCCACATAAAATTATAACGTGTTTTCTCCAACCAGCATCTGTTTCCACTGTAAAAAAGTAAAAGTCAAGATGGACCAATAGAAGCTGGATACTTCTTTTCACATGCTGACAAAATTTTTCCTATAGACAAAGCCACTATGTAAATAACTCCTAAACTGTTAGCACAAATGAACCAGGAGGTGGTTCACACAGAGTGTGAGACTGAAGGGAAAAAAGGTAAAACTGTTTTCAGGATGAGTCAGAACGATGCTCTATAGTGAATGGTTCTTCTTAGTCGCACATCTCAGTATCTGTTGTTTTCTTGCCTTGTACTTCTTTATTCTCTCTTGCTTGCTTTGACTGTTATGCTCTTTTAGTGGTCTATGAAGCTCAGACACTCCAAACAGAGCCATCCAAAATAACAGGCAAACAGAAGAGGGACATATTTCAACGTGTTACTGTAATCAAACTGAGAATCACTGTCCAAGCCATAAAATAGAGCAGAACTGTTTCTTACTCATGTTTGGAATTCTGAGCCAACGTTTTTAATCCAGGAATGCAGAAATTACATCATAATATTGCCTATCATGTTTTTTGGGTAGGCTGAATCTGAACATTAGGAAAATTAACGCAAATTGTGGTTTCAGTCTAAATAGGGGAAAGAGTTAGTTTTAGAAATGCTTTTTTGGAAAGACTAGAATGCATATAAACAGTAGTTAACATTTGCAGTATTAGCAGTAATTGTGCTGAGCCAGTATATTTTTAAGTCAAGATATCTCTCATTGACTTACCTTAGACAAGACCAGGCCTTTTTGTTTGTAGAGGAACAGAAATCATAAGCTTGGTGTTGAGGTTCCTAAAGTCTGATCCCTTGTGAGAGTTCCAAATTTTTCATATTCCCTCAGTTAGCTATTTTATGTGACAACAAGAGCAAACTTGGCACTATTTAAAATCCTTATTCAGCTAATTTTTCTTTCCAAAGCATTGGCCCAGCCCTTCGTATCAATGGTAAAGACTGATGAATCTCACAGTGTTCTCTCTGTAGCTCTCACGGACAGTTCCTCTTGGAGTGCTTTGGAAGCTGCCAGATCTGTTACTTCATTATCAGTAACTTTTACTGTTTATAAAGTTGTTCACACCTACAATTTTACTTTTAGAAACACAAGCCAGTCATATACACCACTGCCAGTTTCTGGAAGCTACGGTGAAAGTCCTGCTGCTTCTGGTACTTCAAAAATGAGAGTTGTTACTACTGCCAGCATAAAGCCCTCTGTCTACCAGCCAGGTAAGGTGCCTTCAAAGTACTGAAAGGGTTCAGAAAAAAGATGCACACACACATTTCTTTCAGAAAAAGAAAATGGAAAGAATTCACATTTTGTAATAGGACAGAGACATACCCAAAAATATTTATACCCATGGAACTAAATGTTGCCAATTTCTAGTTTTGGTTCAAATTATCTGAATATCAAGGATTTTGTTGCATTTATAATCTGCTTCAGAGTTAAAATGTGGAACAAATGGAGGAAAAAGAATATAAGCAAGGGAAAAGTCTGTAATAAAAAATGTGTAGCCTGATTTTTCAGAAGAAATACATTTAGAAAATAATACAGCATGCCCACTTAGGAGCCCAGTGATGCTACAGAATTGATAGAATAGCTTAAGAATGCACAGTTTGGGAATGAGATAAAGTAAGTGGAATTAGCTTGAGTAGAATAGATTTGCAAAATAGATAAGGCCATATATTGAACTCCTCAAACTCAGGCTTATATTTGAAATAAAGAATGTGGTATTAATGTACTTCATAATGCTAACTTCATTTCCCAGATATTTAGTAACTGAAGGAATATATTTGGTTAGTCATTCATGTGGAAAATATGCTCCTTGATATTATTTAAATTTCCTTTGTATTAATGTGTTACAACTTCTAGAACCATTGATGGCCAAAATGTGAACCTTCAAAATGAATAAATTAAATGAGGCAGTGATACAAGACTAAGTGCAGTTCTGTTTCAAATTAAGGTTTTTCTGATCTTAGCAATAGAATTAGAAAGGTGATTTATATCCTCACAATCAAGTAAATATGAAAAGGCCAAGAATTTTAACAGTCTTAAACTCTGTCTCTTGTAATGGTCTATCTCTGGATCTCATGAAATTAAACAATTGTAGAAATTTTACTTAGACATAAAACAGACAAATCAATTGACTGATCTTTATATTTCAGAGAAAAAGGTGGGAAAAGCCAAGTCAGAGCTGTTTGAGGGTCTCAGAGTAAATAAACATTCGGCTTCTCCTCATTTGCTTTTGGTCAAGTGTGTCAGCATCTACCAAGTTCTCACTGAAGGCAAATGTTACTATTTTATACTTGCAAAAGGAAAGATGAAGACAGAGGATTTATTTCTATTATGCAGAAGTGAGCAAACTGTAGCAAGTCAAAATATCTCCTAAATCCACTGATTGATACTAAGCTCTGTGATCATTTGGGGGAAGTCTGAACTCCGGTCCTCGATATACAAACCTGCCACAGAAGTAAATCTGCAGTTATTTGCAATTATAACCTGTATCTGTTAAAGTAAGATGTGGCTGTAGAAATAAACTTGAAATAAGAGGCAAGGGGGTTTTTTTCCCCCTATGTTGGGCATCGTCTTTGCGGTAACTGCACTCACACTTCAGCAAATAATTTCTTAGACATCTGTTTTTGTGAATCCATTTTGTGGAAAGGCTGAAATAATGGAAGTTGCTGGGAGAGTTTACAGTGTAGAATTTGGAAGCAGAATGTGTTTACATCAGCAGTGAGTTCTGTGGGAATGACATGAGTACCTTTCCTTAAAAATGTGGGACACCAACTGCCCGATTAAAACACCCACTAATAGGCTCATATAATAATGGCCAACCTTCGCGAACGAAGATTTTGGGAAGGGCTCTCCCCACGTGGGTGGGCCCTTCCAGCCTGTGCAG